>VDFB02044967.1:0-65300 GCA_007258455.2 Sequoia sempervirens
GATTAAAAAAAAAAATTGAATTTCATGAAATTTTGACCAAGTTAAAATGGTCAGACATACGAGTTTTTATATTTTTAAAAAGTTGTAATAAAAAATTCATAATTAATTATTTACATTGAAAAAAATTACAAAAAAATATGCGCCACATCCGGACATGAGTCCTCTACTTACATCTAAAATCTCATAAAAAAATATTATCATTTTATTATGGTTAGGGTGGTCAGACAGACACCTACTTCTTAATTTTTTCCTGAAATTTAAGTAATACTGCATTGAAATTTTAAATTTTCACCAAATAGATTTTGTTTTTAAAAAAATAAACCTAGTAGTTTAGAAACTACATTCAATTTCCCACAAAATCTATTCTTAAATGTTTTTGAAATAATATAGATAACTTATTCAAATTTTTACATCAAGTTGCCTAACTCTAATTGTTCTGAATTTTCATTGCCACTTAAGGGCTTGTTTGGCATACCATGATCCTGCACATACCCAATAGCTTTAGAATACAAAGAAACATTTTTATCCATTTGAGTGTGAGAAAATAGCAGGCATTTCTATCTTTCCAAATATTGAAGAGGATTTCCACCCTGAAAGTGTGTCAAAGTTGGGTATACTTAGCAGGAAGCCTGGTCTAATCTCCCAGCAGAACCATATGCCAGGAGAAGGGCTCTAGTCTAAAAGGCTGAAAGAAGTCATGAAACCAATTCCAATACTGTTCAGCTCTAGTGCAAAACTAGAAGAGATGCTTAAAGGACTCAGCTTGCCCATAAAAAGGCATCAAGGGTCTTGGACCCCCAAGTGAACAAGTTGAGCCCCCACAGGAAAGCCATGGAAAAGAATAGACCAAGCAAAGTGGGAAAGTTTCGGCTCAACACTTGCAAACCAAGTGGCAGAGAATCTTTTTCGCCAGACATGAGCAGAGGATTGAAGAAGCCACCTCTGGTTCAAACTTTCAATCATAGGAAAATATGGTGAAAACCACATATATCTAAGCCTAGGCTTGTAATTCCTGAAAGGGGTGTCTGGGTACGACTTCTAGTCCTTCCACTAGGGCTTGGACCCACAAATTCTCACTTTATGCAACATATCTATAGGAATAGCATTCACCAAACCATCATAAGTATCACGATCCTGGTTATGGAGACTATAACAAGCACGAAAGTCTTCCCATGGCATAATGTGCATTCTGGGTCTATGGAACACATGCTTCAGAGTTTGAATACCTTTCTTGTAGAACCTTAGTGCCTTAAGCCAAGGTGATTTGGCCAACAGCTGACCATTGCTGGCAAAAAGGGGCAACCACCAAATGTTTTGTTGGTTGAACGGAAGCCCATCCCAGAAACCAAAGCTAGCCCAATGGAACCAAGGATTAAGCGCTTCCCAGGCTCTCCAAATGCTCTTAGCCATGAAATTTCCCACAATTTGGACCAGTTCCTTCATAACCAAAAGGGTTTGAAAGCCAATCCCCTTCCAGGCGAGTCTGTGAATAGGGAAGCTAGATTGGATGCAATGCCTGAGGAGAATTCTAGGCTTCATCTCTAATAAGGGCTCTAATAATCCATTTCACACACAAGGCAATCCATTGCCTTTGAGTGGAGAGTAGCCCAAGACCTCCAGAGTCTCTAGGTAAGCAATAGAACTCCTAGGAAACATAGTGAAACCCTCTATGAGACCCTACAGAGGCCCAAAGAAAGTCATGAAGAACCTTTTCGAGCTTACCATAGGTGGCCTTAGAAGGAGCCCAACAAGAGGAGTAATAAACATGCGTAGCAGCCAAAATCTTAGAACAAACTTGAAATTTTCATGCCAGATAAAGAGGCTTGGTAATCCAATAGGCGAACTTTTGCTCAATCTTGGAGAGCACATATTGCCACAAACTCAGTTGAAGCCTAGAAGGCGAAGGGAATACCCAAAAACTGAAATATTTCCCCTGGCCTAATCCATTTCCAACCGTATTGTTGTAGCCAATGAGGAGTGGACAAAATACACTGCCTATAACATAGATTTTGATGCCATTGAATGGTAGAACCAGACGCAAGACAAAAAATATGAAGGCATTCAAGAGCCGCCTCAATATTATTCTCTTCCTCCAAAAGGGTGAGGAAATAGTCATCAACAAAATAGCCATTAGCAAGTTGAGCTTGGGAGTTAGGCAGGGCAATGCCTCTAACCCGTTGCTAAGAAACCGCACTGGCCAGTAAATAACCAAATCCTTCGGCAGCAAGCACATAAAGAGAAGGAGCAAGCGTACATCCTTGCCGAATAGAATGGAAAATTCCATAAGCAGAAGATTGGTGGCCATTGATGGTAATACAAGCATAGGCATCAAAGAAAAGCATTTGGACAACCTGAATGAAGTTAGGCCCAAACCCGAAGGCTTTCAACATGGCAATAATTAAAGGCCACTCAATGCGGTCATAGGCTTTAGCAAAATCAATTTTGAGAAAAATGGCTTTCTGGCCCACTCCATACCTTCCCACATGATAATAATTTTGTCTAGAATAAATATGGATTTAATAAAACCAGTTTGCTCCAGGCACACAATTGGAGGAAAAAGATGGAAAATATTCAGAGCCAAAGCTTTAACAATGATTTTGTATGAGACATTGAGGAGCGTGATAGGCCGCCAATTGTAGATGTCCTCAGGATCTCTAGGCTTAGGTATGAGTTTAATGTTTCCTTTATTGATTATATTACCTAGAGTTTTGGAATGAAAATATTCAAGATAGAATTTATGTAAATCTTTCCCAACTCAATCCCAAAGGGCCTTGTAAAATTCACAACTTGGGAAACCATCAACACCCGGGGCCTTGTCATCCACCATGGTATGAATGGTTTCCTTCAAGTCTTCAACAGTGAACAATTGCTCACAAACAACATTTTGGGCTGAAGATAGCCTATTTGGCACAACAAGGAGGCAATCCTAAAGGGCTTGTTGGCACTCCAGTGTGTAATCTTGGGAAATGAAAACTTGCTCATAATGCCTGACAAAAGCTTGGAGAATGTCAGGTAGATCAGAAAGCACCTGGATTCCATCCTTGATTTTTTTTATGCCCGAGGAAGAGTGTTTGGCATGTAGGGCCAGAAAAACTCCTTTGAGGCATGGTCATCAATTTTTAACCAATGTAATCTGGATTTAATTTGTGCACCTCTGGCAACGTAATTATCTACAAATTTCTTTTTGTGCCTTAACTCTGCTACCCTGACTTGCAATGATGGGGAAAAAGGGTTGGTTGTAAGAGCCTCGATAGCTAAGCGTAGGTTGGTATTGGTAGCCTCATAAGACTGCCAACAGAAAATGGCCAACTAGCGCCCATAAATGCAGAGAAACCTAGCCATGCAAGTGATAGCATCATTCCACCAATTAATCCAACCTTTATTATGTGGTGGCCTACACTCCAAATTCTAGACCCTATGAATGTGACCAGCATGGGTTGATGTGAAATCAGAGACGTGTTCAAAAGGAGCCACATCTTATAGGCCTGAGGTTGTCTTGTCTCCCATTCAATACGAAAGGAAATGGGGAAATGATCTGACAAAGTCACATCAACTAACGGCTTAATCGGGAGCAAAGATTTGTCAAAAGAGAAGAAAGATTGAGTTGAAATCATGGCACGATCAAGGTGCTTAAATATCTGTCAGAGCCAACCCGGTAATTACAACAAGTGTGCCAAAGGGAATGAGAATGGCGGCAACCAATATTGGGATCAAAAAGCCCCAATTTATTATGCATATAATACCACTCCTCTTGTTCGCCAACTGTCCATCTGAATGGACAAGTGCCATCTTTTCCATACACCATCTGAACCATATTGAAATTCCCACATAATAACTAAGTAGCAACTAGCAATGAATCAACAATCCAACGCCAAAGCATAAAGCATTCCACAGCATCATTAGAAGCATAAACATTAATAATCCCAAAGGAATGGTTATCAATGTTGAGAAGGATCTAGACGAGCCTATGTGTGGGTTCGAGCCCATGGTTGACCACACAAGTATGCCACCTTGGGGACAAAAGGGTGACAACTCCACCACACCTAGCTTCATGATTAGTGGAAAACATTTGACTAGATGGCCAAATAGAGTGACAAGCCAACACGAGCAAAAAACCAGTAATTTTAACTTCTTAGAGACAAAGCACTTTAATACCAGAATATTTCTACAAAGTATCCCTAATAGAATACTTTTTGGAGAGGTTTGTCAGACCTCAAACATTCCATGAGAGGAAATTCATGAGTGAAACTCCTCCATATCATCGGAGTTTGGCTCCTCTTCACTCAAAGTAGAGAAGCGATTTTGCAAAAACTCTGGCGAAACTAACCCAATTTGAATATTCAAGGAAGAAAATCTTTGTTTCTCCTACACAAATTCACCTTCTTCCAATGCCAAAGAAGGATTGTGAGATCGCCTCTGAGCTCCCGACACGGGAGGAGAAGCATTCAGCTACACTATCATAATGATAGTAGGTTGAGGTGTAGCCTTCGGCCTAGGCCGCACTGGAATATTATCAACCTCGACCAGAGCCTCTTTCCCCTTCGTCGAAGGGTTTGAAATTTTTTTAGCTAGCTCAGGGACTTTAGAATTCATCTGAGAGCCACTGGACTTATTTTTACAGTTCGTGACTGTGGTCCATTTTTTGTCAAGTTTGGCAGAAAAATTATTCTCCTGACAAGGCTTTTCAGACTCCCGTGGGGGAGGAGTACGAGGTACTACCAAAGGGCAGTCCTTGATCTTGTGGTCTACGGACTGACATCTATAACATGTGTTAGGAAGATTAAAATAAGTGACCTTCTGGGTATGTTAGAGAGCTCTAATTTGAATGTCAATGGAGTCCTTCAAATCTTGTGAAAGGTCCACTTCGACACAGACCCATTTCTGGGGTCGAGCCTATAAAAACCTATCTGGCTCAATACAAATGACCTTCCCTAGAGAGGATGCAATATGACTCAGAAAAGGCACACAAGGTAAAGACAAACCTGGAAACTCAATCTAGATCAGGACCTGCAACTTGGTGTCATCCAAGACAGCGAAATCTCTGGTCCACAACTAGAAAACCAACGGAGAAGACCTGACATACCAAGGACCATGGTTCATGATTGCCTAAACATGACTAACCTCCACAAAGCATAACAGAAAAAAACCCTTGGTTAAATTTTGGACCATATCAAGGTGGACCCCATGAGGGACTCAGGCCTTGTTGACCCATTCTTTAAGCACACTTTTAGGGGGAGTCCTCCCAACAGAATACCCAACAAGGGTATGTTGCTCAATCCATTAACAAGTAGAATCAAAATTAGGCAAAGGTAAAACCACATCAGCTAGGGAGTCAAAAGACTTACTTCATCAAACACTTTCAGAAAAAAAAATTTGGGGTTGTTTGTTTAGAGGAGGATCCATTGAGTAGAGTCGTTGAACCACCAACACCATCATGAATTGCTAGATTAGAGCTAGTTGAAGGCATATTAAAACAAAAAAACCATAGTAAATGCGGTCGTACAGATAGGAAAAGAGAAAATTCCCAAGAAAAGAGCATAGTATGACACAAGAGGGGTCAAGAATGACCTCAGACACAAGAAAACCCTAACAGAGCTCATACACCTCTTCTAAATTAGCACACATCTCAAACCCCCTATTCTTGGATCTTACAAATCATAATATTTTGTCATAGGTTGTCATATGATCCCACCAAAGTAGGAAACCTAAATATGCTATAAATATGTATTTTAAATGCTTCTTACAACACTCCACAAAGTATTGGCATGTGATTTTGAGTTGGAACCATATATCACTTTTGAGACACGTTAATTCCCAATAAATAATTTATAAAGGTGCAGGTTATAAAAAAAAATTCACACTTTTATTTCTTTTGTGTGCAATTGGACCATTGATTTTAAAGGAGAGGAAACTGATTTAGAGGATTTAGGTCACTAGATTCCATCATACATGTTAGTTATTGTTTGATAGTCTGTATAGTTTTATTAGTAGGGTCATCATTCCACTAGTACAGAAACAACAATATATGACTGAAAAACTATAAAAAATTGCTTATAAATGACTGAACTTGGTCATGTGACCATTAGTATTTTATTGCCAGTCATTTATAACGTGACCAGATTGATGACTAAACCATTTTTTGTCATGTATTGGTTGTCTTGATTGATTGATTTGGTAGTATATTTAGTCGTTGATTTAGTCATTGATTATTGTAATTTGGTCACTTATTTAGTCATTTTTTATTCACTGATATATTTAGTCATTGATTTAGTAATTGATTGTTGCAATCTAGTCGCTTATTTAGTCATTTATATTCATTGATTTATGTCCATTGGTAGTGTATTTAGTCATTAATTTTAATCATCATTTTGATCAATTTGGTAGAATATTTAGTCATATTTATTCACTATTCACTAACTTCTGTCAATTGGTAGTATATTTAGTCATTTTTATTTCATAGGTCATATATTTAGTCATATTTATTCATTGTTCACTGATTTCTATCAATTGGTAATATATTTACTTAATTTAATTATTAATTGACATCAATTAGTAGTATATTTAATCATTTTAATTGACTAATATTTGAGGATTTAAACATAAAACAAAGAAATACACATCAATCATCAATTGCACACAATAAGACAACCATTGAGAAGGAAAAATTGATTAACTTTATTAATAAAAGAAAGGTGTTCTAGTTGTAGCTTAGAAACAGAGTATTACAATTTTTATTTTCAGTCACAAGATTGAAAATATGAGTTACAATATTGCATAGAAATGACTACAACAAAGAAACTTCTCCAAAAAACTTTTGCAATGATGGAAATGCATGCTTGAATCCCTTCAATGCAAGCACAAGCCCCTTTCATCTCTTAAGACTTCTACAACTGGGCAATCTTCTTGGAGCAAGTTGTAACATGTAGAATCCAAGAAGGAGAGTGTTGATCATGTCCCATATATGAAGCTCTCTCCTTCAATGCAGTCAACAATAACCCAGCGAGAATCTTTCCTCCTTTATATGCAACGTGCCATCTGATATGAGCAATAGTGTCTGCATTTTCCGCCATGAATGAAGTTGTGCCTCAATACAACCAACAAAATTACTATTAGTCTCAATTCAGAAAGAATAAAAGTGCATTATATATTGCAAGTTTACAAAAGTAAGTCCAAACACAGTAGAAAGATAAATCAATTAAAAAATTGTAGGAGAGAGATCACATCCACAAACATGGGAGAGCTATGCAAAATTGGAGAAATTGGCTTGGAAAATGAAGGCAGTAGGGTATTTCCAAATTCAAGACTTTTAATTAATGTTGTGGAATAAAAGAAAAAAGAATCATTTATTTGCCACCATAATGAAAAGTTAGTAATTGCATTTGGTTTGTTAAACATGGCCCCTGGTACAACTATTAGAGTTGTTAAGAACCTTCAAGTATGTTCTGATTTTCACACTGCATCTAAATTCATCTCTAAGATTGTTGCAAGAGAAATAGTTCTAAGAGATGTGAACCATTTCCATCATTGTAAACAAGGACAATGTTCTTCTGGACAATATTGGTGATGCTAAATGAAACAATCTGAAAAATAGGCTTGCACTATAATAATGTACACTACATCAAATATCTGAAGGGACATCCATCAAAGCATAACAACAGGGATTTTTTGTCATATGTTGTAGTTACAAGTGCCTTGCTAGATATACATGAAAATCTAAGGGATTTTTTTATGGATAGACTAATAAAATCCTATTGTAGGGGATACTCCAAGTACATATGGCCTAATTCTAATGGCAACTGTTATTAAAGCTAAAAAAAGCTTTGGATGTATTAGTATGTTATGGATATTGAATTATGGATTGGATTGTTTGATACCTTATGACTGAAGGTCTTGTATCAACGAGGAGATATGGATCTTGTTGCCACTAATCTTCCCAAAGAAAGCCATATGCTAATATTTGACTTTTGAAATATAGTTAGATAGTTGATTTCTTGTTTCATGTGCCTCCAAATAGGTATACTAGATCCTTGAAGGGGATTAACACAGATTTATTCAATGGGCAAAAGAGACATTTTTTTAAGAACTTATTAGTTAATGATGTTGTGCATTTTACAAATCTGAGATTGATCATTATCAACATTGGGATGAATTATAAAGCAAAATCATATAGAATTAGTCTCTTTTTCCTACTGAATAAATCTGTGTTAATCCCATTCAAAGATCTGGTGCACCTATTTGGAGGCACATGAACAAGAAATCAAATATGTAAGAAAATGCAACCAGTGGATGTAAAGCCCAACTCCTCAACCTTTGAAAGCGTCTTTCCCCTCCTGTGTGTGAATTGAAGCTTTGGATGAGGAATTTTTTTTCAAATCCAACAAAATAATCATTACAAGTCATCAAATCCAATAAAAAGGAGACCAATATATAAATGATTAAAACTAAAGAATACAATCAAAATACTAAAAGCAATAAGTCAAATCTTACTGCACAGCAAAAATATTTGTAGATTCCATTGCATTATTAACCGTTTAACTGTCAATAACTCACTATCCCGCCAAAGACATCCAGTCATTTGTCGTCCACCACTACACCACTATACACAAACTAGCCTGTTGCAGTATGTCAGTATCTACCGCTCTATTGCACCAAGCCTCATACACCATTGTGGTGTGGCAGTGACTATACCGCACCACCACAGGATACCTTCAACCATCGTCATAGGGTAGCGATAACCACTGTTATGCCGCACTAGTCAACATGGAAGCACCACGGGGTGGCGGTAACACCGCACTACCACAAACTTAATCTAACACAGCGCAAACTCAATCTAACACCTCTACGGGGTAGCAATAAGTATCGCTCAACTGCTAGTCACTCCATGAGATGTTGCAGGATGGAAATAAATGCTTGAACTCTCACTTGGTGTAATCTAACTTGATGACAACCAAGTTGGAGGTCCACTAGTGAATTTGAGGCACATAATTCCAACAGGTTAATGCCATAAATTAATCAAAACAAATACACATGTATCAAACTCAAGTCACTTAGGAAAATAGGGCATGTGAGACTTCCCACTAAACCAATTCAAAATGAATAAGGTATAAATATATGGCTCTTTTAGCACTACAATTAAGGTGTAAATCACAAATATATAAGCAAGATGTGGCATAGCTGCCAACAATTACAATCTATAAATCAAGTTCTATTGAAAGATAAGACTATTATTTAAAAATCAACAAAAGGAAAAGCTTAAACTTGTATAACACTATAGAACACCTAACCACAAAGTATACAAAGTAACCTTTTTATATAGATCTTGATCATGGGACATCCATCAAAGCATAACAACAGGGATTTTTTGTCATATATTGTAGTTACAAGTGCCCTGCTAGACATACATGAAAATGTGGAAGCATAGACAATTTGTATCTGTTAAAAAGATGTAGGACAACTGAGAGGGGGGTGAATTCGTTGTCACAAAATTCAAACTTAAATCTTCAACACTTATCAATTCTACAACCACACTATTTTGTTATTAAGTATGAACATGAAACTCAAATAACAGAAAGTAAAATCAACACAATGAACACCATATTTTTACATGGAAAACCTAATGAGGGAAAAATCACGGTGATGATTAGCTCACAATATAAAGAGATAGTAAAAACCAAATACAGAGGCTCACTGTCAAGGGCTCACTACCCAGAAGAGGACTCACTGTCCAAATACAAAGGCTCACTGCCTATAGAAAGGAATCACTATCCAACAGGGAGGCTCACTACCTACTGATACAAAACAAAAGATCCACCACAACAATTAACAAACATCTGCAGCCTTGATCAAAAGATTGCAGAAACCTTCAGCTCACTACCTTCAGAAATCTAACACAATTAAGTACTACTGCCTCAACTCACTTTTGCACACTTCTACTCTTTTGATTTGTGGCTTACTTCGTCACTTTGCATCACCATTCAATTCTTCCCAATTCGACTTGCATTTATACCATCTTCAACCTTAGAAACTTTCACCAAGGTCGGCCACATAAGCTTCACTTCATAAATTCAAATTAGTTCAGAAACTCAACATTCCCGCAGTGGAAAAGAATGAGAGTGGACCAATCAAAATACTTAACCAAGACCAAAAATAATGTCTCAGATCAACCACACGCTTCCCTAATTAAATTTTAATTCTTCAAATGAAGTCTAAACACCAAGTTAGCCAAACCTAATGAAAACACAAATGAACATTGATGTGCACACTTCCCAACAAGAAGATGACATGCAGATGACACAACACACTTCATTATGTATGAGAACACATCTCAAATTCCTTTAGATACATCTGCAACAAGTGCAACAATCTTCAAACACCAAACTCCTTCCATCAGTCCATCTGGATTGTGCAAACACATACCACAACTCAAAAACTTGACTTCTGGATCACCAAACCATAAACTTCTTCACTAGAACCAAGAGAACACCATTATAAGACGCATTCTAGATCTGCACAATCTAAAATAGAACAACAAAGGACTGCGGAGCAGAAACATTTCTCCAAGTCACAGAAAGCTAACTCTGCCAGAACAGTTCACACACCGGTGAACGTAACTTTCACATCTCATCAAATCAGAAGCTACAACCCAGGAGATATCACCACTAGATCACCATTAGCAACCTTCATATCTACACGAGCATAGGATCAACACAGGAGAAACACGGAGCACATACCAAAGCACATTCAAAACTCTCATCAAATCAGAAGCTACAACCCAGGAGATATCACCACTAGATCACCATTAGCAAACCTTCAGATCTACACAAGCATAGGATCAACACAGGAGAAACACAGATCACATAATGGAGCACATTCAAAACTCTAACTTCTCTCTTTATTAATTTTCTCAAAAGCACTTGGAAACTCATCAATTCAGCACATCTTGCAACTTCATACTTGGATAGCTCCATGTACTCACAACATCTCAACTATACATGCAAAATCTGCAACATACTGAACTGTGTTGATATCAATGACAACATTAATGAAAACACCACCAAAATTGCTCATACTTGCAACAGTATCAAGCCAAATGTCAAAAAGTATATAATTAAAAAGACAAATCCTTACAATTGGACCAAGTAGATTTATAATTTTATCTTTAGAATGTAGGAACTTTCTCCGTAGAAGCTTCACAACATAAAATTGGATCTCCAATTGGACCAACAGATTTATGATTTTATCTTTAGAATGTAGGAAGTTTCTTTGTTTGATATTCATGACCTTAAATTCTATCAAAAATAGGATAAGCAGATTTATGATTTTCTCTATCCACCAACGTTTGTATTCCTATACCCAGGTTTTGCTTCCTAGCGAAAACACCCAGAAGTGTTTCAAACCGGCTAAAAGTACTCTCCAACCTATTTATGCCACTAATAACAATCCAAGTTTTCCTAAACTGTCCAACTCGAATGTTGCATCATAATCTAATATTCCTGCACATAAAAATTCCACATATTAACCCCTTCTAAATAAAACATTTAATCATCATAAAACCATAATTAATTAATCATTTCAGTTTCAAAAAGAATCTAATGTCATTTACTATCAAAACAAAAGCTGTATAAATCACAAAAAATCCATGAAGCCTCCTAAATGTAGCTTAAAGCAAGTTTACAAGATGGGTTTCAGCATAAGAAGCTTTCTACTATAGCTCTCAATGAATGTATTATAAGCAAAAAACAAAATTCTTCACACTTGAAGTAATGCAGTCAAATATTTATTCCAAAAGTATGTTAATAGGAGTTAACTAAAAACAAAATGTTTTTTTGCTTGGTTTCTTTTATCAATATTCCATGTGGAACTAGAATAATCACTAAGAAACCCTAACAATAAAAAATGAAGTAAAGGTTCAAGAAAAAAAATTCTAATGTACTAAATTGTGCAATGGTGATGAAGGCACTTATATGAGCATGACCTGCATACAAATCCCTACCATTGAATTGCCATCCATCCAAAGAGAAAATAAGCAATGTAAGGATTTAAGCAATATAAGTCCAAAGGGTTATGTTGTAACGGTAATGGAATCACCATAAGAGCACAATTGAGGAACAAATTCTGGTGACTGTAATTATGTGATCCATAACTCTATTGGTCATGTGGTATAGTTGTGCTATAACAAATACATGATGCATTCATGTGTAACCCAAGTTTAATGTGGCTATGTTGTGATAGAAATGGAGGCACTCATATGAGCACAATTCATGTACAAATTAATCACTATCATCACAATTAGGTGTCAATCATCATTGGGTGCATTTAGGTTTACTCAAGTTTAATATGTTACAATGTAATGATAGCATGATCCAAGACTGATTACCTTTTGTTGCAATAAAGAGCCTATAACTCTAGTTGATATGCAGAGTGGTTGTGTTATATCAATTATGTAGTGCATTCAAGCACAACCCATGTTTAATGGGCTATTCTAGAGAGTGAACAAGATTTTCTAAACCTTATGAATGTTACTTAAAAGTGTACAACTTGAACTACAAATCAAGTTTGTTACATACTTGAATGCAATCTTGGGTTACCACAAACTATAATTATGTGATTTGCTAATAACCATTATGGGAAGTATTAAATCAAGATCCATGCTATATAAGATACATTTCCCTGATCAGGTTTGCTTACCTTATTGATCAAGCACAAGCTTCCCACACACTCTAGGATACAATCCAAGATCATACCACACCCTATCAAGACAACTAATTTTTTGACCCAAGATTTAAGGTTTTTTTTAATACCAACAAAATAATTGGTAAGAGCATGACTAGGGTACAAATCCTAGGCCTCTGTAGAAACATAAATCATAACTCTAGCGGATTAGTGAGGTTGCAATACCATAAATATTGAGACATTGTAACCAATAACAAAATCTTGCAATCTAAAGATTGTAGCCAATAACAAGCACACTATATAGCTTAGTGACATTTGTAAATGCAATCTATGGTAAGAAGTATGATAGTCACTTGAGTTGTGATAGTCAAAAAGAGGTTGAGCAGTGACAAGATAATAAAGCTCAAACCTTGCATAGTAAAGTGGAGATTTTAACAATGAGTTTCCTTACCCCCTTGCTGACCTTAAGGGTCTTTCAAATGCTATTGATAGTGTTAGACATGGAAAATGCAATTAGGGAAAGACTATCCAAATGAAGTAACAATGGTAATCACAAGTTCAATGTTTCTTCTTAGCCATTGTATAATGGAGGTAGTGGATTGCATATTTGAGCAGTGTTTTGAGACTCATCAAAGATGTGAGAATAGTGAATAATACCTTGTGGACTATGAAGTAGTGACAATAAGGTTGAAGGATCTTAAGACCCACAATACAATGAAACAATGAGTCCCCTGTAGTAAGTAAGTAGGTAGTCTATAGGGGATAGTTTGATTTTATAAAAGGATTCTCATGAAAGGAATCTTCAAGTGATAGTGAATGAGTTGCTTGAGATTTTAGATGAGGGTGCAATATCCAATCTGAAACGTAGTTAGCAAAGCATTAAATGTACAAGAAAATCAAACCCTACACAACAAACAATTCACAATTTTATCTTGCATAATGCCTTGAGTTTGAAGACAAAAATCTCATTGTATCGTGATGAAAGTAGTGACCTTAATGGTTAATCACTGGCAACCATGATTTTAAAACATGCTATTGTGCTTATGGAGGAAACATTTTAAACAAGGCAGTGAGTGGTGGTTTGGAACAATGGTAGGTATGAAGGACTTGATTTATATGCATACTATGCAGTCTAGCTTAAGACAATGTTCTTAGAAGAGATCGAAGGTGGATTATGGAACTCAAGGGTTACCATGATAAAGATTAAAGAAAAGATTGAAATCTATTTGAAAGCCACTGTCATGAAGATATTAAAGAAGTCACATGCAAAACCCTAGAAATCAAAATAATGAATACATGTAATGTCCCTGTTTTGGAGGTAGAGTAATTTAATTTAATTAATTAATTAAGTTGTCCAAAATAATGATATTTCATAAGGATGACTAATTGATTATTTTAATTAAATTTAAAAAGTGGCATTAAATTAATTATTTGTAAGGTTATCAAATAAATAAATATTATAAGGTGACCTTATATTTAATTAATTTAATAAAGTGACTTAAATAAAATATTATATCATAAAGTCACTAAAATAAAATAATATTATTCTGGAAGCTTCTTGAAGAATTGGAGAAAAAGAATAAATAGAGGGGTTGGCTAAGCTTCTAATCATCCAGTTATTGAAATTTACTTTGATGATTCAATTGTGGAGCCAAGGGTTTCTGCAGATTTTACTTTAGTCATTGAGAACGGTCACTCTCTTTGATTGGCATAACTGAGGTGGTGAAAGATCCTCTGAAGGGTTGCAGATTTGGGGAAGAGATAATTCAGTCTCTTCATTATGCTTAATTTGGTGGCAAAGGGCCAACTTGTTGAGGATGATTTGCATAATTGTTAGGGCTTGTTGGAGGATTCTTCCTTGCATCAAATTGTTAGCATTAGAAGCATATTGGAAATACATTGAAGTTTGATTTATATGTGCAGAGGTCTTATACCAATTTTCAATCACATAGAGGTCATTAAGTCCCACAATTTTGCTTATATTGGCCTTATTTATCATTGATATCATTGGGCATTGGAGTGCTTGGCTTGGTAAGGGAAGAGGCTCATAACAAGGTGTATTTGGAGGCATATCAGTGCCCTTGTTATCATATCACAATCACAATTGTTGCAGACAAGAATCCTATGATTTTATTCATAGCACTTCAAAGGAGCAATGATTTCACATAGGTATGTGGGTGCTACCTTCCTAGGAGCATGGCAATGAAGATTGGCATTTAGAAGAGGAGTTTCATGATGCTATTTATTTATTCCATCAACTCAGTCCAAAACAGGGGCGGCACCATCAAGTGTAGATTTGGGCTCATCTCCAAAGGAAAGGCTACAAGATTATCAACCAATATCGAAGGCAATCGTTATCAGGTTTTTTGTCATTCATCTTAGCACTTATCTTATGCCCATTGCATTGTTATATTTAGATGCATAAGTTGCAGCTATAGCTAATCATTGTACTCAAATTTTTGGCATTGTAAGGAACATACATTGTAAGGCCAAGAGTCTTGGCAAATCATATCAGCAATGTGAGGGAATTATATTTCAATCAAAGAGCTCAAGTTGCATGCCAAATATTTGATGTATTGTCCATATATTCATAGTACCTTAGTATGCAAGCCAAGTGTTTGACGATATGCCAATTGGTTGTAGGTGTTGAATTGCATTAGAATAAGTCATCTATTGCACTTGAAAAAATAGAAAAACACTTGCATTCCATGATATACTTGTAGTTGAGACATTTTAGCATTCATTTCAAGCATTTGCATTAATTGAAATCCAAATTCAAAGTAAGGTACATCAAACTAAAACAACAACCAACAAGTTAGAAGATTGCATGCAAATTGTTTGCCAATATTCCTTGAGGGCAAAAAGCAGTCAAATTTGAAATCAGTTTGGACAAGGACTATTACAATACAGTGCCAAAGAGGAGTGTGAACTGGGGCAGATTTAGGAGATCTCTACATTATCTGATCACAAGCAAATACATCATTTATTTATTTTTTTAGATTAAAAGAAATCATTTTAAACCCTATATAGGATACATTGATACTTCAAAATCATTTGAAAGAATTTGAGATTATGCAAATATATGTCAATTAAATACCTAGATTACAAATAGTAGCACTAATAATGTAACCCTTGTTGAGCAAAGCAGGAATGAGATAAGCAACAATGAATCCTATGCCTCCTATCACACACATCTCCTTACCATTCTTTGTCATTCTTTATTGAAACACTTCTCCATTTTGGTGGGCTATGCCTGAAAATAAGGTTTCAACAAAGGTTTTAGAGTATGTTTATTAAAATGAAAACTCGATTTTGGCAGGCTACGTCTAAAAATAAGATTTCGACGAAAGTTCTAAAGTATGTTTATTAGAGTATTTTGGCAGGCTATTGATTTTTTATTCCTTCAATGATTTGCTAAATAAATGACTAACTATTTAGTCATTTTTATTTGTGTGACTAAATAATTTTTTAGTCAACAACCACATTAGTCATTTATTTACTCATTTATAGCCAAGTTGCAAAAAATTAGTAGAATTTAGTCATTTTTAGTTGTTGTGACTAAAATTTTTAGTCACGTAGTCATTTATTTGCCAAATTCTAGTAGTGTTCTATTTGATACCCACATGTCAAATTGCATGTCCTAACTCAATTTTTATAGGACCATTTAGTGGTTATAAATAGTTGTGAAGATAATATAAAATGATTTAGTTCAATTGATGCTTCATCTCCCTTCTTTATATATCAATGTACACTACTATTCTTTATAGTTAGAAATTATTAGAGAGATTGTATAGAGGCATAAAAATCAAACATCTATACTCATAAATATTTTAGAAAACTAGCATAATATAACTTTATTCTTGTAATTTTATTTACATTTTCAATTATCTTCTTTATTTTCCTTATTCATTTACACTCTACATGTATTTAACCTCTATTAACCATAAATTATTTTAATATGCATAACATTAGATCCATTTAATTAGAATTATCCATTGGGTCCTCTCCTAGTCCCTAAAACAATTAGACATGTACATTATTCATAGCATGTCTTCAAACTTTTTGAGTACCAATGAATTGGACTAATACCTAACCTAACTACCATTAAGACAAGATAACAATTCCCTTTGTTTGAAATTAATCTCTACCAACACTTTTAGCACTACCCTATCTAGATTACCACAAGCTAATCCATTTATAAAGAAATTAGGTAAATGGTTCAAATACACATTTTTGGGCTCAAGATCATGCACTAGGTTTAAATCCACAATCATAGGGTTATAGGTGTGGATTTGAACCTTGACTATGAATATATAATCACTTTCATATTCTATAAAATCTTAATTGATGCAAATATAATTGTTCATTATTGAGACAAATAACATATCTCAATCTATGATAGAATATATTCCTTAATATTTTCATAAATAAGAGCACATCCTTTATTGTTGATTTATCATTAATTTAGATTCATATTCAAGTGTTGTATCTAGGCTTGGCTCATTTATCTAGGTTAAATTGTGATATGTATTGCTTTGTCAAATTAATTAACCTAGATATTTTATGTAGAGGTGTTTTATTCCTCTACATAAATTGGTGAACTAAATAGATCCTACACCCCTAAGGTCCTAGGGTTTAATTTTTTTATTTTAGATAAATAATTTATTATTTTTAATTTCTATATGAAATAAATTCTATAACGGATCCACATATTCTCTTTAGTGATGATTATTCATATTCATCTCATAATGACTTGATAGGTAATTATTACATCTCCATTTCATTTTCTTTCACAAAATATTGTCTTTATCCCCTTGTTAGGTGTATGTTCTTTATGATGAAAATATGTTTCAAAATCCCAACTTAGACAAATTTGTTAATGTACACATGCATATACTTTAATAGGTTTATTTTTCTTACATGTATATGATGTTATATCATAGATTAATTTATTTTATATTTAATTGATGTTTCATGTTTTAAAATGTTATACCAATTTTCTAAATTAAAAAAACCAAGTTTTGATATAGAGGAAAAGTGATACAATAAGGGTTACATTTGGTCAACCATGGTGAAAATGGTTATTTTTTTTCTAATATAGGGGTTAATGGTGGAGAGGATTCTACTAGTCCATAATCAATTTTCTTAAAGTGGTTATTTTTATTATAAACTCCATGATTTTGAATTATTATTTTAAAAAATATTGGTCGGTCTACAACTACAATCCCTCAATCTCATTTGATTGAAAAATGAATATGGCCAAATTTTCCTTTAGCCATAATTATCCAAGGGAAAAAATATACTTTTTTAAAGAATTTCTTAGTTGGAAACTTTATGTGTCTTTGTCCAAGATCCCAAACTATGGATGATTAAAAATAATATCAATTGGAAATCGTTGTTAAAGGATAGAATAAGCATTTGGTTTTGTAGATGAGGATTATATGATTTATTCTTTGAGCTAAAAGAGGACAAAGATCTAATTTTTAGAAGTGCTCCAAATTAAATAGGTACAAGAGGATTATATCTAAATAATTGGTCCATGGATTTTAACTTAATTGAAAATATACCTAATGAAGTTCTTGTTTAGGTGAAACTTCTACATCTTACTCTTATTTTTGGGATGATAAATCTTTGGCTACTATTGAAACCACTTTGGATCACTTCATTTATAAGTTTGATCCAAAATCCATCTTTGCATTTGCTCAAATATGTTCGGAAGTTGATTTGGAAAAAGGTTTACCAAAATTCATTGAGCCAAATCTAGATGGATGGTTAGATGTGCAAAATATTGATTATGACTAGTTATCCTTAAAATATAGTAAATACCATGACTATGGCCACTTTTCTAAGGATTATAAAAAGTAACAAAATATGCTTCAAGCACCCCAAAATTGAACATGCTTTCATCCCAACCAAAGAAAATAGATATGCCCAAGAAAAGAATGGACAACATAATTAGGGTATCAAATAGGGTCAAGCTATTATTGTTTCAAATAGATTTTAAATTTTAGGATAAAATATTCAAGACCCTTTGGAACAGGAAGCATGCTTTGAATTTGTTTCACAAGTGTAGAAGGAGGTAGGAGAACAAATCCCTTTAGAGAGAGACTAAAGTTGGTTTGAGAGAGAAACAAAATGAGGTAGAATAGCTGAAAAAAAGTTAAAATTTTATAGATCCTCCACATATGGAAGAAGTTGGTATAGGTCCAAGTAATGTTGAGGATTTTATTCCATTTTTATCTTATCCCCTTAGTTTGGATTCTTTGAGGATATTTTTTCAAAAATAAGCTCTTCAAAGAGAGGACTAAGGATGAAGACAAAGGTGAATTACCCATTCTTCCAAAAAAAGTATTAATTTTTGGGTATGAGGTTTTAATTAGCCCAAGTTGTAGCCTTTTGGTTTGTTTGGCTTTTATTTCCTTGGCTTGGCCTAGTGTATTGACTTTGTGGCATGCTTTCATACTACCTTTTTTTTGTTGGTTAGTCTATAATATTTCTTTAAAGAAATATAACTCTTTTCATAAAAAAAACATGTTTTTAGATGCTTTTTCTTCATTAGACTCTTTTATTTGACCCAAAGTATGCTTGTAATATGTAAATCATATATTTTATCCTATATTACTTATTTCTTAGAGGCTACAATGGACATCCTCATGTTTATTCATGATACATTTCCCTAGCATGTACATTCTTCATATCCTCATTACATTATGTGATCTGATAAAGTCCATGATGTATATAGTACATTAGCACCCATTCTATTGATTATGATTCATGTGATACTAATGTTACAATCAATGATGATGATGCATGCTCGTTGTCTCTTGATGTTTTATTTAATGAGAATCCTCATTATGATTTATGTCATGATCTTACACTTCTATTAAATACTCATGATGTTGTTCCTAGTGATGATATTTTCCTACATCTTATGAGAGTTCTATATCGTTAGGTTTGTGTGCTTTTATGACTTTATCTCATGAGGATCCTAGATATATTGATGTGTATTGTTCATATTCTTCTTTGCATGATGTTATTTTCATTGAGCTAATATTTCTTAAAAATCTCAAGTGGATCACATGGATATGATTAATGGTTCTTTGTTTTGTGATGTATTGCTATATGTTTATTCATTTTGTGTTTATTAAAATCTTTTCATTCTTTATCATGTGCTTTAATTGACTCATCTATTAAACAGCCTAAAAAACCCCCATGGTATAACACTCATATTTTATACTTCCCTCCTACAAATTATTTTTGTTTTACTTGTTCATTGCTTTGAGATTTATTTGTTTTATGTTCTATGCCAACATGTGGATGACACAAAGACACATCTAGTGTGCATGTTAGCACAAGTGAATATGAATATTTGTTTTGTGTTTCATGTTGCTTATTTGTTGTTTGTGTGTGTTTTTCTTATGGATTTGGGATGGTGCAAAGTTATGAAGTGATTGGTAACCACTCTCATTGTGTTGTCCAAAAAGATGGTTTATTTTCTTTTTAGTTGTTTTTAACATTTTGATTGAGCCATGTTTGTTGTGCTTTTTCTTAAACACTTCTTCTATTGCCTTATGTAATTGTTTGACTTAGACCTTGCCAGGTGTGTTTTCATCCACATTTTACCTTTTGTATGATATATTGTGTGTGTCTTGTCTTCCACATAGTATTAACTATAATTTATGATATATTTCTCACTTGAGAGTGTCCCATTTATGATACTTATCTTTTGCGATGATGTTTACTTAGACAAATTATTATGCTTACATTCTACCATCATTAAACTTACATATTGTCATCGTATGTTATCATTCTTACGTATTTACATCTTCCATGTCATTTAGTTATACTTACACATTCACATCATACTTAACATTTATCTATATTTATACATTCATATCTAATACTTGAGTCATTATTTTGTATTCTTTGTCTTCACACTAAAAACAACATTAAAATACATAAATGAAAAATGAAAAATGAAAAATTATTAAAATACCTATAATTATGGTATTGGAACTCGTCCAAATTTGGTTTTTAGTTTAGAGTAATTATTACATAAAATTAGTCTCTTCGGAGACATCCGATAAAATTATTACATAAAATTCAAAACACTTATCTATTCGCTAAGTGGTCCAAGTTCTAATTATTGAACAAAGATACAAAGAATCTCATAGTTGATAACGATATGAAAAGATGGAGATTGAACGTATCTCTGGTCTATCTAGCATATTCAATCATTATAAAATATCTCCATAGATTTCATTATAATATACAACTGATTAGTTTGCACGTCTTTCAAATGAGATAAGCTTCAAAGTGTGCGAATCCTTGGTGGGCCCGGATTCTGTCAGAACGCTTAAAGTAGCTTTTTTTTATTTTAGTGGTCAACATCTCATATGGGTTACTTTAAACTATGGTATGTATGCATGCTTGCCATGTAGATAGCATGACCACATCATTCTAGATATATTTGGTATTTTATTTTTATTTTTTTAATTAGGATTTTTGTTAATAGATTTTTGATTTGTTACTAAAGTCCGATGATTTTAGTACGTTAGGGACCGAGTCTTGTACATAAAGATATAAGGTCTTCTAATATTAGAATGGATGCGATTAGGGTTGTGTTATGAACAATTTTGGTGGAATAGATATTCTTCAATCTCTTACACTAAGTCAAAAGAGGTCAATCATGAATGTACTTGTAATTTGATGAAGTTAGACGTGTACCCTCGACAATTTTGACTAAAATATACTCGTCTAGGCTAAAAAATGATTATTTATGCACTTATACACCAAAAAGGATGAAATCATGATTATACCATAAACAACTTCGATGGAATAAATATCTCTCAATCTTTTACACAAAATCAAAAGAAATCAATTAACACATGTAATTAGACTCCTAATACTTATAATTTGATACACGAGCCAAAATATGTGTTCTCTATAAAATATTAATACTTTCTTTAAGCTTATTAATGATGAAAGATTTATAAAATATTTTATTGAGTAACATCAATTTAAAATTGTGACTTTTAAAGGTTTATTTGCTTATAGATAACAAAGATTATAATTTCTATTATATTACCCACAACAATAATATAATAGATATTTGATATATCGTATGCTATTATAATTTTGGCTAGGGAGATAAGTGCTTCAACAAATATTAAAGAGGCATTAAGTATCACTGCTAAAAAGATGATGACTGGCTTAATCAGCTCATTGATGGTTGCTTTCTAAAGCTTTAGAATTCACTGGTGCATTTGATTTGTCATGGAGCGCTTAGTGGTTGGGCATTCTGTTGATAGGGATGGTTGGTATACCCTGCCTCTGAACCAGAACTGTAACCAAATTATTTAATCTCCTTCCTTTTTTAATTTATTATATGATATTACATAGAGTTCCAACTAGAACCGTTGATTTCCCATGGCTATTCTCCTACAAAAATGGGAATACCATATTCAGTTACATACTATCTTTCTATATAGAATAGCTCCAAAGATATACAAAAATTAGAGCAGACAAAACCTAAAAGACGAATTTCACTTTCTACTTAATTTTGTTGCATTGAAACACCACACAGGTCATTTTGGGAATGCATGCAGTGTCATGTTCCCGTCCTCTGCCACCTCCAATCCTTTATCACATAATCCAGAATGATTACCGCAAGTGCTTGAACTTAATTATTATAATTACACCGAAGGCATATCCTATTTCAAAATAGCCCACCTGATTAATGAAATCAACGGTCAGAAGATGATTTCAAGCAATGCAATACGGTCTAATAAATCTCGCCCGTTCAATTTTTGCCACCGTAAAGTACGTGAATGTTTCTACTACATCTATGTTTGTTGGCGAGTGTAATTATGTGAGCAATTAATGTTTCTTTCTCTTGCTATGCTGAGTATTGTGTTTTCCTTTTCGATATAAATGCACTTGGTTTGAGGCCCACCCCAACTAATAGATTTTTAGCCTCCAGTTTTAGCTGCTACAGTTTGTGAATATCAACAGTTTGGCACTATTTTAGATGGAGTGGTGACTCGTGACCAAACAACTCAAAGCCCTCATGGATTTGGAATTTACCCACCAAATTTAAATAATACTACAGAGCATTTAATATTTGGTAAAAAGTCGTTGACATTGATAATGCCCCTTTGCACATTTAACTGTTTCTTCATGTTTGTTTATCTGTTAAGTACCCTCATGAAAAATATCTGCGTGACATTTTAGTCATTCTGTTCATGTTGAATTTTTGATGGAAAACTAAGATTTGGAGCCGACAAACACATTTGCTTACACTAGACCTAGCTTGGCTTAACTTCTCCGGAATTTTATACTTTAATAAATGTGGGGGGGTAGGTCGTATGCATTGTAGAATGTGTCTTTTAAATAATGATAATAATATCCGATTTAATTACGCAAGGTTATTAGGGAGCCGATTATTAGCCTAGTATTATGATTGGTAGACTAATAAAAACCATTTCATATCGATTATATAACAAAATTGGTAAATAAAGCCACCTAAAAGGTTGATAGGAAAAATAAAATATTATTTAAACTAAAGATAAAGCGAAAAAAATATCATTAGAATCATATTAAATTTAATTATATAAATATTTACTAGGTATAAATTAGTATTATTTTATTAGAAGTTTGAGATAACTAAAATTTGAAATTATGGTTTGTTAGATCATTGTTGTAAAAGTTATGTTGTTTATGGTTGAGATATCATCTTAAGTTTTGTAATTATATTTTAAAAATGGATCAATATATATCTATCTAATAATAATTAAGACAAATTAATGGTGGTGTCAAGGAGTATTATAAGGCTTGTCATGCAAGGATTACAAGTAAAAACATGATAAAATGTCACAATTCATGTCAATGTGAGGTGGTAATGAAGGTGACTAAGTTGATTATGGATTGTTGATGAAGCTTGATGTAAATTAATAACTATGTTAGAGAATATACTCAAATTGTGCTTGACAATAGGTTTGCTTATTGATTGTTAAAAGATTAATTGATGTTGATGAAGCTTGATGTAAATTAATAACTATGTTAGAGAATATACTCAAATTGTGCTTGACAATAGGTTTGCTTATTGATTGTTAAAAGATTAATTGATGTTGATGCCAATAGAAAATGGACTTTCAAACCATCTCGAAAGCATAGCCAATGGAAAGAGGACTCCATACATGCGATTGTGTGTTTCTCCCCACGCTTCATAACCATCCCCACAAAAGATGACAAAAACTTTGAAGCTTTTTGTTGGAGTGAACTACTACTATATAAGCCATTTCACAACATTCACAATGATTTTGGTTCATCATCCGCTCAAATTATAGAGGAGAGTTTTGCATTAATTATCATTCTTGGCATGTGCTACACACACCAATAGAAGCTTTTGATCAAGAAGATAAAATGCAAGATAACAACCCATTTGAATGGAAACTATTCTCACCTATACCCATGCCTTCCCCTCCACTTTGATGAACTAGACATGCTTGGTCACTATGACATTGACTTGCACCATGATTGGGGATCTTCCCAAATCAATCCACACCACCAAGTCTTTGCAACTACATTCATAGAATCCAACCATCCAACATTTCAAGTCTACCATCTTACCACTTACCCTACCCAACATGAGCTATCTATCCAACAACAAAAAGCATTTGATATAGTTCTGTCACACCTAAATGTTGATACTTTCCAACCTCCTCTAAAATTAATTGCTCAAGGAACTGCTGGAATAGGTAAATCACACCTAATAAAAGCCATCAAAACTACACTCATGAGCTCAACCCAAAACGGCAAATCACCATTACTACTTCTTGCACCTTCAGGTGTAGCAACATTCAACATAGAAGCATTGACAATCCACTCTGCCCTTTAAATACCTATCAAAGATATGGACCCCCCGCAAGGACCAAAACTAGCAAGCTTCCAGGAAAAGCATGTACTTCATTCAGTACATACTCATGATGAAATGAGCTTCATTGGACCCAAGTTGCTTCAACACATAATTGACATGAAGTTACATGAAGCATTCATCAACAATAACCAAATATTATTTGGAGGCCACTCAATCATGCTCTTTGGTGATCTTGGAAAACTTCCACTGGTCAAGGACATCCCTATGTATGCCTCAACATCATATGGAGGCACTCTATGGTGCAACTTCACAAAACTTATCACACTAAAAAATATTTTGCCAAATCGGTAAAGATCCTGCACATATTTTATTTTGTTCTCTCCTCTCCAATTTGCAAAACTCAAAACCTATAATTGAAGATTATAAAGTTCTAATGCCACACTCTAGCTCAACATTGACCTCTATAGAGCAATTTGGTTTCTTATCCTCAATACATCTATTTGCAACAAATGAAATGGTCTCACTACATAACCAAGAAATGCAATTGTCTTTGGCAACACCTATTGAATTGTCAATTGCAAAGCAACTTAGGGGGCCACCAAGTTCAAATCTAGACAACATGTGTTCATCAATGTCTAGTAGATGAATCCGATGGCGGCTTTGTGATGGGATATACCCAATATTGACCCAATACAAAAGCTAAGGAATAATTTTCATAGTTATATAGCAAGCATTCGCATAACAAAGAACTATAATTAAAACAAGAGCATCCACAAGAATCAAAAAGGCTTACTTTATATATCTTATTTACATTCATAGGTAGCTCCTATGAGGTGAAAGTTATAGCTAATGATTTAGTCAACAGGAGCACCATGACCAGTGTTCTAGTTGATCCTACGTGTCATGTTAATGTTATAACAAAGGAGATTATGCTAATAAATTGTTATGTTCAAATTTATGGGTGGAAATAGGCCTTGCCAATGGTGCACTTGGGCAAGTCAAAGCAATAGTCTACAAGAATGTTGAGAATCTTCCTTCACTTCTATTGTTTGTTATTGTTCAATTCAATAATTACATAGGCCCTGCTTGGGACCACAATAATCCAAAAATGTCCCTATCGCCCCTTTGAGTCGTGGTCGACATTGTCAAATCTCACTAAAAATGGCATAGGCCTTAACAATGCACAAATCACAAGGCCTAACACTTGAGAATGCAACAATCAACATCATCAATGTGGACCAACAAGGCCTAACATTCACAACTATTTCTAGAGTGTGTGAACTTGCAAGCATGGGCATTAAACCATCCTTCACATTTGAATAATATGCACATATGCGACAAAGCCCATATGTAGCTCATCGAAAGCAAGATAAAGCACACTTATTGGCATTATCAAATTCAAACTCTTGAACGAACACTCATACCAATAACACCTTCAGGTTAGTTACTTCTATTTTATTGATCTACATCTTTTCAAATTCCAACTTGAAAAATCCACATTGCATACTTAATAAAAAACTCCCTCAATTGATTACTTACAATTTTCCTATAGGTATGTAAATACATACAAGCACAAACAAAATAGGGCCAAACACTCCTGCAACTCAAATATTTTACTGAAACAATGCTTATTAATTTCATCTATGTATGGTCATCTTAATCTAATGATGGATGTAATTGAATAACGTTTGGTAAAAAAAAAATCCTATTATTTCTATTCCTTTCTTGATGGGCTAAGTTTATATAAGAAACTGCATTCACAAGTATTCACTTTCAAATAATGTTTTAATTTTTTTTAACATTCAGTGGGTTGTATTTGGTAACAATATGTACCAACATTTTTTCTATATATGGTAGAAAATAGGTTAGTCAAATGCCATTTTTTAAGTTTTACAAATAGCTATGTATTTCCATGGCTGATATATTCCATCTGTGCATACATAAGGACGTCTGTAAACTAGAATTGGAAAATTAATACTACTTATGTGTACCATCTTTAAGGATTATATGCATCAAATCAAATCTCAAGTTGCATGGATCATATTTCAACAGGACTACTCATATTTCGTGCATCTATCACAAAGAAAAATTCATTAATAAAATTGTTGGATGTGAGATTATTGTTATTTTCTTTACATGAGAATGTATAGGATGCAATTTTTTTTTGGCTTACATGTTTCTATTGGTGTTGTACATAATTTATATATTGGGTTTTAAATTCTTTCTTGTTTAGATCTATAAATAAATGATTTATCCATGCAATGTTTTTCCTTTCACAATCGAATATAGCGATAAAATTGTAAGAAGAAGATAAATCATTTATATTCTTCTTCACAAAAAGCTAGACAATACATATTAAGTATTCACTCAAATGAGACAACTTGTTGTAGATACATGCATGCCAAATATTACTCCAAATGGGTGAATGAGAAATGATTAGGGTCTTTCAAAGAACAACATATTCTATTTTATATGTGCAAATGTGCACATACATTTTATTTTAAAAATGGCATCACTATAACCACCCCTGTAAACTATGAATCTTGTTGATTCATGAATTTGAGTGTAAACTAACAACTAATCACTCACATACCATTCACAATGATTAAGAAAAAATGGTGGCAATAAATGAAGTGCCATGGAAAAGCCTAGATTTATGTTTCAATGGCTACAATGGCTATATGTGACAATATTTTTGATTAATTTAACTGCCAAATGTTATGTAGTCAACAACGCCATCCAACAAAAGTTCAAATAAAGAGGTGGAAATTATTCAGACCACACAACACACTAACATACCTAACAAGGGGATGCTATAATGACAAAATAACAATGCCAAACAAAATAGACCCATACATGTTGATATTAATTGTAAAGGAGCTTGATTATTTTCCTAATTCAAAGGTTCTATTTAAAGTTTGGATCCTTGTAAATGGAAGCATATCACTTCTCCATTAATAAGTTCACTCCACAAATATACCCAGAAATTAGACCTTTTGTTTTTCCAAAATGACCTTCCACACCTCTTCGGCGTACCCATTGCACACCAAGGTGCGATTGCTAGTTTAATGTGTTGTACAATATGGTTCGTGTTTAAGTCGTCATGCCATCAAGGATTATTTCATCATTTTCCAAGTTCAATTGTTGCCTTATCCATTCAATCTGCCATGTCATTCTCTTCATACAAAAATCTTCAAATTGCCTAATCAACTCCCAAATTAGTATTAGCCACTTCTTTAATTTCTAATTCGATGCGTGGTTTTGTTGAATGGCATTAACCGTAATTTGTGATTCTTAGAGAATGGAATGGTGTCACTGATTGTTTGGCTAAATAGGCTTTTGAGCATATTCATGATTGAAATTTTGCAGACCGAGGTCAATTATCCCCAGATTTGTCTCAACATTAGATCACTTGGTGGAGCTTGATAGGGCTATGTGATGCCCTTGTTTTGTACTTCTTTTTGTTTTAATAAATTTTTACCCCTCCTTTATGTTTAATTTGTGATTCCCCCTCCAAATGGACTTGTTTGAGATTTAGTTTCCTTCCCATAGTCAATCCAAGTGTCACTTGGAATTCAACATCATTATTGGTTTTTAACACTAATTTCTTTGTTGTTGTCATTGGAATCTTTCCCTTTTGATCTTGATGACACAATCTACTTCAAATTTGTTAGGTTTCGCGCAGGCTTGAAATTTGACAGCCACCCCTACCTATCATATGAAAATTTTGTGATGGTTTGATCAATTTTGACCCAACCACGATCATATGATTATATTTTATTTATACAAATACACATTTTATTTATATACATTTATTTTTAGACTATAGGAATTGAGTAGCCCCCTATAAACGGGATGCGGGAGACTAGAACTTGTGACCTCTTGCCTGCAACAAGATGCTTTAACCAATCAAGCTAGGCCCCTCGCCCCATTTATATATAGGTATTTTATCAATATAATTGTATTTTATTTATTTACATGCATACATACATATAATTATATTTTATTTATATGCACATGCATATTCTATTTATATATATAAATATTCTATCTATAATATACATATTTTATTTATTAATTGTACTTTATTAATATATAGACATATTTTATTTATTTACATTTTAGCTAAATCATATTTTTTCCTCTTTTCAATAATAATATTTATGTGATAAACATATAGTGTAAGATGGAATTGAAGGTGTCAAGTGTAGACATCTAAAATCGATACATCATCATTTCAACTAAACTCACTTGAATATTTTTTCTATAATTGATTGAATAAATTCCTATTTATTTGATTAATTATCAAAATTTCATTCCCTTATTAATTAAATAATATTTTATTATTTAAAATTAATAAAATAAATATTTATCCATTATTCATCATTGTTGACCTAATCACTATTCTTAAGCCCTAAATCATTAATCATCATTCTTCTATATTCTTCCTTAGATAAATAAATTCAAATATTTATTTGTCTAAGTCCTCCATCCTCATCCCAAAAATTAAATAAATATGCATATTTATTTAATCCTCTTTTTCTTCCCACTTTTCATTAAGTGGGCTAAAACTAATTAACTCACAAATCCCCCACTTGCATATTTCTAACCTTGGTCAACCCCCGTCTAGTCTTGCACATCCTACAAAATTATATATAGGTATGAACCTTTGTACACAAGTATGGTCCTTTGTACATATGGTGTGGACTTTGGTACATGCTACAAGGATCAAGGACTTGTTCACACTCCCAACATACTCCAAAGTACCCCTATCCATCTTGTTCATCTACTTCCTTTAAGGGAATCATCAACCAATGATTCCCCTTGAATATTTCACCCCTTCCTCCTCACCAACCAAGTAGAGACACTTTTCCTCTCCTCATCAATCCAATCCTCTTAGCCAATTTGAACCCTTGATCCCTAAACAAATCATATTCATCCAATCGTTCATCTAAAATCTATAAATTAGCCTCAACCCAAGCCATTTTGAAGACTCCATGAAACATAATGTTATATCGGAAGTAGGAGCACTCACATTATCATCTAATCAACAATCTTCAAGCACAGCCACTACAACATGGTGCAAAATGGGTTGGTATTGGTGAGAATATTTGCTAATCATTTGCTTAATTGGAGTGTTGCATGTACTCTAAGTAAAATATGTTAATCTAACTTAACTCATTCCTTTATTATTACATTTTTACTTACACATATTTAGCATGCCTAGTGGAACAGGTACATCCTTTTTCTAATTGTTTTCTTGTGCTTGTACCCATTTCCCACTTGCAAGTTCTAGTTTAATAGATTTAAGGCCTAATTCTACTTATCCCATGGAATTTTTGCAACACATAGAGGCCATCATTGATAGTTTATCACATGTGAATTTTTTTATGGTAGATCTATCATAGTTTATTGCAATTGCACTAAGCCTAGCAACTCGATAGGGTATCACAACCAGCATTTATTTTAGTAACTTTTTCAAGGCATTTGGTGGTCCAATATGCCATCTTTGTAGGGAAAAATGATCCTAAGGGTTCATATTATAAGGAAGCTAAGGTAGTAGGACAACTTCCTAAACTAATCTTGAGAGGAGGATTATGCAAAAACTTTTCAAATTTTATCAATTACAGAAACTTAAATAGAAATAAACATAAATAATATTCATACCACAACATAGTGATTTACATGGAGAAAACCCTTTTGGGAGAAAAACCCCACACTCCAAAAGTCACCCAATAAATTATTCAGAAATCAATAAGATTACAATATACTTACAAAGCTAGATTTCTCATAGGAGTATCACTAACTAGAGATCCAAAGGTAACTCAACATCTATAAGACTCCACACAACCTCCATCTCATGCACCCAATATATAGGAGATACAATACATGAAGTCGTCAAATGGTATTACAAAACCATGAGCTAAAACCACCTAAAAAGTGGTATCCATCCTTATCTCCAATAATAGATGGGCCTATGATGTGTCAAAACATACACCACAACATGTAACTTTCCCTTTATAGTTCATTTATGTGTCCAACACATTTTTTACATCTCCTATTTCAAGAGACCCAACTTCCAGAGGCCATAACTTTTGATCTAGGTGTCTTATTGATGAACCATTTGAATCATTCAAAAGCTTGTGAAGCACTCTATCAAGTTGTAACCCACTACACCAATTATGACCACTTTCAAGCCCAAAAAATGCCTCTAAGGCCTTCAAACTAGACTTTAAAACTATGAAAAATGAAAACTTTAATATCTTCAAATCCAAACATGATCTTGTGACGAAACTTTACGAGCATGCTTATTTAGCCAATCCAAAGCTTTGGGGAAATTCCACATCAATTTGTACTCAAATGTAAACTTACTATAAATAGTAACCATTTTTGAGACACCATTTTCCTAACACATATATCATCGTAGCCCTTTTTTATGCACCTCAAAACTTGATTTTTATAGATTTTAATTAGGTTTCCCAACCATTTTCAAATTCTAATAGATATACAACATGGTACACCATATTTTCATATAAAGTGGTAAATTTACAAATCGATTTCACTTTATTTTATCACTTTCCACACCTTTTTATCTCCATTTTTGATAGATAGTTATGATTCAATGTGTCTTAATGTCTAAATAACCATTCCCCTAAGCTATTTTGTAGTTTTGACCCTATTTCTTGCAAGTTTTAAAACTTTTTTTGGGTTTGTTCATATTTTAGCAAATCTACAACATCTTGTGGAAAATTTGCACTTGTTGCAACACATGCAATTCTCAATAGGGTAAATTCTCTACACTTCAATCATCTACACCCTATTTTGGTGGTTTTACTCGTGCTTCAATGTATCTACCTCTATAACTAAGGTAATAATTTTCTTTAGCATTTAATCTTTTCTAACCACCTACATTAATCATTTATTTTTATGCCTTGATGTAGTCGTAATATGGGGATAAGTTGAATTGCACAACCTTCACACAATCAATCACAATTTGCAAAATGTAACAAAATATGAATAAACAAGTTTCATGTATTAAAACAATGGTTACAAAAGTAAAAACATTCAACATTCCACACAAGCCTTCGAACTTGCCTTCAATCTTGTCCTAATTAGCAATTTTGGTTCTATTAACACCTTCTCTATAATTTTTAGCACCAAGTCTCATTAAATCCACAATCATCGCATCTACAACCTCAAACTTCATGTCTACAACCTAGCACTTTGTTTCTCCATTCACCAACACTTTTTAATTATATTTTCAACCTTCACATCCAACCACATCCACCCTTATATCACCAAAATTGCTAATAACTTCAATCCTCTATTTGCCCCAATCTCCCCATTCATAGTTGATGTTCCTCTTCATATACTTCATTTTCTAGGAAGTTGAACCAATAGAAGGAACAATCAAATAATTTGATGAAATGCGGTAGTTTTTTATTTGTTTGATAATTCATTTTAGACTCTTTCGTCAACATTCATTATTAGTCAAGACTCCAAGCCTAAGCCTGACGTCAAGTGTCGGTCATTGTCATAACTCTTACCTCCATTCATTCCTATTATCCAGTAGATAATGCTTTGAAATCCCAATTCCAATAGATTATTAGCTCATCAAGAGTTGAGGGTCACTAAGATTTTGTACCTCATCAAATTATGGCATCAAGTTTATGAGTTGGCTTGAAACCCTAATAATCCTTGGCAACTATCAGAGTATCAAGATTCATTGTGCTCCCTTTCCTCCTTTCCTATCTTGCATTGAGGGTGGAAGACTTAGAAAAATCCTAATGACCCACTACAAGTCTATCAGGTTTTAGGGATCACTATGCTCGCTTACCTCATATATTTTATAGCATCGAATTATGATGTAGATTGAAAACCTGATGTCCTTCATATTTATTGGTGTTGGGTTAATATTTTTTCTTAATGACAACTTCAAATTCCTTAGTGTTTGGACCATTATGCTTCTAACAAACATAACTCTTAACTTAGATAAAAAAAAATCAAGAACTTCCTCTTGCATAATGCACAAAAACCAAACAAAACAAAAAAATTAAAATCAAAAATATTTTTGGTGACATGGGATCGCCCATACACCTAGATGCTTTTACATCAAACACCTCAAGTAAATTAAATTCTCCATGAGTTTGGAACACATGAACATTTTGAAAATTTTGGAATTTGGATATCATACTTAACCATTTTTTTAGCTTTCAATCAAGATGTCTCATTTGTAGTCCTATCCTTCCAACAAACCAAGTACTTCATATATCATTTTTCTCTTGTCTTCTTTTCCACATAAGAACTGATCACTCTATCAATTTCTTTAGATTTCTTATTAGGTATTTGATATATCCACTATGCTTGTCCTAAAAAGTTATATGTATGTCCCCTGGTGCACTTGTTTCCCCTTCACATGATACTTGTAAAGATCAACAATGATAAAGATAGGAGAGATATCTATACATGTTGGTAGGTCAATCTCACATGAATTAGTTGAATGGTGATCCCACAATAGTGGTTTACACTTTCTGGGAGATCTTTATTTTTGCTGAAATCACATATTTTTAGAAAATATAATTATTTATGCCTTGAAAAGTTCCATTTAAAGGATACCAATTGAAGAGGGTTTGATCAAACCACCTTAGATCAAACCCCCTTGGATAGAACCCCGCTAGTTTTAAACCATACCTATAACGAAGTCTCCTTTACACCTATCAAAATGTTGATAAAAACCCACTTTTGATTTACCTTTTGGGGGATCAAATGAATTTGTTTAAAAAAAATTTTTGTAAGTATGTAGTCCTTATTATAAGCTTCCCAAAAAGTATAATTTTAAATAAATTTAATTTTATTATTATATTTATTTTTTATTTCTTGTGAATGTAGGTTTTTCACAGAAAATCAAGCTCTCTATTCTTCACATGTGGAAAAATAGCATATTATAAAATTTTTTTAAAATATCTATGCACTAGATATTGATGTGCTTGATCCAACAAAAAAAAAAATCGATACATACAAAAAAAGTTATGTTTTAGCTAGTAAATCATGTCTAAATTATAACGGTTCAACTTTGAAACTTAATTAAGAAAAAATATTCAATGAAATGCTATGAAACTAATTCCATGCACTAGATATCATAGTTACAAATCTAAATTCGAAAAAAATAAAATTATCCTTCATAGAAAAAAAGTTATGTGTGAGCCAGTAACGTCACTCTTTAAAAATGGTGTTTATTGTTAAAAACTAGTTTTTGAAGGAGATGGAAAAAAAAGTGCAATCTGATTCCAAAATTTTTGAAAAAAATATATTTAGAATCTACAAAAAAATTTTTACAAATCACTAGTTTGCATCATCTTCAAATCCCTCATAGTTTAGCTTCTATAGGTGCCTGAAAATGAAGATTTAGTTAAAAAAAATTAGTTCAATGTCCAATTTGGCCAAAAATTGTAAACTAATATTGTGAGATCACCCTTAAAGCTTTTTTAAGACCCTACAAGGGACTATTTTATTCCATTTTACTTTGTTATATGTTGCTTGTGGGAATCTCTCCTTCCTCAAATATGCCAAAACCAAATCTCCCACCCAAAATTCTTGCTCTTTTCTATGTGTATCAATACTTGACTCTTGTATTTGGTGGAACTTTTCTCCAAACTCTCTCTTAATTCTTTATTCAAATCATAGATTTACTAATCCAAAGTAATTTGAGGATGTTCTAGGGCAGCCCAGAGGTGACAGACCGTGAAAAATAAAAATCTAAATTTTTGTATTTTTTGGTTCTAGTAAATCGCATTTTCAAAGCTCTTCGAAGCAGAATTTGGGTTTAGAGCTTTCATCAGTCACTTAAATTGAATAGAGAAGCATTGGATTTAAAGGAATTAAATTAGTCTTCTTGGATACCTTTCCGATAAGGTAAAAAAGTCATCAATCCGACCAACAGGCAACAAGTTAGAACCCCACCAAGTTGGGGTACCTAAATTTATAAGTTTTCTGAAATTTTGTAATTTCGTATTTGTTTTTATTTTAGAAAAATATTCATTTCAAATTTGTTGGATTCTAGAAACTGCTGGAATTCTATATTGATGTATAAAACTCATTTTTAGATAAGTTAATGGGACTTTTGGATGCAAACAATTCTCTTGTTATGAGTTATGCAATTATCCATTTGTCTACAATACTTGCAGGTTTCCACTTACCTATATTGTAGTTCAAATTCCTTGTTGAATTCAAATCATTTACTCCACAAATTCCTCTAGTACAACATTGTTCTCACTAAATCTACACTATCCCTTAGTTCATCCACACCCCTTGGGTTATACCCATACACAATGCAAAAAGGGGATTTTCCCACACTCCTATTTATTGAATTATTGTAGGAAAAACTTTCCTAGAGGCTAATTTCAAATCCCACTAGATAGGATTATTACCTATTATACATCTCAACAAATTACCCAAACTCCTATTCACAGCCTTTGTTTGACCATTGGTCTAAGGATGGCAGACTAAACTGAAACCTAATTGTGTTCCCAATTTCTTCCACGAGATGCACCAAAAATGACCTACAAACTTTGTATATCTATTTGAAAAAATACTCAGGCAAGCCATGCAACCTAACTGCCTCATTGAAAAATAATGTGGCTATGTGGGATGCATCACTACTTTTCTAACATATATATGGAATGAGCCATTTTAGAAAAAAAATCTACAACAACAAAAATAGAATCATTGGGCCTCTTTGTGTTTGAGACAATCCCAAAACAAAATCCATAGTAATGTGTTCCCACAAACTCTCTAGTATTGGTAAAGGTTGATATAGTCTTGCATTCTATTTATTTCCCTTAGCATGCCAACAAATTATACACCTTTGAACCATCTTCTTCACATCATCATTCATACCTAACCAATAGTATCCTTCATTTAATAGTGGTGTTTTCTTATCTACGCCAAAAAAAATTCTTATACCTCCACTATGCTTCTCCCTTGTCAAGTTTTCCTTCATTGGACCTTGAGTTATACATAACTTATTCCCCTTGAATAGAAATCATTCATGGATAAATTATTTCATCCATGGAGTCCTATCTTTCTCTACTAGACTCTTACAAGCATCTTTCATTTTGAACGCTATCTTCCACTCATCTCCTTCTCGTTTCCCTATCTGATGGTACCCACTCTTCAAGTCTATATTCTAAAGTATTTAGTTCTACTCAAGAAATCCATAATGTCATCCATCCAAGAAAATGGGAATATATACTTGATTGTGATTTTATTTATGGCTCTATAGTTTGTATACATACATAATTATCTATCATTCTTGGGTGTGAGTATTGTTATTATAGCACATAGACTCAAACTTTCTCTAATCAAGCCTTTATCTAACAATCCATGTACTTGTTTGTTTATCTCTTCATTCTCCATTAGAGTCATCTTATAGGGATCCTTTTTTGGTAAACTAGTCCCTGGTATGAAATCCATGCAATGACTGATGCTTCCCATTGGTGGTAACCCATATGATAGTTGCTTTATAAAAATTTCTGAGAACTCTTCCAAGATCTCCTACACCTCTATTTTAATCTCCTCTTTCTTCTTTGTTTTCCCAACCTTTGTAGGACTGTGAATGAAAGAATACTAGACTTTCTCCTTCTTTATGTCCTTCAAGAATTGTTCTCCATCACCAAGAAAACTTGGATATTTTTCTTTACTTCTTCCTCTCTATCTTTCATGGGATTTAGAGTGTACTCCTTCCCACCTTTCTTGATTGTATAACAATTTTTTTTCCATCATGAATGGCCTATCCATCATATTTCCAAGGTCTACCCAATAATATTTTGCATGCATCCATTGATATAACATCACATAATCAAGAGTTGGAAGAGGTGGACACTCTTAAGAATATGAAATAGTTGAACTTCTTTTGGCTATTTTTTTCTTTTAGTTTGTTGTTGGTTGGTTTTTGTTTGGATGTTCTTTATTCTAGAGCAACATTTTGTTTGTAAGGGTTTCGGGTCCCTCCAAAACCTAATTTTCCTTTTAATCAAAAAAATCACATAATTTTCCATCCTTATAACTACCTATATGAAAATTCACAAGACATTGCTCACTTACCAATAATTAGTATCCCTTTTGCAACCATGACACTTTGTAGGGATTGGGGTGCTTCATCTTCTTTAACTACAAATTTTCTACCATCTGCTCTAATAATAAATTATCAAAACTACCATTTTTATGGTAAACTTACAACACTTACCTCCAAACTTACATTTGGTGTGTAATAAATTTCTCTGTTGTGTCGGTTCATCCTTCTCTTTCTCTAGTTTTAGTAAAATTCTTCTTATCATCAAAGACTCCATCTTCTAGATTTTATCCATGCTTAAAGATGAAACCACAATCTCCTCTTTTTCTTGGGCTGCATGAATTTTGGCCTCTTTACCATTACTACTAGTATCTTATACTTGTGGACACTCAAATTCTTGGTGCCCTATTTCTCCACATTGGTAACACATACCAATGTAACCTCTGCCTCTTCCTCTTCCTCTAGAATAATCATATCTTCCTCTAAATTAACCTCCTCTACCTCTAGTATCTTGAGTGTAATAACTCATTTGAAAGGTGCTAGCCTCTTCTTATTTAATGGGATAACCTCTCCCACTACTTGACTGCCCTCTTCCATGAGAATTCCTTCCTGTGCTCTAGCATTATTCTATTATTTCCTATTTAAATTTTCCTTTACCTTCAAGGGATATTGGTAGGATTCCTATGTAGGCTATTTGCATACCTTGATACTTTCTCAACATCATCTTCCACATATCTCGCACTTATGCTCAAATAGTAAAACTCCTCAATGTAAGATCCTTGACACTTTTTTCTAGTTACTTCAAGTTTTTAAATTTTTGGAACAAACTGATGAATCTTTTTGAAATAGTTTGGCTTTTATCTTCGCCATCATTCAATCCCATGACTTAATCTTTTCTTTCCATTTCCTCTATTGGTCTTTTTGCAAGTGGTCCCACTATAGGAATGTGTTTCTTTTAAATTTTATACAAGCATATTTAACCTTTTTCCATCTTTAGTACCTTTAAATTAACATTATTTCTCCATTTTTTATATCGAATCAACAAGATCCTCAAGATTTAGACTTCTGTTATAGCTCAAGGGATCATTCCTTAGTTTATTGTTTATTCTTGTGATGGCCCTTAGAAATATTTCTTCTCCTTGATCCAATGCTCCTTTGTTGATGTCATTTCCTCCTTCTACCACTTCTTCTCTGTCCTTAATGACATCATCTACATGTACCTCTATTCTCTTTGTTGTTTATATTACTTCTAATCTCACTATCATTCATCTCAACATTTTTACAATCATTATGTCACCCCCTCATGGTACTCCCCCTCTGTGACCACGTCCTCTTTGTTCCATGTCTATTTTAGGTTCTCTACAATTGCAGGTATACTCTCAATCTTCTTTAACCACAAAAAATTATTCATAACCCTCTCTTGAAATTTTCATAATAAACAATTAGAACTTTCTCTAATACCACTTGATTCAGTCATGATATGGGTATAAGATTAATCGCATAGCCTTTACATAATCAATCACGGTTTAAAAAATATAATAGAATATAAATAACCAAGTTTCATGTATTAAAATGATTTTTATAGGAGTACAAACATTCAATGTTCCACATAGGCCTTCAAACTTTCCTTCAATATTTTTTGATCAACAATTTTGGTTCAATTAACACTTCTGTACAATTTTCAGCATCAAATCTTATTCAATCAACAACCCTCACATTTTCAACCTCAACCTTCATGTCTACAACCTAGCACTTTGTTTCTCCATTCACAAACACTATGTTATTCCATTCACCAAACTTCATGTCCAACCACATCCACCCTTCAATCATCAAAATTACCCACAAATTCAATCCTCTATTCCCCCTCTCCCCTTTCATAGTTGATGTTCATCTTCATATACTTCATTTTCCAAGAAGTTGAACCAATAGAAGGAATGATCCAATAATATATGAATACACATGGTGGTGTTTGATTTGTTTGATTGATTATTTTATATTCTTTTGTATATGAAGAATCACCATAAATATTAACTCCATTCATTCCTGTCATCCAATATATAACACTCTAAAATCTTGATGGTAACAGAGAATTAACTCATCAGGATTTGGGGATCGCTAAAATTTCATGCTTTATCAAATTGTGCATTGGCATTATGAGTTGGCCCAAAACCTTGATAATCCTTGACACCTATTGGACTATCGAGAGTCACTATGCTCCCTTGTCTCCTTTCTTATCCGGTGTTAGGAGTGGAAGACTTAGAGAAAGCCTGATGACCTACTACATCTATTGAGTATTGAGGGTCGCTATTGTCCCCTACGTCATATCTTTTATGTCATGAGAGTCCAATGTACTTGATATTTATCGATGTTGGGTTATTTTCTTTGCTTAATGGAAATCCTAAATATTTGCAACACAAACATAAAAAATAACATATTTATGCAATTAAATTTGTTGATGGTTCCTTACAAACCAACCATGATGCCATCTTACAAACCTTCTATGAGCACTTTAAAAAAAAAATCATAGATGAATTTGCTAATGACTATCTGCTTCCCATCCTTGAGGATTTTATGGTTGATTGCATACCTCAAAAATTAAACCTTGAATACAATAAATTTCTTGATCATCTTCTTTCCATAGAAGAGATTGATGAAGCCCTTTAGTGTATAGTGGTGGAAAAAAATCTTGGAATTGATGGTTTGTTGTTGGAGTTCTATCAAGCTCTTTGGCCACATATTTGTGAAGAATTTTATAATGTGTACCTTGAAGGAATTGAAACTAGACCCCTAGATCCTATTATTAATCAAGGATTGATCAAACTTATTCCCAAAGGAAAGGATGAAGACACTATTAATGGATGGTGACCTATTATCCTCCTCAACACTTCTTACAAAATCATTAGTAAAGTTCTTGCTCATAAAATCAATCAAATTACTCAAGAGATTGTTTGACCTAAAAAAATAGTTTTATAGGAGGGAGATTCATCCTTGACAATCTAGTTCTTACTTGGGAAATTTCAGAATGGGCACAACAAATTTCCCATGATTCTATAATCATTAAACTTTTAATTTTGATAAAGCTTGTGATTGCATTCATTGGCCATTTGTCCTTAAAATCTTAAGATGCCTTGGATTTGTCCCCAAATTCTATGAGAATATTAAAATGTTATTTGTTGATGCTAATGCCAAAGTCACTATTAAGGGAATTCTCTCCTTATATTCCCTTTGCAAAAATCCATTTGCTAAGGTTGCCCTCTTGCTCCATTTTTGTTTGTCCTTGTCGATAATGTTGTTGGCTATATTTTTCAACATGCACTATCTAGTAAACTTATCCATGGCATCTCACTTCCAAGAAATGTTGAAGTCCTCAACTCTCATTTTATCAATGATAGCATGATTTTTTATCCATAATTTTTCTATGGTGGTGACTCACACATTGGACATACTGAAGCTCTTTTGTACTATTTTTGGTTCTAAGTTTTCCATTGCATAAAATCAAATTTATTATGACCCACCCTAGCCCTCGATCTCCTTGGATCCCTAGTGATTGGAATAAAGTCAAGCATGGTTTTATCATGAGATACCTTTGGATCCCCTTTGGCATGGGGGTCTCACTCAAGGATATGTGGAAGTGGTTCATGAGCAAAATCAAGAAAAAAATCATGAATTGAACCAATTGGTCTTTATCTATCATTGGATAAATACAAGTGGAAAATAAAATCCTTCTTACTAGTTATGTTTACATATCTTCATGTTTTCTCCCCTCTAGGAGCTTCTACAATCAATTGATCTAGCTAATTAATATTTTCCCTTGGGCCAGGTGAGGCAATAAGAAAGGCCTTCCTACAGCCTCATGGACTCACTGCATCCAACCAAAATATAGAGGGGGATTGGGAATTATCGACCCATATACCTAAGGCATATGTCTTACTACAAAGTGGATGGTTAGAGCTCTAGATGGAGAGGCCCCCCTTGGAAATGCTTGGTTTGACATTGTATCCAATTTGCTATTGTTAGGCGATCTTGGACTACAATCAATTGGAAAGATAAACTGCTTCTTGCACCTTTTTTTAAACTCGTGGATCTACTCCTTTTAATTCCATTTGGTCAACTTGATAGATAACTTCTTGTAAGATGCCTTGGTTTGAGTTTTGCTACCTCTTCCATTTGGTGGAATCACTTAATCCAACAAGATGGTAAACCTCTTGGTATTATCAAAAATATCAAAGGAAAGCACTTGTTTAAAAAGGAAATTTAAGTTTTTCATGACATGTGGGATCTTATTAAATTTTTATTTGATGTCTTGGGAGTAGCTCAAGTCCCAATTCAAGTTGTCCTCTTATGACATAAATCCTCTTTAGAAAATCCAATAGCTGGTGACTCCTAAGCTTTTTCATTTGCTATCCAACCCTTACCATGATAACTTTCTAAAGAATTGGAATGGCCCTATGTGCGTAATATTTGATCTTTTACTCTTAAATTCATCTATAGACAACTCCTCCCAACTATCTCATTAGCATCCTGACTGAACTCTAATTGGAAGTGCAATTTTAGGCCTCCAAGATGGAATAAGTTAAGCTGTCGAATCTAGAAATAAAAAATTGATGCTCAATCTCAATTAACAACTTGGAAAGTGCTCCACATTAACATTCCTATCAATGATTTCCTCTCCTCCATCTTCCATCCCTCGGTTTTTCCTTTTTGTTCCAAAAAAGAGTCTTTAAAACATATTTTTTGGTTCTATACCCATGCTCACCAACTATGGTGTTCTCTCTTCTCCACCCTCCCAACACTCTTCCCTCAGACTTGGTCTTGGAAAATTGCACTTCTTAGGCTTTCCTCTTACCATAATGTCATCACCTAAACTTTGAGATAAGTTATTATTAACTTCATTTGGAAGTTTAGATACTTGGTTGTTTTCTCTCACTCTCTTTTTCCTTTGCAAGTTGAAGTCTAAATGGTGTGTTCAAGCTTATCTCTTCATGTTATTAATCTAAAAATCTTTCCTCAATTAAATACTAGTTATTTTGAATTGTTACACAACATTCAAGCTCAAATTAAGGGGTTTCAAGACAATTGTAGAAGTTTAATTCCAAAAGGATTTCTTAAAAATGGACTTGGTGACCAAAGTACATGAGATTATGGATCAATACATTCCTCAACATGAGGAAATGATAAAAAATTTTAAGGTTAATTTTGAATTCAAGAATTCTGATAAGTTGATGAGCTCAATGATCAATAGAGCTGCACTATAGATAGGTAATTTGATTCATTATGGTGGCATGTATATGCTTTAGGGATGTTATCAAGGGCTAATGTTTCTAGGGATACCTTAGGGAGAAAGCATGGTGTTGCGAGTTGATTTGTATATGTGAAATTTTGTACTAAGTTTATGGAGTTTCAAGATGTATATTTTTTGTTGTTTTAGCAGACTATTATTGTTGCTCATGTCCTAGACCTTCTTGAGCTGACAATTCTTTTACATCTGCTACAGTTTAATTTATCTTGTTATTGTTGTACAACTCCTTTACTTGATGTATTTTTTGATATAATCTTCTTACTACTATGCAATTCTTGTTGTTTATTTGTATTTGAACTTCTTTTATTTAGTCGATAGACTTCCTTGTGGACTTGCAAGTCCACAAAGTCCCAACATACTTGTCTCGTGGTGTGAGACATCTTATTTGGCTTTGATCTCCTCATGTCTGTTTGTGGAATCACAGTATCACAAGAGAGGTGTAGTCATATCAAGCAACGAAACCATCAATGGATGTATTTAGATTTTGAGGCAGGCTTATGAAAAGTGGAACTATGGAAGTGATTGGGTTTCGTAACTGTCATGTGGGTGCAAGGCAACGACTATCAACAAATTATGTTTTTATCAAAGTTGTCATATGTCCAGAGATTATTTTGTAGCTTGCTTATCATCCAATGATTTTTTTAACATCATAGCTATGGTAGCATCGTGAATATTAATTAGGGGAGAGGACCCAGTAGTTGTGCACCCTAACTTCGAGCTTCTAATTATCCTACATGGAAATTTCAAATCACTCCCAATTTGTTTATAGCAGCTTACTTGGCAAGTCCCCTGTTTATAACTAAGGTTTCAGGGCCGCGTCATCAAATATGCTACCACATCAACATGATTTTTGTGAAGGTGTCCAAAAAGGCCCAAAAAAGGTGAGACCAATACTTGTGCATTCACAACATGTTTTATTGAGCGTTGATGTGGAATCACATGATTGGTTGCTTTTTTAGATCAAAGGAATACATTTTATTTAATTATGGGTACTCATCATCAACACTAACAACTTTAAAGTCACAACTATTGGTCCAATATTGATAAAAAATATTGGACATTATATAAACAACTACTATCACAACTATTGAAACATGCTCAGGTACTAGGTCCTCTCCCCTACATCATGGGGCTTTTATTTATGAGGGAAGTGTTTAACTTTTAAAATTATATAATATTACATGTATTAAGATGAGGGAAGGGTTTAACGTGTTTAAAATTCCAAAGTATTAAGTTTTTTGGAATTGGATTTTGATGACACTACTAAATGTGATTTTGATGAAGCAAGGGAAAGTTGTGTCTTGAGACATAATAAGGTTTATTTTGTGAGAGATTCTTTTTTATCATAAAGTGGTTGAAGGTTTGATGTTGGTAGTTTTTATTAATTGTAAGAAGTTGATTGTGAAGGGAATTATGTTGTTTGTGTTTGGTTTGGACAAGATATATGTCGATTATTGGAACTTAAAATTCTCTTAGAAGAAGCTTTGGATTTGAGTAAAAAAAAAATTAAAATATTTTTTCTTACTATTATAGAGAATATAACAAGGTGAAGGATTTCTTGTCTAACAAAGGAATTGATCTTTGCCCCTTTAATAATGGAAATCAATGTTTGAGTGGATGGATAGATGGATTTAAGTGATGTCATTGGTTTGTCTTTTAGCCTCAAGGTCATTTAGGTCTTAGTTTTAGAAATTGTTTCTTTTTGTGTTTTGTAGTTTTAGTGATTAGTTATTGAGGGGGTGAAGCCTCATTATGACGGATAAATTGAAACTTCATGCATGTGAAGTGGCTACCTCACTGTATCCTCACTCAATTTATTCCTACCTCCATTTTGTGGTGATATCATTTACTTGTGAGGCTTGGATACTTTTTCCTTTAGAGAAATTCTCAACTCTCTCATTTACCTATCTAGTTTAGCATAATATGCCACTTTTGGTAAGGGTCCCCATTAGAAGGGTATAGTCTCAAACTGTCATCTTAATACCATTTTCACTTTTTTGAATTTGACTTTGTTGTGATGATTACAAGATTCTTGGCAATAATTGATTTGGTAGATAATGGTGAATCTTGGTTATAGAGATCTATTATTGAATATTTGATGGTTAAGTTGGGTGTTTGGGGGATGAACCCTTTGCTACAAGAATGGATTATATCACTTGCTTTAACTTGTATAGTTCTAGATGTGGCTATGGAGGATTCAAAAAGGAAATCAAATGGTTATAAGTTCTACCCTTGTCTTGATGATGCTTTATGTAATATAAAGAAATAAATTTGGGTAATCTCTAAGTAGATGATGGATGTGGTGACTCTCTAGAAGGATCTCTCTATAGTGCTTAAAACCTTCCTTTAATCACTTGTGGAGATGGCAATTTAGTCCTCACAAGTCCCCACTCTCTATGTTACCTTGATACATTTCATATTTAAAATATTAGGATTAATTAGAATGTTGATATGATCAAGACATTTATATGAGTTTTGGTAAATATTAGATCTGAACATTGTGTGAAAATTATGTTATGATGATATGAACTTGTATATGGTTAATTTGAGTTAGTTCACAATACAATTAATCTAGTTTATTTATAAGTAGAATACATTCGATTCAATCTTACTAAATTGTAATTTTTAGAATTATTTATTATTTTTTATAGATAAAGTGAGGTTCATAGCCCTCTCCCTGTATATTAATTTGTAAAAAAAGATACATGTTGTTCATGATCAAACATGACAAAAATTAGAACATTAACCCTAAGCTTGATGACATAAACCCTTAAATACCTTCTCTATAGACATAAATATCACCATACAAATCTACTATATAAATTGAAACACGTAATAAAAAATATCTCCATACTATAAAGCCCTACTAACTATTAAAAATAATGTTTAAATGTATGCATAAATAAATAAAAATAAACAACTAGAACAAAACTTAACCATATTATAGAGTAAATCATTATGACAAAATTTACATCAATCACAAAAACCAACAGACATACCATAAAATTTTAGTATGCAAGACCAAACCAAGTAACCTTAGCATCCTCCCTCTAGGCGAAAAAGAGTCATCCTCATGTTGCACTAGTGTTAGGAGTAATATGCCATCAACCTTGTAAATCTTATATTATTTTTGTTTTCCAACATCATTTTTAATGTGTCTCTAGGTGCTCAGAGTATGAGAGTGCAATGGAATTTGGGTTTTTATATTTTGCTATTTCTCACGTAGAAAATCCAGGTAAAAAAATTGCATGCTATATAGATTGAGGAAGAAATTTTTTATTTTAATAAGTTATCTGGTCTCAAGAGTTTTAAAGTTCCAGAGTTCTCCAATTTTTTGTTAGTATAGTATTGTGCTCTAAATATTGGAACAAGTTGGTTTCCCTAGTTCTAGTTTGTAGGTTTAGATTTTGTCTCACGTAGTTTTGGTGGTTGAGTTCTAGAGTGGATTCTCACTCACTATTCATTATAGAGGTTTGCATTGGCTAATTGTAAGGAAATTTGGGAGCGCATCTAGTGAAAACTCCATATAGTAGTGCCTTCGGTAACTTTCATTTCAATTAGGTTACCTCAAAGACACAGACAACTATGTCCAAATGTGGAACATACACAGTTTATTTCCTACATTGATCCATCTGAGAGAAACATATGTAGATTCAACAGCAAACAACACAGATGAAAGACACTACAAAAAATAAAACACAAAGATTTTACGTGGGGAAAACCCTTTCGGGTAAAAAACCCCACTCTCCAAAGTTCGAGCCATTGTATTTATTCAGCAACAACGGTTACAATACAATTGCAGGCTCTTAGCCTTTTCAGAGATTACATCTCGTTCATCTGAATACAACTGGTAGCAAACTATTCCTGAGAGATCACTTCAAAGCAATCATGATCACGAGAGATTCCAGCAGCTTAACTCTACCTCTCAATCCTCTGCTTTGACCTCATGGCCTCGGCCTTTCGGCCAGCCACTCAGTCCTCTCTCAATCATTTTCTCTCTGGCTCTTAGCTCTTCAGCTCCTTGGCTTATTAGCCTATATCTTCCTACAAAACGTCCAATGCATACATTATATTCATTCGTTCACAAGAGGCTCTATGAAGTCATTCTTTTCTAACTGTCAGATCAGATCAACCTAATCATCCAGCCCAGCATCCTTTGATGTTTCCATTTCCTCGTGCTTTTTTTTTCCAACTTCCACACAGAAACGGTTCAACAAATGGTTCACATCCTACTTTCCCTGATTGGTCCAAATCGCACCACGTAGGATAGTCTTCACTCGGTCAAGGGCGTTCAACTTGTGTCGCATGTCGGTGAGACACTAACCGTGTCTCCCCGATGCCACAGAGCCCATATCATCTTTGTCACCAAGAGTCTTCACTATCGGCAAGACGTTACACCGAGTCTAGAAAGCTATCACTCAAACTTCGTCATGTCACCAAGACATCACTTCGATAATCACAAGTTTCATCGACATCAGTATTCTCATCGGTGAGACAATCACAACGATGAGACATCATACCGATGTTCAAAAGTCATAGTGATGTGAGAAATAGTCGGCAAGACAACCATCTTTCGCTGAGACATCTCTTCGAGCCTTCATGTTATACCGAACACCGAGCAGTCGCCCAAAGTCATCGCTTTCACTGAGAGGTCATACCGACATTAGAATTCCCATCGGCAAGACAAACACACTTTGCCAAGACATCTCACCGATGCCTTCAAGTTACACCGTTGTGCTCGACAGTCGGCAAGACATTCATCTTTCGCCGAGACCTTACACCGAGCACATCAAGTCTTACCGAATCGGCAAGACTTTTTGTCTTCGCCAAGAGCTTTCACCGATGCGCTCATGTCTTACCAAGTCGGCAAGACATTTGACCTTCATCAAGAGATTACAGCGAGCTTCATTAAGTTACCCCGAAATCTTCTATCGGCCAGACATTTGACTTTCGTTGAGACTTCATACCGAAGTCCTTGTGTTTCTCCGATGACTCCATTCGCTAGGAGTCTCACCGAAAACACCCGATCACATGTTGCTTTGTCGGCCAAACATACCACTGTCACCAAGAGGTCATAGCGGACCCCTTTCGTTACCTCGAGCTCACCTTTCGCCAGGAGTCATGCCGAACACATCCCACACCATCAATGAGACAAACGCCTGTTGCTAAGACTTCATAGCGAAGCCTTCAAGTCATACCGATGACTCCATTCACCAAGACATCTCCTGGTCGCCAAGACTACATGTTGATAGGAGCAAGTCATGCCGATTTCCACATCGGCCAGACAGACCAAAGGTCATGCCGATATCGGCAAGACTTCCTATCGTCGCCGAGACATCATTCCAACACATATGAGTTACCCCGATGATCCAGTCGCCATGAGTCTCCCCAACATCCGCTAGGCACCCGATAACAAACCCTTCTGTCGCCGAGACATTCCCACTCGGCAAAGAGTTACAATGAATGCACCAAGTCACAGCGATAGGTCTATTCGGCAAGACTTAAACAAAGTCACAGTGACAAGAGCAAAACACAAGATTACTGAACTGTCAGTCGGCCAGACAACATAAATGTCACAATGACCATGCTTTCTCAGAGGTTTCAGCCTGTGAGATTGAGGCACATTTTCCAACACTAATAAGATCCACACATATAATAATGGAAATAATATATTGTACAAGATATATATCACACAACAGAAGAGATGTTTGTAGGCCAATATGCCCTAATATCCAATATATTTCAAAATAGAGTAAACCCTTAAGGTAGGGCAACACCATATAATACTCCTTGTGGAAGAAGTCACTCCATGCTATATCTCCAAGAGATCCCAAATACAATATCATACTTCACACATATCTTACAATGATAATCACCTCCTTTATATAGACCTCCTCCTAGTAATACAATGGAGGGGTAATCCTAATGAAGGCCTACTCAACTCCTAATATAATTAATTACACAAGTTATTCAACTGACTTAATATAGCTAACTTAAGGGATGTGTGCCACATGTTGACATCTTCATCCATCTAAATACATTATAATATCATATCCCTAGGTACATAACATGCCATCCCTCCTTGAGATGTTTCATCCTCAAAACATGAGAAGAAGCTAAATAGTATGACTGACATAAGTTATTAGAAATATGATCTGCCATGACCAATCAACTAACCATCCATAATTGATCATTATTCCTTTTTCTTGATATATTTCTTAGCTACCATCCTTGATCCATATTCTATTGCACCCCTTTAATTCCATTCCTTGTCATAGTAATTCCTCGTTTGCTTCCCTGGGTAGCCATTACTTCTATGATACCAGTGATTGGTATAATTGTTTCTTTGATTCCATGTAGGTCCATAGTAATTTCCTTGTTGATTCCATATACTATCATGTATTCATGATGGTTTCCTCCATGATTATTTCCTCTCACAATGATGTGGATGCCTATATATTGCACCATTTTCCATCTTTGGAACCTTCTTTGATTCTTCACCATTTCCTACCACTTGTTTTTTTCATTCCTTGGTAGAATTATTTGCCTCTTCATTTTTTTCAACATCTTGTTCCTCTTTCTTTTCCTCTAATTCATTGTTACAATCTTCATGAGATTCATGAATTTTCTCCTCCTTGACTTTCCTTTGGACTTCTTTATGTGTAATATCCCATAATGTAATTTTTTTCCTTCTATACCAAAACCTCATGAAATTCTTTTTCATATTGATATTTATTGTTCCTAAAGATTCTAACAAAGGATAACCAAGAACAATATCCAACCCTTCCATATCCAAAGCATGAAAGTTTGAATGCAAAACATACTTATCCATAGAGTACTTTAAATCTTCAAAATTTTGAATGTCCATACCTAATATGTGAATTTTCTTGATGTTCTTTGCTTGTACATGTAGCTTCTTGGCTACTTCCATGTTGATGAAGTTATACTTGCTGCTAGGGTTTATAGAGACAATAAACTTTTCCTTTTAAATGCACCCATGAAATTGAAGGATTGAATCTTCCTTCCTTGGAGCTAAAGTGCATGCACTTGTATCATCTCCTTTTTATTTTAAGTTTTCTCCATCTTCTTTTTCTTCTTCCTCCTCATCTTCATCATTTTCTTCCTCCTCTTCTTTATTTTCTTCCTTCTCTTCTTCCTATTCTTCCTCTTCTTTATTTTCTTCATCATCTTGTTCCTCTTCTTTATTTTGTTCATCATCTTCTTCCTCTTCTTCTTTATTTTCTTCATCATCACGATCTTCTTCTTCTTTATTTTCTTGATCACCTTCTTCCTCTTCTTCTTTATTTTCTTCCTCCTCTTCTTTATTTTCTTCATCATTTTATTCCTCTTCTTCTTTTGGATCCCATCTATCTAAGAAAGATTGTTCTAGTTCATCCAAGGAAGAAATATCCTTATCCAATGGTAAATACCATGTGCAAGGTTTAACTCTTAATAAATACAAAAACTATATTTTCCATGAAATATTTTTACCATAAGATATTTTATATTTTATCCACCATTCCAATGTATCTCCACTTCCATCAAAATTAGGAACATCCATTGAAACTAGAATTTAAGGAGAAAAGATCTTGCAATAGATAACCATTCTATCAAATCCAATTGATCCAACTTTGATCTAACCAATAAATGATGAAGTCGGCCTCAAAGTAAAAATGCAATTAACACACCCCTAATGAATTTTGATGCCCTTTTCAGAAGGTGGCTCAGAAGGAAAATTTATGAAAAGTCATAAAATTATAATAAATCGCAAAATATTGATGATAAAAAATTGATTTTTGGACTATAGCTTCTTTATATAATCCTTAAAATTTAGTAAAAAATTGCGAGAAAATTTGTAGTTGTTTGAAAATTATAGGTGAATCTTCAAAGCCTAGGGTTTCATCCACTTTTGCCCAAATTGATGCTCTAATACCACTTGATAAGATCCAAACATATAATAATGAAAATAATATATTATAGAAGATAGACCTCACACAACACAAGAGACTTTGGTGGGACAGTATGCCCTAATATCCAATACATGTTGAAATAGAGTAAACTCTTAACGTAGGGTAACACCATATAATTCTCCTTATGAAAGAAGCCACTCCACACTATATCTCCAAGATATCCCAAATACAATATCATACTTCACATATCTCTTACAATGATAATCACCTCGGTTGGATGGCGATTTTGAGCTCTGCTGGTCGAGCTAGGGCATCCGTGCCCTAGCTTGCTCTCTGTGCTTTCTTGCTGGTGCAACAAGGAGGGGATTTTTCTGCAATCAAGGTGTTGCTTTGTTGTGTCTACCTTCATTCGTTGTTGGCTTTCCTTGGCGCGCGTTGGTGGGTGTTTGGCTTGCGCCGACAAGTTTGGGCCTGCTTTTATTCTGTGAGAGGTGGCGACTGGGTGTGTTTGGGTGTGTTGCCGCTTGGTGAGGCTCTGTTCGCCTATAAGGCCCATGTGGGGCTGAGTTCTCTGGGTGTTGTGTGAGTGTTTGGTGCACGACCATTCTCCTTGGGTTGTGTGCTATTTCGATTGGGTTTAGGGCATTTCTTTTTGAAGCTGAAACTTGTGAGATTTGGTGGGATGTGGGTGAAACTAAAGGGGTATTCTGTTAACCCTCGTGTGGGTGTTTTCCTCTATTCTCTAAACCTGGGGGCTTGCATGCCCGCTTAGCATCTCGTTCTGGGTTCATGTCTTGAGGGGAATCATCTGGGGTTAGCCCCAAGATGGATTTCTGATTAGCATTTGGATTGAAACCTCCGACACAGGGTGAGAAGGTTTTCAATAACAATTTGTTTACACCGGTTCAAGAGATGAATGGTTCTAGGTCGTCTGGATGATCTAGGATTATGAAGATTAATGGATGCTTGGAAAGATATAAAGAGAGACCGAAATTGGTTATCCCAATGGAGATGCTGGCGGATGATATTGAATATCATTCGAAACACTCCTTTTATTGCAAGTTTATGGGTTTGAGAGTCTCGTTGCAATTTTTGGAATCTTGGGCTCAAAGGACCTGGCTGCTAGAAGGAGAGATGGAGATTAGGCTCTTAGCGAATAATTTCTTTATGGTTTCCTTTGATTGCATGGCTGATCATAATAGGATTTTCAAGGGGGGTCCCTATTTCTATAACCAAGTGGGCTTATTTATGAAGCCGTGGCATGCGGGCTTCAATCCAACTAAAGAGCTCCCGAATAGGGTTCCAGTGTGGGTTCGACTGCCGTGGTTTCCAGTCAAATGTTGGGGAGAGGATGTTCTACATTTGGTGGCTTCAATGCTTGGTCAACCAGTTGGGTCTTCACAACAGAAACAGTTTAAAAAAGTAATGACTTTTGCCCATATCTATGTGGAAATTGATTTAAGCACGCCATTGCCAAATTCTATGGAAGTGAGTGCAGGATCATATACATGGGTGCAACAGTTAGACTATGAAACTCTACCTTTTCGATGCCGACTTTGTCATGAGTATGGACACTTGCAACACAGGTGCCCTAGGGCTAAGCCGATGGTGACCCAATCTGCCCAAACTCCTCATAATCCACCTAGGGTTGATAAGAGGAAGGGGCCTATTCCGAGCGATGGTACTGGGGAGGATGAATATATCCTTGTCAATGCTCATAATAGGAATCAAAGGCAGAAGAGGACTCTGGGGGAGAGGTAGGATGGTGTTACTTTTAATAGGTTTGAGGTGTTGGATGATCTCAGCCAACAGGAAGTGAATCCAGGTTTGATGAACTTGGATCAGGGAACTTTGGGTTTAGGAAAGGATGGACCTCCTTTGGAGGCTATGCCGGTTGTGCAGGACACGGGTGTTGGGCAGATGGACATAGATCAATAGTTGATTGTCTAGGTTGGGTCGGATCCTGTTATTGGGGTTTTGACGAATGGGGGAGAGGGTTCTCCTTTTCCTATAAAGAATGGTGCAGAAGTTGGAAAGAGCTCTTTGTCCTCTTCTCGCATGGGTATTCAGCAAAAGGATCCAAAGAAAGGGGTTGGTGAGAAGAATCCCAAAATGGGTAGGAAAAAGGATTTGGAAAATATTAAATCAACTTGGGAAACTCTGCTGGAGTCAGGGGCAGTCAAGACCTTGGATTCACATTTCTTGTGTACCCATAAATGATTGTTCTATCATGGAATGTTAGGGGCTTGAACAGTGGCCCTCAACAAAAAGTTGTTCGTGATTTGGTTAGGAATCAATCTCTGGATGTTCTTTTTCTTCAGGAAACTAAATTATCTGTGCAGAGTATGTTGAATATGGTGCCTAAGTTGTGGAAGTATGGTGAGTGTCAGTGTGTTGGAGCTCACGGTGCATCTAGGGGGGTGACTTGCTTATGGAACCCCCAGAGGATTTTCCCTCTCTGGTGGATGTCTTTTAGATCTGCTATTTTGTTGGTGGCCTCATGCTTTGTGACAGGAGAATGTATTCTCCTCTCTAATGTATATGCGCTTGTTGAATATCAGGGTAAGTAGCTTCTATGGTCCCATCTACGATATGTTCGCAGCTTGGCTCCTTTCCACCCGTGGATTCTAGCTGGGGATTTCAACGCTATTGTGGAGTTGTCTGAGAAAAGGGGTGGAATTGCTAGGTTGGAGCCTTCTGCGCTACTTCTCAGGGATAACATTTCTGATCTAAATATTATTGATGTTCAGCCTAGTAATGGTTGTTTTACTTGGAATAATAGGAGGATTGGTGAGGACTGTGTTGCTGAGAGGCTGGATCGGTTCTTGGTCTCTTGTTATTGGGTTGGTGACTTGTGGTCTACTTCCTCTGAAATTTTGGATTGGAGGGGTTCAGACCACTGGCCTATCAAGCTTAGTATCATCTCTATTCGGGCACCTCAATCTCCTTCCTTCAATTTCCAGCTTATGTGGTTACAGGATTCTACTCTTTTTGACCATGTGGATGTGTGGTGGAGGATAGGTAGACCTGATTTTGGTACTACAATGTATACCTTTGCCAAGCTTCTTCAATTTATCAAGTATCAGCTTAAAAGGTGGAATTGACGATGTTTTGGTAATATTTTTCATGATAAGGCCACTGCTTAGGAAGAGTTCAATACTATTACGAGATTGATTTGGGATAATGGGGTTTCAAAGGATCTTTTGAAAGAAGAGGCTAGGAATCTGAAGGTGGTGGAGGAATGTGAGTTGCGTGAAGAGGTATATTGGAAGCAAAAGGCACAGGTTGAATGGTTGCAAGAAGGGGACAAAAATACTGCCTTTTTCTTTAATTTTGTGAAGGCCGGGAGGCATAGTAACTCCATCTCTATGCTAGTTAACGATAGGGGGGATCGTGTTTTCTCGTTTCAAGAAATCGCGGCTAAGGCATCACAATATTTTGCTGCTCTATTTAGAGAGGATTCGCAAGGCAGTTCAGTCGAGGAGGAACAAGTTCTTTCTTGTATCCCTCAGTTGGTTTCCAGGGAGGTAAATGAGTATCTAATGAGGGATATTTCTCTAGAGGAGTTGGAGGAAATTGTGTTTCAGATTAAGAGAGGAAAAGCTCTTGGCCCTGATGGTTTCCCAATAGAGTTTTTTCAAGAGTTCTGGGATATCAAAAAGTTGGATCTTCTGGTGGTTGTTTAGGAGTCCCAGAGGAACAAGTAGATGTTGCATGCTCTTAATTCCACTTTCATTGCTCTCATTCCCAAGTGTGAAGGGGCGGATAGGTTAACACAGTTTAGGCCTATCTCCCTTTGCAATGTGGCATATAAAATTATATTAAAGTTAATGGCTGAGAGATTGAAGAAGTGGCTTAAAGTGCTGATTTCAGAGGAACATAGTGGATTTATTGCAGGTTGACAGATTTTGGACGAGATTGTTATTGCTACTGAGACCATCCACTCCATGGCTAGTTCCCATGAGAAGAAAATGTTCATTAAGCTGGATATGGCTAAGGCCTATGACAGGGATAGACGGTCCTTCCTTCAGAAGATCCTTGCTGCTTTTGGATTTTGTGAAGAATGGATCCAATGGGTCATGAGCTGTGTTACGTCAGTATCCTTCTCGGTATTGATAAATGGAGATCATTCTGAACTTTTTGGGGCTTCTTGGGGTCTTCACCAAGGGGACCCTCTCTCCCTGTACCTATCTCTTCTTCTTGCTAAAGGTCTTGGGCGTTTGTTGAAAAGAAATGTTGGGTTAGGCATCATTCAGGGTTGGCATTGGGGTGGAGATTTACCTCCCCAGTCTCAGTTACAGTTTGTTGATGATACTGCCTTGATGGGGATGGCTACTGTCAGGGAAGCTACTTTTTTGAGACAGTTGTTGGATGTTTACCTTGTGGCTTTGGGGCAATTGATTAATGAGGATAAATCTTCCATCTTCTTCTTCAATACGCCCGCTCCCATTCAGAGAAGAATTGCTAATATTTTGAGGTTTTAGATAGGGGTTCTCCCTTTTACGTATTTGGGCATTCCAATTTCTGTTGGTCGTCTTCCCAAGGGTTCTTGGCATAATATTATTGATGAGTTCCAGGTGAAAGTCAATCATTGGACACATAGATGGTTGTCTTTTGCTGGGCGGGTTCAGCTTCTTAAGTCAGTTGTGCAGGCACTTCCTACTTACATATGTATGCTTCAGGTGGCTCCAGTGGGGTTTCTTAAGGAGTTGGATTCTCTTGAAAGACAATTTTTATGGGCTGGATGCTTGTCGTCCTCCAAGTGGAGCTTGGTCAAGTGGGAAGATGTGTGTAGTCCAAAGCAATATGGTGGTATGGGTCTTCGTCAATCAACTTTGTTCGGAGTGGCTGTGGCTGCTAAGCTTTTCTGGAGATGGTGTGTGGAGCAGGATTAGTTGTGGCCCAGGATATTATCTCATAAATATTTCCCTGGCGTTCCTCAATATGATCTCCTTAGGTACCCTCTTGAGGGGAAAGGTTCAGTGATTTGGATTACTCTTCAGAAGGGTGCGAAGCTCATCAAGAAGGTTTATTTTGGATTTGCAGATGGGGTTTAGAAGCTCTTTTTTGGTCAGACTCTTGGGATGGATTCCCTCTGCTTATCTCTCAGTTTCCTCACCTACTTCCTTTGAGCCAGAGATTTCTTGCGGTTGGTTGGTCCAAGGTGAGTGACTTCAAGTCCTTCTCTTTTTATGGTCAGTTGAAGAGGGCTTGTTGGAAGGACCCCACACAGTGGCCAGATATGGGTGAGGAGGAAGGCAGGGCTGAGCTTAACATGATTCTTTGTAGTAGGCATTATAGCTCTCTACTGGAAGAGGATATTATTGCTTGGGCTCACAATCCTAAGGGGATTTACTCTGTTGCTTGTGGTTATTAGGTGTTATTGGCTCAAAAGTTGGTTAGGGTAGAGGTTCATTGGTGGAAGAGGGTGTGAGTAAGCTATCATGGCCTAAATGTAATTGTTTTGTATGGACTTTAGCGTGGAATAGGTGCTTGACTTGGGATAACATTCGTGAGTGGGGTTTCCAGGGGCCTTTGGTTTGTGTTCTCTGTGGGAAAGAGGAAGAGGATTCCTCACACTTGTTCTTCTAATGCCCCTTTGTTGTGCAACTTTGGCATTGGTGGTGGGAGGTTTGGAAGCAACCTTGTGTTCATGCTTCCTCTTTGGTGGAGTTCTGGGATAGTATGGGAAGACCCCCCTCGATGGCTTCCTTTTTGCAGGATGTTTGGTATGTTGGACCTACTTTTCTTCTTTGGTAGATCTGGCTGGAGCGAAATCACAGAATATTCCATGGTGTTAAATTGGTGGGTTAGCAGGTGTGGATGCATATATTAGGTATGATACAAGAGTCGGTTGTGGCTAAGAGTGAAGTGTTTTTCCCCCTGGGGAAAGGGGATGCTGAGTTGGTGGATAGATTGGGTCTTCAGGGGATACATTCTTCTTCTGGTGGTTCAAGGAGATGCAGGCATGGGACCAAGAGAGTGCAACGAATGGGTAGGTGGCTACCTCCTCCGGCTGGAGTCTTGAAGATCAATTCTGATGGATCTTCTAGAGGAAATCCTGGGCCTACTGGGATTGGTGGGGTCGGCAGGGATTCAGGGGGTTCAATGATATTTATTTTCTCTATTCATGAGGGGGAGAAGACTGTTAATCTCATGGATGGCTTGGAAATTCTTTATGTTATGGAGCAGGCCCTTGCTTTGGGATGGAAAAAGGTTATTTGTGAAGTTGATTCACAGATCTTGATTAATCTGTTGAATGAAAGAAACATTTCTAATATTAATTGGCAGTTAGCTTCAGTTGTTCAGCAGATTCTTCAGGTTAGCTCCAGGATGGAGGCAGTTTCATTTGTTCATATCCCGAGGGAGTGGAATCAGGTTGCTGACTGCTTGGTTAAATGGGCTTTTGAGCATGATAATGGCTGGAAGATCGAGGATTGGATGTAGGTTTCCCCTGAGTTACGTTAGGATTTGGATAGGTTCCTTGAAGAGGGCATAAGGATACTGGAAGATAGTTGATTTTGTCTCTATACTTGCTTTGTTGCTTCTTTTGGTTTCTAGGGCTTGCTCCCTTTGTTTTGGTTGTAATGCTTTCTTCTAATATTCAATAAAGTTTTTACCCCCTTTTTAAAAAAAAAATTAAAAAAATGATAATTACCTCCTTTATATAGACCTCCTCGTAATAATATAATAGAGGGGTAATCCTAATGAAGGCCTACTCAACTCCTGATATAATCAATTACACAAGTTATTCAAATGACTCAATATAGCTAACTTAAGGGATGTGTGCCACATGTCGACATCTCCATCCATCTAAATACATTATAATATCATATCCCTAGATACATAATATTGGATGACGATAATATTGTTGGAGAAATACCCTCATGGTTATGAGAGAAAAATCCTTTGTTGTATCTAGATTCAACCTTTTAGGAAATCATATAGACGACAACCTTATTATCTCATATAAATCAATTCATTGGATGACAGTCTTGGATGTAACTAGGAATGTATTAACTGGACATATTACATTTGTGTGGCCTCCAAATATACATCTCTTGATGGTTAATGCCAATCTTCTAATTGGAAATATTCCTTCAAGCTTGTGTGATTTAATCAACCTTGAAAAGTTAGGTCTGCCAAACAACATATTGAATGGAAACATTCCTCCATTCTTTACCAACTATAAGGTAATTCAAGTGTTAAATTTGGGGGGCAATAGTTTGAAGGGGAATATACCTCATAGCTACGCTCCTCTTTAATTGCAAGAAATAATAAGTGGATCTTCCCTCCATCAGTCATCAATTGCAAGAGATTACAAATACTAGATAATGGGCACAACATATTTGTTGGGGATATTCCCTGGTCAGTTGGAAATCTATCAACCCTTCAAGTGTTGATGATGAATGGTAATCATTTCAAAGTCAACTCATTTTGGTGTGACTTGATTCAAACAATATTACCTACTTGGGCACTTACCAAAGGGGCATTGGTCTATAGCATGCAAGATTGGCTTTTTAAAGAATATTATTGGTTAATTAGGTTGTTTTTTTTCCATTGTTTACTTTCAACCACTTTAGAAATCTTACTATAAGGTCACATTCATCGGTTAATCTAAGTCTAATCCTTCTATCTTGTGAAAAGCTCACATAAGTGCCTTATATATAGGTGCTTATTATACAATTTCTTATTTTTGTTGTTTTCTAATGTTTTCTTGGATCTTTTCTATGATCAAGCAACATGATAAGTTTGTTTTTAATCAAATTTAGGTATGACATTTCTTTATGCTTAATCATAGATAGCTCTAGTTTTTATTGTTCCTTTTTAATCATTAGATCCCAAATCAAATTCAAATTCACTTTTCATTTGTAATTTTTATATTTTATTCTCTTAAGTTTATTACATATTACATATTTTAGTTTGAGAGCTGCTATTCCATTAAATTCTCCTCTATTATCCTTTAGTTTAATTGTTGATCACTTTAAGTATCACATAGCTTTTTATGATGTGCATCCATGGGCTAGTCTGGTGGTAACAATTCCATCTAATGCCCATGCACTAGAATTTAGTTTCACGTGTAATACTTCTAATGATTTTTGGGTTGGACATACTACAACCATAATAGGTGTTTGGCTTGTAATTCTTTAGGCCTAATTAGTTGGAAAATGCTTTATAGCTTGTATTGTTTGAAAGTTTCAATCTAAAGTCCTCATATTTTAAGTTTGACGTCGTCCAATATCTTTGACAAATTTGATTCTAAATTCTACAAAGTTTAATTCTCATTGAACAATGAACTACCATTGAAGATAATAAGAATTAAACCTAAATTGAACAATGAACTACCATTGAAGATAATAAGAATTAACTTTGTAGAATTTAGAATCAAATATATCAAAGATATTGAAGGACGTCAAACTTAAAAAAATATATTTAATTTTTATCACTAATTTTCTATCGACATATCACTTGACCCTTCTATAGATGCAAGTGCTAGTCCAATAAAAAAATCTTATCCACTCTAGGTATAGAGGAGGAGATGATTCATGAATGTGTAGATCTCCTTTCTATAGAGACAACTTTGGCGTGTGGCCCACAACATGATTCATGAATGTGAACATCTGTTTGTTCTTTATTAAAGCAATCCTCTTAAACTAACAAACAAGGCAGTTCATAAAAAAATCATGTCTATGTTCTTTTTAAGCTTTTTCGGAAATCTCGGCACTGTGTATGCTTCCCAACCACACAAAGTACTAATAAATTATTGCACATATACAATGTATATACTTCGCAATAGCCGCCTACGTCATAGACTATGGACTGCCTAATAACGGTAATGTCTTTTACGCCGATGCCACACGATGTAATAATAACGGAGGGTGTATACAATGTATATATTTGTCATTTGCAATGGTAACCAGCATACGGACACTTCTCACACATGCATCATAACAACGAATGGTATATATACTATGTGTATGCTTTCATTTATGAGGTGATATTAAATGTATGGTACATATATAATGTGTATACCTCTCATTGGCATAGTTTAGTGGAACCGAACTCCCACCATACCTCTAATATGGCTATGCAGCCCGATGTAATAGTAGTACAATACGATATATATACTTCATTTTAACGGCACAGTTTATACGATACGTATACAATGTGTATACTTCATATTAACGCCATGGTTCAATCAAAATCTCCACTTTCTTCCCAGATAGGCCAGACCGGCAGGTGAAATCTATGATGAAGCAGTTCCCGAAGGGTTAAGTCAAATGGTTTAATAAAAAAATGCCCGCATTTTGCCATCGAATTTATTAAAGTTGCCACCCAAAGACGTATAAAAATGGCAGGTTACTAGGCAGAAGGGGCAGATTAACTGTCGTGACTGAAGATTTTGGCCGGTAATGGGGGACTTCAACGGTGATCCAGCGCTGGCCACCGAGTTGGAGGCGAAATTGTCGTTACAGGATTTAAACACTGCCCCTGGCACTCCTCCAAACAGAAGTAGCTCTTCTACTAATAATAACAATGTGAATGGAGTTGAAACCAATGAGAATGACAGTGGGAAGAGCAATGGCGTTCAACGCTCGCCTAGCTTTGCCTTCAGGGCTCCACAGGAAGCGTATCGCATGGATGATTTCGAATCTGATAGAGTGCTCGGGGTTGGCTCTTACTCAAGGGTATCTTCTTATTTTGATGCTCAAAACCTAATTTCTTATTTCAATTTAATCTTCGATATTTCGCTGGTTATAGTATGTGTCGACATCAATTTCAATTGTACATATGTTGGGATTATAACATAGTACACAGACGTTTCTAGATCAAGAGTAACCAGACAAAGCTGGAGAAATGAATTCTTAGCCTAAACTCTCATAAAAGCTCTCTTCTAAAAAAAGTAAAGACATGGTAAGGGTCATGCACACCTTAGAAGTGATGTTCGTCAGAATTGAGCACTGTTTACACAAGATGTCCTGATCTTTTTTTGCGTAGGTGTTTTTGTAACAGTGATTTGCAAAATTGCACAGATATTTTGAGGCTTAAATAATACATAAATCTTAAATCACGGCTCTGCAAATAGCATGTTGTCCCAAAGGATGTTAAAATTCGTGATCATCATCATAATTGAGGTCTGTTTACAAGGTATCTCTCCGTCCTTGAACTTTAAGCAGCTTCTTTTCCTTCCCTGCAGACACATATGCTCTCAAACAGGGGTTTGTCAAACTACAACAGTATTATCCAGCTAGTACATAAGTCTTAAATCAAGAAAATATTAAAAAGCTTACAAATCAAGTTGGCTAAGAGGTTAAAAGTTATCATCATTATAATTGTACTGTGAGATTTCTTGATCCTTGAACTCTGAACAGTTTTTATTCCTTCTTGGTAAGTATTTTTGCAAACAAATGTTTGAAAGTCTACAAGATATTTTCAGCCATAAGCTAGTAAATAATAAATAATATTGAGTCAAAACAATGAAAAAAAAAATTACAGATCAAGTTGTCCTAAATGACATTAAAGGGTATGATCTCCACAATTGAGCACTGCCATATGAGATTTACTGATCTTTGAACTATAAACAGCATCTATTCCTTATTGTTATACTAGGGTTTGCAAACTCACACTAGCATTTGTGACCGAAGACTAGTACATAAATCTTAAACAAAGACATTAATAAAAGGCTTACAGATTATCTGGGTATAAGGAATATTAAAATCCATCATCAATTGAGACCTCCTGATCTTTGAATTATAATTATAAACAGTTTTTATTCCTTATTGTTACATATCTTAAATCTAGGGTATGCAAACTCACACAGACATTTGCAGCAGTGAGCTTCTACATAAATCCTAATTGAACCAATCAAACAAAGCATGAGGAAACTGGAGTCTATTTTAACACTAAACAGTCGTAGAATCAGTCTTTTATGCAGATAAAGCTGCTATGATAAGTCCCACACTGACAAAGAGGATTAGAAGTTATCTTATTTTATTTTTCCAGTATTTAGCAATTGCAAGAGTTCAAATCTCAGGGGGTCAGTGGCTGAAGCAAATTTCTGTTCATTTATTTTGAAGAATGTGGTGAGAATTTGGACCAGAATGTCATCCTTTTTATTCATTTATGCTTTACTAATCATTTCTTTGTATAAGAATGAGAGCTTACATAAGCTGGAGATGCATATTTAACTTTGAAATTTATGAAAATAAGGGTCGCTAAATAAGGGTCGCTTTTGACACATTGTTATAATATTGAGATTTAGACATACAATTTTTCAAGCTGCTTACTTTTGAGTTTTGTTGAGTCATCTTGAATTAACTTTAGGTCAGAGCTCTTTTCAGTGGATCTATATATACATTCAAATTACCTTAAAAGCTTCAAGAGCTTTCAAATTATAAATCAATCATATAAAACTTTAAATGTACTCAAGCAGCTTCAGAAAAGATTGGAAATGACACATTATTTTCACAATTGTACGGTAACTGATTTGATTACAAGACAGATTAATTCTTTTGTCTTTCCTTTTTCTTTTTTGATCTTTGGTAAATCCCTTTTGAAAACTGGTGAGTGTATAATATACATACAACTCCAAGGTATACAAATATTACGGTACACTTGGATTCCAAGGACAATACCTCATAATTATGGGAAGCTTGTCAGTGAGTTTGAACTAGGGTTATTGAGGCAGTAAATGTGCCAAGTTACTGCTAGGTCACAGCTCCACAGACAACTTCTTCTGACTTACTGTATCATTGATTGGCCGTTACCTGTTTTGATAACTGTGATGTGGCCAAGCATTCATGAGATGACTGTTGTAGATGACGGTATGTGTCTGTGCATTCTCATTTTGGTCTCATCTGCTTGCCCTGATTCTGGATCCAGTTGAGTGATTGTACTTGGAAATATAAAGTAGGGCTCAAAGCAAACCTAGCAAAATAATTTCCAGTGTTATAAGCAATTTAGAGTGAAGTACACAAGGGGAATCACATGTGACAGGAAGTAGGGCATGCATACTACTGCTTCATCCACAAAGCAAAGAAAACCCTGATCTCACTTAGAACTGTCATTTACACTTTTACATTTTTAAGCCCTGAAACATTACAAAGTCACAGGCAAACGTGGAAAGCAGTGTATTTAAACTGTATTGTAGCTTACTCTAATTTTGATTCTGGTAGATTGGTTATCCTTGGAAAAGCAGGGTAGGGCTCAAGTATCATTCTTGCTTATATGTAGTGACCATGACCTTCTATTTTGTTTTTCAACCCTGACGTGCAGAAACATTTATTATGTTAGAATTAGTTTATGCCTTACTATGTGACTGGAGTTGCATGCAAAGTGAATTGTCATGTCTCACCATAGTGTTGTTTGTTTGTCTGAATTTAAATACTGGGATGTGATTTTAATTGGAAATTGAAGTATTAATTAAATATTACTGTTGTATGCACTTAACAAGCAATTTATAATTTTAAAGAAATCTATGCGCCAGCATATGACAACCGTCACACATGATGACAAATAGTTGTGTCTTATCACTTCTTTGTTGTCTTGTGGTCACAAGTTCAAGTTTTTTTTGGCTTTGGTTTGAAATAATAATAGGGGATAAATATTATTGATCGTGTACTCCTAGCAAAATGTATACTCCCAACAAAAGTGGACCTTAATGAGAACTGTGATTTTCATTGCTAGAAGCAATTATGCTCCTACACGTAATAGGAGTTTCACATAATTATAGATTTGGTTTTTTGTTCAAGTTTTTTTTGTTCTAGTTGAGATTCGTCGCCAACAGATGATCAAATTAACGTGTATATCTCCCTGTAGATTGATTGAAGAGTTGTTATGGATCTCAATGAGCTATGCAAAGGAGTCACTGTCAAGATTGACTAGTCCTACATGGCATTCTTATACAATTTTAAAATAGCAATTTGTTATATTGAAGTTCCAGTCACTAGATCGTCTAGCAGGGAAAGAGGACGGACTGTGCAACACTGTGACAATGTGAGCCAGTGGCAGATGGATGTTTGCCCAATATTAATCTTAGTATAAAATACTCTAAATTTTAAATTTGTTTAAAGATTACATTTGGATCTAGAAAAGTTAATCTCATATATGTATTAAAAAAAGGGGGGTAGTATCATTCATTGGGTTTATAGAATTTATTGTTCATATAATGGTATTTCAATAATTTCATTTTGTTAAAAGTGTTACCTAGCTCAATTTCTCCAACTAATGTGAATGAACTTTGTGTGAAGTGGGATATTGTATTTAGGATCTCTTGGAGATATAGCATGGAGTGGCTTCTTTCATAAGGAGTATTGTATGGTGTTACCCTACGTCAAGGGTTTACTCTATTTCAGCATATATTGGATATCAGGGCATATTGGCCCACAAACATCTCTTGTGCTATGTGTGATCTATATTCTGCATTATATTATTTCCATTATTATATGTGTGGACCATATCATAATTTTTCTCTCTTAAGTTTTCTTGAACATTAAATCAAAGAACATTGGAATAATAAACAATTGTTCTTTCTTTGTTATGATAATTGTGGACATCTTAGGAACATTGTCTCAAGTCGCCAAAGATAATGTAGAGCTGAAGTGTAGATTTTGAAGTAGCAATCACCATCATTTATCTTTAATCAGGACAAGCTTTTGTAAATAATATACTCTGCTGCATGACCATCACTAGAAAGGCATTCAATGACCAGCAGCACTTTCAACTTCTTACACAACTCCATTGAAGCCCCTCCAGTGAAGAAACTGGTATGAGATCAATTTATGCTGACCTACTAGAGCACCTTGCAGTATGTACATCCTATTTATATACAGTACTGTGATTGGCATCTTGGGTGGCATAATAGTATCCTTTTGTTCAGGCATGCTCTTATGTTTATGCTCATAGGATTCCTTCTTTCTTCTCTTATGTCTCTTAGCAGCGACGAAATTCCTTAAAACTTTTCTCTTTATATGAACCCATATATCTTTCTTCATTGGAATGTGCCTTGAGAGTCCGTGCTCTCCTTTGATTTCATGATATTGAATCTCACAAAAAGCCCAATGAGATCACAGGCCAGTGGCCCATCTGCAGTATTCAGAACAATCTGCATAAAGCTCTGCATGTAATTGGGTTCTGCATGAGTTGTTTATTTTTCTGATGGAAGGTCATAGTAAGGTTTTTAATTCTTTTTCCTGTTCATGTGCGAAAAATAGTGGTAAAGTCTCTAGTTTATATTGTTGACTTCTGCAATCATATATAATTAGCCTTCTACATTTTTGCAGTGGTTGGTAACCTTGAGGTGATCATATCTATCATTTATAAGGATGGATTCTTTCACAAACAGATAGTCTCTCACAAATCTTTTGGATCTAAATAAACCATGTTGTGTCTAATTTGAGGACAGGTTTTCTCTTGAATTAATCTGCTTATTACTAATCATTAATAAGAATTTTCTTTGGCCAACTGTGTTATGTATTTTAATGATTGGACTTGCTTTGGCCATCAAACTGATTGCTTGCAAGGGAATGGTTATTTGTGCTATTTGGATGCATTTATTTTAATTTTTTATATTTGTGTTAACATTATAATTCAAGTTTTTATAATTGTTTTAAGGGTGGTGAATGCAATATTTTTGGTTCCAAGGAAGTAAATCATCCTCAAGGAAGGAAACTGGCATTTTGTGGATGTCCTATACAAAAAGTAAGAGAGCAGTCAAAAGGCTCAAATATTTGATGTTTTAGAGTTGAAATGCCTAATTTTAAAGAAAGTTTGTAATTTAACAACATAACTTATGGATATTATTTAACATGAAAGCTGTCTCATTAGATGTTATGACTTGTGGAAGCTTGAAGTTGTTAAATTTCATAATATTCTGACGATGGATGTAAATAAATCTGGGCATTTCATAGTTTTAGAGTAGATTGTCCTGCTTTGACCAACTTAAATATTTTTTTGTAGCTTACCTGTATGAATGTTGTTGAACAAGTGTATTTTATTTTTATATAATTTAATATAGAATGTGTACTATTCATGATAAAAATGCTGTTGATGCTTTCTTTTGGTTGTATGATGTATCTATTTTCAGGTTATTAGGGCAAAGAAGAAAGACACTGGGAAAATATATGCTTTGAAGATTATGGACAAGCGATTTATAGCAAAAGAAAAGAAAGTAGCATATGTAAAGCTGGAACGTATTGTGCTTGATCAGTTAGATCACCCAGGGATAATTAGGCTCTATTTTACCTTTCAGGATACTTTCAATATCTGTATCCAAGGGCTATTTTGCTTTTGCATTGGTTGTATGATATATTTACAAAGATAAGAATTAGATTGAAATTTTTTGAAGCTGGTGGATGTAAAGTTAACCAAGATTTTAGGCAAATGTTTATAACACCCTCCAACTTACAAGAATGTTTTATCAGCATATTGTCTAGGATATCTTGAAACTGATGTCACCTGTTTCAATCAGAC
>VDFB02044968.1:0-35516 GCA_007258455.2 Sequoia sempervirens
TGCTTCCAGTGAGTTGATGCTCACTTTTGTAATTTGGAGATTGTAGTCTCATATGTTGGTGCCCATTTGAAATTAATGAAAGCAATTGGTCTATCATGGTTTGTTACCCAAAAGTGTTTTCCACGTGAAATTGGTCTTCTCCTTGTTGATGTTTGCTCTTACTGTTTTCATTGTGATTCTTATGGTTATAAGTTTTTAAAATATTGATTCACCCCCCCTCTCAGTATTTTTTGTGTGCTCTTCAATTGGTATCAGAGCCAAGTTCCTTCGAAAAGAGAGCTTAATCGCTTGAATGTAGATCCTATTAGCACACATGCATTCTCATGAAGGACTGCCTACAACTAGAGCTCCTTTATTTGATGGTTCAAACTATGCCTTCTGGAGTATACGAATGCATACTTATTTGATGTCTCTTCGATTTGATATATGGCGAAGTGTGGTAACTAGAAATACAATTCCAGCAACTCCTCCAACGGATGTAGATGGAAAAAGAGCTTTTGAAAATAATGCTAAAGCTATGAATGCCATTCTCTGTGGTTTGGCAGAATCTAAATTTGTTGGTCATGCACTATGATACAGCTCATGAAATTTGGGACAAACTTTAGAAAACTTATGAAGGAGATGATAAAGTTAAGAAGGCAAAGCTTCAGACACATAGGAGACATTTTGAGAGTCTTAAGATGCAGGAAGAAGAAAGTGTTGCTACATATCTACTTTGTGTAGATGAAATTGTTAACACAATCAAAGGCCTAGGAGAAAAGATTGATGAGTTCACCGTTGTTCAGAAGATAATGAGATCCCTTCCTTTAAGTTTTGATGCAAAGGTTTCAGCTATTGAGGAGACGGAGGAACTTGATAAGTTGATAGTAGATGAGTTACATGGTATTCTTACACTTATGAGATGAGGACGATACAAAAAGGAGGCTTCCTTTAAAGTTTCAAAAAAGGGAAAAGACAAGGAGCTTGCAACTAGTGACAGTTCAAATGAAGATTAAGATACTGAAGACGCTCACTTCATGAGGAAGTTGAAGAAGGGTTCAGGAAAATACAAAGGCAAGTTGCCTTTCAAATGCTTCAACTGCAGAAAGGTGTGACACTTTGCATCTAAATCTCCTTATGTTAAGAGTGAGGATAGCGATAGTGAAAAGAAATCAAAACATTTCAAAAAGGGGTATCAAAGTAAGAAGAATAAGTTTAAGAAATCTACAAAAAGTTTTTATTCAAAATCGCAATAGCTCAACAAAAGATAGTGACGAAGTGTCTTCAGTAGAAGAAATCTTATTCATGGTTGAAGAAAAAAATATGTCTAAAATTGAAGATGAAGATATAGAAGATGAGCAATATGATGAAGAAGGAGAAGTAGATTTTGAAGTAGAACTTGTTAGTGCACTAAGTGAAATTAGTAAACTCAGAAAAAGAAATAAGAAGTTGAAATTACAACAAGAAGAAGACAATGAATCAAAGGTCAAGATATCTCAAGATCTTGAAGAAGCTGAAGAAAAGATTGTTAATCTAAAAGTTCGGATTGAAGAAGCTAGAAAAATAGAAAAAGAAATCAGAAATCAGCTTAAGCTAAAGGAAAAAAATTGTGAGAGACTTGAAGCTGAAATAGTTTATCTTAGAAAATTAGACAAATCAATGTTACAGCTGAATCATGAGATGAAAAATCAAAAAAGTTCTATGTCATTGGAAAAGATCATTAGCTCACAAAAAACTTCTACTGATAAAGGTGGGCTTGGATATGAAGAAGGTCAAAGTTCCAAAGCTACTGAAACTTCTGTGCTAGCAACAGAAGAAAAGCAAAAGAGCAACTTTGATAGCAAAAAAAGTTCACAATCAAAAATCAGAAACAGCACTTTTAGAAGACCTCCTATTTCAAGGCAACCTCACATGACCAAGTTTAACAATTCTTTCTTTTATGGGTATTGTTTATCATACAATCGTTTTGGTCACAAGGCAACAAACTATAGAGTTTATGCAAGAAATGATTTCAGATATGTGAATAGAAATCAACGATTCTTGAATAGGAACTCTTTTGCTCCTTTGATGAATTACAATATTATATGTTACAAATGCAATAACTTTGGTCATACTGCAAAAACTTGTAGAAGCAATTTTCCAAAATCTTCCAAGCAAAGCAAAAAGAAAGAGCAATAGGTGGCTGAAAAAGAAGTTGATAAGAAGGTTTGGAGGAAGAAGAATGAGGTAGAAAAAGTTGAACCAATGATTGTGCAAATATCTCTACATGCACAAAATGAGAGTGATCAATGGTACATTGATAGTGGTTGTTCCAAACATATGACAAGAGACAAATGCAATTTTCTCATATTGAAGAAAATGAATGCTGGTACAGTAAGGTTTGGAGACAATGCATGTGCAAAAATTTCAAGTAAAGGCACTCTTATGTTGAATGACGGAAGAACAAAGGTAGAGAATGTTTTGTATTTTCAAGGTCTAAAACATAATTTACTAAGTGTGAGTGAAATGTGTGACCAAGGGCACACTCTTGTTTTCAACTTTGATGGTTGTGAAATTAGTAAGGATGGTAGACATATTACTGAAGCTAGTAGAGCTGCTAACAATCTTTATATTCTTGATGACATCAAAAGTGAGAAATGTTGTTTTAGTCGGGAAGATGAAGGATGGTTATGGCACAGAAGGATGGGACACTTAAATTTTGATAATCTTGTTAAGATCAGCAAAAAGGAAACGCTTGAATATTTGCAGGAGAAGTTGGGAGTAATTTCACTCCATCTTTGACTAGATGTTTACACTTAAGGGAAGCTTTCCTTGTCATATTTTATCAGCCTCGTTTCAGTTATGCAAGTCGTTTCAGTTATGCAGGTTGTTTCAGTTATGCAGGTTGTTCAATTTTCCATTGATGTCAAAGGGGGAGTAGTGAGTCAGGGGAGCAATAATGGTTTTGGTTTCAAAAGGTGTTGCCATCAATGACAAAGGGGGAGATTGTTGAATGTTTTGTCATTGATGTCAAAGGACTGTGTTGTGAGTTAATCTAGACATGGGGCTGCAAGGTTGTATCAATGCTTTTTGAAGGATGCTTGTGTGTTGAGAGGGGCCAATAGGCAAGGAAGCACCTCATTTCAGCATCTAAATGCCATCGTTTATCATTCAATATGTTTGGCTTCTCCACTATGGTAGCTATGCCATGTCATCATTGAAATGTCAAAATTCTATTGTGAGCATCGACCAATTTTTTGGTGGTTTATGTTTAAAGAGTTGGGTGTATTTAGAGGATGTTGGGCGGATGGGTGCATTAGTTTCTTTGACGTGATTTTGAGGTGAATCTCCTTGTAACGCCTAGCAATTTGGTGGTCGACAGCTCAATTATCCCTAACATTTCTAATGTTAACAACGATTACAGTTTGTTGAATGCAATGTGGGGCGGCTTATGAATTTGTGGTTCTCTTTGTCTTATAGCGATGACTTTAGTCAAACAAATGGTTTTAAGTTTGTCGTGTGATTGTGTATGGAGCTATGGCTTTAGTATCTTCTGCCAATTCCCTGTAGCAGACGGCCCATGGATTTTATTCTTCATAAAGTTGTGAAGAGTGTATGTTTGCATGAATTATACAGAAAGCTCAAATTTAATATTGAAGTTCTACGAACCTATATGAAGCAAGTATGAGCTGGACATGAATTCCCAGTAGCAGTGATGAAACAATTATTTAAGCATATATTTCGACCCTCTTCTTGTTAAGTCGGTCGGTTAATAATATTGTCTCAATGTTTGAAGAGTGCGACGAATATTTTGGACAGAATAATGTGGATGAAATCGTGCTTGTCTTCTAAGTTCTAACAGCGTAGCTTGATAGAAACGTGGGTCAAATGGAATGTTATAGGGAGGTCGTCGCATGTTTTATAGCTTCCATTTACATTGCCACAATCAAAAAGTGAGGCGGAAAGGAATATAGCAGGAATTTTTTTAACCTGAAGCAGTCGCGTCCTTTAACCCAAGCAAATCAAAAATATTTTGGTTCACTAAAGTCTGAAAATCGTGGTATGTACCGTGTATGTTCAAGATTCTGGATAGAGCTATGTTCCACCAAGTTCTTGGTATGGGGTACGGGGGGACGGTGGGACGACGGGACGTGTTTTGAGGACAGCATTTTTTTAGGGGATTTTTGGGGACGGGGGGACAGCTATATATATATAGGGAAATTTCAGATATTCATATGAGTAATGATAATCATAACAATGAACATTGATAAAGGTGCAAATGTAATCACCAATCATATTGGCATATACATTTTAGAGTTGAACAAATTAATACTACAACTACTTAATTGCTTCCACAATTCATGTCAAACAATTAATGTGCATATGATATAAAATTTTAAAAATAAAATGCCCAAAGGCTACAAGTTTGCACTACAAATGTCAAAACGACAAAGTCACAAATATCCAAACCATAGTAATAAAAAGTATGATGGCTGCCTCTACTTGACATTTGCCAACATTGCATCAAAATCAGACTCAGAGTCTAAGTCGCTGCCAATTTTTCTCTTGCTCACTTGCCTCTTAGCTGCAATTTTTTTTGGAATGTAAAAATTAACTCAAATGGCTTTGAAAGCAAGTTTTATGTTTCATTTTAGGCTTGGGAGGGTGTGGGGTCCACTTAGAAACAATAAAAAAATAAGCATTTTTAATTTCAAAGTTTTTTTTCTTTGTAAAAACCTGGTGGGAAAAAGGGGACGGTTGGCTGTCCCCGGGACGGTTAGAAGACACCTGGGCGTCCCCTAACTGTCCAGGGGACAGCGGGCCGTCCCCGAGACGTCCCCGCCAATCAGGGACGATTCAAAAAAAAGGGGACTTTTTGGGGACGGCTGCCAGCCGTCCCCTAGGTGTCCCCCGTCCCCGATATGGGTACGGGGGGCAAAAGGGTAGGGGACGCCCCCGTGTTTCCTTGGGATAGAAGCATTCTATATTAATATTCAATCTTATTTCTAAAGGTTGTGTATATTCAAAGGTTGTTGGAGGGATTCGAGTGTTTGGAAACTCAAAGATTTGTATGCAATTTGATAACCGAAACTGTACAAAGCACGCTGTTGATCTTTCAGAAAAATCCTAGACCCTTGAGATGCTAGAGGAAAAAGAGTGTCTTGCAAAAGAAGATCTCTATGGGGATTGAAAAAGATAAAGAGATTAGTCGGTCAAATAACAAAAGAGATTATTATTCAGTAAATAAATCAGATAAGGAGGTCACTTTTCGTCCTTAGCAAGAAGGAACCCCTTTTGGAAGCAATTCCAGGTTGCAAGATCATTGATGTAGAGCTCAGTTTGAGGTAATGATTAGATTGGGGTAGTGTTCATATTATGATAGTGCTCAGTCTAAAGAGATGTGTTTTGGAAGTATGCATTTTGTGTCAAGAATTAGAGTTGTAGTGTTGTGATAATCTTCAGTGAGTTGGTGCTCACACTGGAGTTGGTGCTTCAAGGAAGTTGGTACCCCCAATGAGTTGGTGCTCAATTTTGTAATCTGGAGATTGTAGTCTCCTGGGTTGGTGCCCATTTGAAGTTAATGAAAGCAATTGTCCTGCCGTGGTTTTTTACCTAAAAAGGTTTTCCACGTGAAATTGGTATTCTCCTTGTTGATGTTTGCTCTTACTATTTTCGTTGTTGATCCTTATGGTTATAAGTTTTTAAGTTTTTAAAATACTGATTCACCCCCCCCCCCCTCTCACTATTTTCTATGTGCTCTTCATTTGCAGGCCTATATTTAGGAATACCCCAAATGAGGACATTACAATCGGTATCAGTTCTTTGAACCTGCCAGCCTGAGGATCAAAAAGAAAATAAGTATATGCAGTTGAGCAAAAGAGCTCACAGAGCCTAATAATTAGGCCTTCCTTTCTTTGATTTTTTTACTAACTATCCTTTAATAAATAAAAAGAATATTAACATTAGATTAAGGATGGCATTAACCAGTGTTCCACGGGGACGCATCCCCCCCCCCAATTTCAGCTATCTCCCCGACCCGGACGTTTCGAAGACTTGGGGACGGCTGAGAAAAGTCCTCCCGCCGTCCCCCCACTGCCGCCGAGACTTGGGAAACTTCGAGGAAATGGCGGGAACGCCTAGACATCTCTAAGACATCTCAAGGACTCCCAACCGTCCCTCGAGTGTCTCGAAGACGCCCAGGCGTCCCCCACGCTGGAACGTCGAAAAAGGCATTTTTTTTTAAATTTCTTTTGATTTTATTGAAATTTGAGCCTGGGGCCAAACCCATCTAAAAGCCTCTAAACTAAATAAAACACTCTCATTGTTCATTTTTTTGCTCACATATGCCATTTGATGTTTTGCAACAGCTAGGTGAAGAAGAGGAAAACCAGTGAGTGAAAGAGTTAGAGGCCTCCCTTCACTACATTTTTGCATTTTGTACTTATTTTGATATCAATGTATCATGCTACTCATTGTAATCATCTTTATGATATGATATTATGATGTGACATGTCATATTATCGATATTCATATAATAGAAATCTCAAATTCAACAATTTCATTTGTCAAATTTTAATATTTTATTTACTTTTAGTCTTTTAGTAATAGTATTCAAGTATTTAAAATGTTAGTATTTGCAATTTTACTAATTTTCCAAAGTTTAATTTGAAATGTTATTCTTAAACATTTTTTTATAACTAGTTATTCAAGTACCATATGTATATCAGCACCACCCCCCCGCCGTCCCCAAACTTAGACCCTCTGTCCCCCCGTCCCTGTCAGGAAACTCCATGGAACACTGGTATTAACCTTTTTGGTTGTCAAGTTGAGGTAAGTATACTAACGACTACTCTCCAAGGACATCATTGTACTATAGAGTTAGATATAACCAAGACAATTGCCACTAGCTATAGAGTTTTCAATTCCTAATTATATCAAAGTATCGCCACAAAAGCTAATTACATCACAAGGAGTGATGTCTAAGAAATACAAATCTACAAGATTGATTTGGGATCTTGGTAACTTCAGGAGCATATTAGCTTGTGATTACTTGAGGACAAGCAATCTTGGGAAAGGTGGACCGTAATGTCGTGTTTAATTCCTAATTGTCTGTAGCCTATGCTTCAAAAGAAATAAATAAAGATGATTAATATTACACCAAACTGGCATTAAATATGGAATAAGCTTTTAAGAATGGTCAGCCAGCATATGAAAGTTTGTGTCCCTTAAGCAAGATAAGGTATATAAGGAAGGTAGATCTAGAAGGAAAGGTAAGGGTGAGGAATTATTAGGACTGATTACAAGTAATAGACAGCAGCACTAACAAATTGACTTATTTAAAATTAAATTAGTATTCTCCAAGTGCAGCGATGAAGAGTTGTAACTATTGAGGTGAAGAGGTGCGACTCCCTCAAACTTGAGATAAAAAGGGAGAGTATTTCATTTGAGAAGAAATCATCAATGGGGAATAAATCTATCAATCAATTTGGAAATAAAGTATTATTCTCAAAAGGCAGCCATGAAGGGTGGTGACTCATTTATTATGAAGGGAGGTGACTCATTTATTGTGAAGAGTGGTGACTCCTTCAAGGAATGGATATAAAGGGTAAATCAGTTCCTTGGCATTCAAGAAGCAATCATCCCTCATCTATCAAGTGGATGATAAAGTGAATGAAATTGGAAAAAGGAAAATAAGAAATTGAAACATAAGATATATGTTAGAGATAAGTATTGTTTCAACAAGAATATTATTGGGAAGTAAGTTGAGAATGTAAATTAAGAATAACTATATATATATATAGTTATTCTTAATTTACATTCTCAACTTACTTCCCAATAATATTCTTGTTGAAACAATACTTATCTCTAACATATATCATAATTGCAAATGATATTTTATTACCAATTAATATAGTAGATTCCTTTAGCAATCTATATTTAATTTATAAAAGTGTTCTGCAAATAGGGAGGCCGATCAACCTTTTGAGTTCATGAGAGATGAAGTATCGACCTTTACTTCATCAAGTACGCCACCCCCGAGATGTAGCGCTTGTGGGCCGAGGGGTGCAAGAGTGCTCCTAGGCTTGTTGAGGAAATCAATTTTCATGCATCTTATCAAGCATGCTACCCTCGAGATGGGGCACTCGTGGGATGGGAGGCAAATGAGTGCTCCTGGGCTTGATCAAGGAGAATGGAGCACCTCCAAGGTGGACTGAGGAATGGAGTGGACCTAAGATCCTACCATGTTCGTGGGCCAAGAGGCAGATGAGTGTTCCTAGGCTTGAGGGACTTCTCAAGTACACCACCTTCGAGATGGATCGCTTGTGGGCCAAGAGGCATATGAGTGTTCTTGGGCTTGAGGGTATTCTCAAGTACACCACACGAGATGGATGGACAAGTATCCACCCATGCTCTCGCAATACAAGGACAACCATTCTTGAAATTGCGGTTTGCAGACATTTCTAGAAAATTCTTAATATGATTGACTATAGGAATATGCTTAGGAATAACCATTAATGATGTTAAGATATTTTGAATCCAAATGTTAATGATGCTAACAACTAGAGATTTAACTATTATGATGTTTTAGCTATGTACTCCTCTCAATATTATAATATTTTATGTGTTAATTTGAATATAACAATAAAGTTTACACTTGTTATTACTAATATCAATTTTGAGTGATTATTACTATTTTGTAGGCCTAAATTTAGGAATATCCCAAAAGGGACATTACAAAGACAAGTTTATGAGGCCCAATTCAAAACAAGGTCTAATGGAGTCAATCGCAATTGCAGGGACATCAAGATGTTCATTATTGGGGTGTGGTAAGCAAGATGAATTTGTAGAGAATGAAAGACTACAATACGGCTTCACCATTCATTATACCGAGAAGATACAAGATCTTGTCATCATAATGGGTATATTGTAATGTCCCCATTTTCGATGTCCTTCTTTGGGCTAGTTTGGTTCTGACTCACTATTTTTAGTAAGTACTAGTTTTAGTAACTGGTCTAGGCGGCAGTGCAGTGTAGGGTTTCCTGTTTGGGCAATATGTGGGAGTTGTCTGATAAGCTTTAATGTTTTGGCTAGTTTGATATTTGGTGAGCACTTACTATTTTTAGCAATTTCTATCTATAGTAAGTCTATTTCGGGAAACTGGTCCCAGACTCATAGTGTCCTCAGCAGTGTTATTTCTATGGTGGCATTGGAGAGCCTAAGGTTGGATTATTTAATATTCGCTTTTTATAAGTCACTTAGGTTATTTTAATAAAATAACTTTATAACTTAAGTGAGGGGGGTAGGTGGTCATCGAAAAGTACCTTGGTGCCTAATGAGATAACTTAACGTTGTTTTAGAAGGCTGGATAAGGTAAAATAGTTTCCTTTTAAGCAGGACGCCCCTTTGAGGATTATTTGTTAATGTTTTAAAGTATAAAGCAAAAATATTAAAAGGTTTTTGGAGGGAAAGGGATTCAAATTGGAGGTTGCCCTAATTTCTCCCTCCACTCCTATTTAATCTGCTTTTTGGCTCTCATTTGGTTATGACGGATTTGACAACCTAAGGATACTCTGTTGGATTGTTTCCAATTTATCGTTGCAGCTGGTTGAGGACGGAAACCCTCATCTTTAGCCCTGGTTTCGGTGGTGAGAGATCCACCCTAGCTGGAGGGAGTGATTCTACATCAGGAATCACCATTGCTTTCAAGAGTTTGGTCATTCTTGGGATTCTAATATGTTTTGCTGATTTTATGATTTCTTTAAGCATGCTACAGTGCCGTGCTACAGTACTTCTGTTACAGTGCCGTGCTACAGTATGCTGCTACAGTGTTAGGGCTTCTTTATTGGCAACATTTATTTGATATCTCTAAGCTTTGGCACATATATCCTGGAAACATCCTATCGCCTAAGTCTGAGGCAGTTTAGGAGGACGCTGATGCAGTTAGGGCTGGGACGTGAGGTCTGCACAAGCACGGGTCTAATTATGGAGACATTGCCTATCTTTGGGGTTGCAAACTGAAAACTCGGACATTCTGAAGCTACCATTCACATGGTCCTTTTTTCTGGGCACAAGGAGTAACCAGTGCATGGGTGTTGGTATTGCTGATATCTACCTTCTTCCTAACTCTGAGATCTTTATTGCTGGGTGTCCTCGTTTACCTTAAGGGTCGACTTGCTGGTCTCATATAACAACCTAGTATTTATTTCTGTATGTTATGTCTGCTGATTGCATGCATAATTTCTGAGTGTCATTGCTGTCATGAAGCTCCAGGTTTGAACTATGACATTGTATGAGCTGTTCAATATTGTGCAGGTTCATATTATTATTTGTATGAAATCTGTTTACTTCTGTAACTCATTTCTGAGTACATATTCACGTAATCTGCCCATTGTTTAGCTCTGTCTATGTCTTTTTAAGACAGCAATTTATCTTGCATGAATCCTTTATATATAAGCCAGTCAAATTTGTAAGAAAGGAAGACATTGAATTGATTATCAGTCCTGAATATGCAATTACATTTCAAAGACGAATATAATTTATGCATTGTGTTGATTGGAGTTTGATGAAATGAAACTCAGAAGCTGTTTGCTAAATCAGTATTAGTGTCCCTTTCAAATACTTTCATATTTCATGCAATGTTATGAGACAAGTATGATAAAATGGACCACAGACCAAACAAAAAACATTGAGCCAAAAGTCAGTCAAAAACTCAGAACGGGGTCGGCCATTACATATACATAGGGTGTGTGACGAATTTAATGTCATAAGTCTACGAGAGATCAGCAAAGTATTGGGCATACAATGGTTACATTCTATTAGAAAGTTCACTACGGAGTTAAACTTCAAGGGGTAAAAGGTATTACTTTGAGGCATTGAAGATAAAGCTAAAAGGATGGACCAAGTAGCTTGGACTGCACATCGAATAAAGACAATCATGGCTTCATCCATAAGTGAGACACTTCATCATAGTAATATTTGGTCTACTTTGGATAAACATAGTAGGGTGTTCAATGTTGTACCTCCAAGATTGCCACCGAGCAGAGGGTTTTATCAAGAGATAGGTAAGAAACATGTTGGAGATATCTTTCCTCTTATAAGAAGTAAGAATTGGCACCATGAAAATAATTCAAGAAGGTATGCATTGTAATATTAGAGTAGCACAGCAGATGCACGGTGGAATAACTTCAAAATCAAATATTCTTCAAACGATTACAAATAAGACATAATAGCAGAGAGTAACGATAACATATTATAGTTATGTTGTGAAGGAAACATATCAGGGGTTTCTGCCATCATAATTTCTAGCTTTCGGACTGTTGTTATCATCATTTCCGGCTACTACAATTCACCATTTGCAGCCATACAAGTTTTTTCAGTAATAAGGTTGGTGATTGTTAAGCTTTCAAGAGTAAGTTGCTATTTGTTGAAGGATTTTGAGTCATTGTTTGGTAATTTCCATCCTCCATATTACTGATATTGCTGAATTTTGCAGACGATTTTCAGTATTTTGCTGTACCATTTTCATATTGCTGATTTTCAGGGTTTTGGGCTTTGGACTGATGTTATCAATAATCTATAGCCACGAGGTTGCAGATTTTAAGAGTATAGTTGTACGGTTTATTGAAATTTAAAGAAATTATTATGATGCTAAATTGGAGGTTTCAGATTCTTCAATTCATAATGATGACATAGTGGCACAATGAAAACATGGTGGGAAGTTCATAATGCAGCCCTTGGCCTTGCAAAAGATTGAGGATATCCTCGAGCCTCAGTGAGAATGCATCAGTTGCCATCAAAACAAAGAGGAAGACATTGAGAGTTGGTTGCATTCCTTGCCTAATCCTGGTTAGATGAGGGAAGGTACAATTACGGAGCTCGCCATGGACCTCCCCAAAGTTTGCATTCTTATTGTTGTGAATAAACTAACTAATTATGCGCACTTCATTGTTACTTTCCTTCAAGTAGCCATATTGCTTTTCAAAGAAGTCATTAAATTACATAGATTGCCCAACAACATTGTGAGCAATAGGGAAAGTAGAATCCTTAGTGTTTGGTTGCAGGAAGTGTACCATTTCTAGAGAGGCGAATCAGTTTGGACAAGGGTGACCAGCATTTGGCAACATTTTTGACAAGTTTTGAGGAAGGGGGCAATCAGCATTCTAGACATTATTTCAACATTTGTGGGCAGCGATCTGCTTTTTAACATCTATATTGGTGACTTTGTGGGACAGTTCAGCATTAAGGAACATCATTTTGGCTAAGTTGCTGGTTTGGGAACAGGCTCAGATACATGTATGGGTACAGCGGTACGGCAATTTTTTTTCCCTTGGGTACAGGTACGGGAATATATATATATATATAAGACCAATGATGCTCATAATTGCCGATAAATAGAATACAACATAATTTTGACATAGTAACTTATAACAGTTCAATTAATAATCACTTCACAAGTACAGTAATTCATTCTCCTTAAAAAATATAATAGACAAATAAAAACTCAAAGAAACCTACATGCCTTACTAGTTTTTTGGTCAATATTGATCATGACTCAGTGAAAAGTAGAATATTGCACTCAATGCAACATAATCAACAAACAAAATAGTCAATGTAAGTGGTACAGAAGTTAATGCTGTCTATGTAGCAGCGATCTTTGGTCAACATAGTCAATATAGTAGAGCTCTTTGGTCAACACTGTCAGATAACCACACTTAAGAAGAGTCAATCAAACAAGGGTCAATGCAGGTGTAGAGGGTCAATGTTGAAGATCTGGTGTGTTGAATCACAAATGATGTCAAATTTACAATCTAGCACAAACATTGTCTTTTGCCCCCTCCTACGATAGTGCTGGTCAAATGAGAGAGTAAATGATGGAATGATGTATTCATGAGGATCAATTAATGCTATCTACACATGTTCAATTGGAAACAATAGCCCTAAAAAAATTTTAAACACCGGTTGTAAGTTCCTGGTTTGCCAAGATAATATCAAATTTGTATTGGAATTCATTAGAAAACAATATCATATTTAGTAATTGATGGTGTCATACTCCTTTCATAGACCAATTTTGTAACTGTTGTTGTTTTTCTCTTCTTAGAATGTGGGGCCCCTATTGGGTATGCTCAGGGTACTGCCTGAGTGCCTGGATTCTTTGTGGGTCCTTCACAGAAGAATCCACAAAGAACCCAAGTGCCCAAGCCATACCCTAGCGGTACGCAAGGATGAACCCAAACCATACCCACACGCGTACCCAGGTCAAATATGAAGGACCCAGTAACTTAGCATTTTGGCAATCCAGGGAAGTGATCAGCATTTTTATATCATTTTCAGCCTCTTATTGTGAGCGATCTTCCCTTTGGACAACCTTTCCTACCTTGTCATAGTCATCTAGGTGGTTGTACCAGCATTTTGAAGGGTTATATCAGTCATATAAGGTGTTGTACCATATTAGAGCATTATATCAGACATTTATAGTGTTGTACATGACTTTGGGAGTATCGGAAAATCATTTGGAGTTCCCTACCAGCAGCCATATTGCATAAATCACATCACTTGATCACTTGTGAGTTGATTTGGGAAACTCGTAATTTTTAAACTTGTTTCCAGCTTGTATATCAGCATTGTAATCATTTTTCCAGACTAAAATTAAATAAAAATCAGCATTGTTGCTACTATCATAATGATTGCAAATCAGATCTGAGTGTAAATTAGGGTTATTTAAGGATTTTTGTGAAGTTTACAGCTTGGTAGTTGTAATCAGTACTTATATTACAAGTTCAATTGTTGTTCCAATTGTGTTTGTTTTCAAAAAAAAACCAAAAAATCATAGAATAGCAAAAATTATAAAGAATGGGACATTTTGATTGACGCAGCAAAAGCATATAAAGGTTGCGATAAAACTTAAAATCATCTGTTTAAAGTTTAAACACAATAACACATTGCAATGATATATCATTTCATTGAACTAGTGAACCATTGAACATTGAAAATCAAAATGAAAATATAGACATTGGAAAATGCAACAAGAACTAGATGTTTCATAATTTGAGTTTCATAATCATGATTCATGAATCATAATTACAATCAACTATCCTTGTATCATCAATGTTCAAACTTCAAAACTTCAAAAACAGAGTACAAAATAGTAAATGCTAATAGTAAATGGCTCCAGGCTAATGGCCTCATGCCTCTGGAAGTCTCCTAGAAGTTTCCTTCGAGTCTCCCAGATTTTCCTTGGAGTCTCCTAGAAGTTTCCCTTGAGTCTCCCAAAAGTTTCCTTGGGTGGAGGGGTCTTCCTCGAAGTCTCCTGTGGTTTCCCCGAGTCTCCCTGTTCTCTTGGGACTTCGGAGACAGGGGACTTCGGGGGGGCCGGGGAAACGGGACGCGGAGGGACGTTTCCAGGCGTCTCCCCGTCTCGAAACGTCCCCGTCTCGGAAACGGGTGGTTTTTCCGGGGGGACGCGTCCCCGTGGAACACTCTGCTATTATCACAAAAAGTGGAACACAATGAAACCCATCTTCATATGGCTGCCTATGCTCTTAATCCCATGTGATATGCACCTAAACTTGGCCGAGTTCTTACTTTTGAGGATAAAGAGGTAATGGTGGGGTTTATGAAGGCCCTTAGTAAGATGTATAGTGCTAAGAAGGAAAACCATACTTCGAGAGCAATGGCTTCAACTTTTGATCTTCAAGGTCCTACATTTAATAAACGAGAGGCTAGGAGAGATTGGACCACTATTGCACAAAACAACCCTATTGGATGGTGGAAATTTCATGGGAAGAACACACCACAATTGAAGCAACTTGCCATTCATCTACTCTCACAAATTGTTAGTTCGTCTATTGCAAAGAGGAACTGGTCCACCTATGGCTTCATCCACTCGATCAAGAGGAACAAGCTTACATCTAAACAAGCAAAGAAGCTAATTGCAGTTCATAATGTCTTGAGACTTCAAGATCAGCAGACTACTAAGTATCGACAAACTCCAATAGCACATTGGGATGTTGGTCCTAAAGATGTTAGGCAATTGATGAGGAGGAGGTGCTACCAGATTGATCAAGCTTCCATCGGATGAACCACAGTTTCAACTAGAGAGTGACACAAATAGCTCTTTTGATATTGACAGCCTAGATGACTCATAATTATTTTTTCAAGGTTGAGACTTTGAGTTGAAAGTTTGAACAATTAAATTAGAAATTTTATTGTTGTTATATAATATATTGCTATCATGATTAATTTTATTGTTGTTATACTGTTGCCATAATATATTTTTAGATTTTTAATTTTAAATTTATTGTTGTTGTTATAATGCTATCATGTTATATTGTTGCTACTATACTATTGCTAGGTCATGTTATATTACCATCTGTTAACTTATAGAAATCTCTCTCTCTCTCTATCTCTCTCTCTCTCTCTCATATATAGGCATCCCCAAAAAATGGCCCTTGGATTGTCATTCCACTATCCCTGTCCTTGAAATACTATGGAACATAGTTTATTCTAACTTTGTGCTAAGCTACAAAAATTCTAGTGTACTTTTATGAGAATATGAGAACCATGGTAGGCTAGTTATGTAAAGTCCACTAGTATTTGCCTCAAAATTTGTGACATACCAGCAATTGAGAATTTTGGGAGTGCTTTCGGAGATAGAGCCCAACCTAGACAAGTTTACAGTCAATCCCAATAGATTATCATCTTCCAAACACAATGTGGCATAGTCCATTTTTCACCAGGAGGCTTCCTACAAAAGATCCTTGCACAAACCATTGCAAACCCTTGTTCACCATCAATAAGCTTTGTTGTCCAAATCGGAGGAAATAACAACTCGACCTAGTTAATTCAATTGTTCTAGAAACAGTGGTGTGCTCAAAATAATCTCCACCATTCACCGAATATGCCAAAAACTCAAATCCAAACGTTCTCAAAAATAGAAACGGACTAATCCTAGGGCATCATACCATAGTACCATTTTAAATTTTGTGATGAACAAAATAAACCTAGGACCTAATCTCTATGAATTAGCCACAAAACCAAAAAGAGAATAATGTTATTTTCTATTGATTTGATTGAACAACAATTTATAAATAGTGTACATATATGTCATGTCCCCCATTTCGAATTAAAATAATTAATAATATTATTTAAGTTGGGCCTAGTAATTTCTAATTTTAGGCGCAACTTAATAATATTATTATAATTAAAATAAAAGGCATTTTTAAACACTAGTACTAAAATAAAAATAAAACAGTATTTTTGTAAAAAACTAATATTAAAAGAAAAAGCATTTTTAGTTGCTAAATAAATGTAAAAGGTAGTTGCTAGCTCTTTTCTGTTACATGATGAAACTGGTGATGTACTTCACTAGGCAAAGGCTCGCTTTGACCATTTTTTGGGTCATTTGCATGCTATCAAATAACAACAAATTTGTTTGCAAAGGGTTATCAAGGCAATTGCTAAGATTTTGAAAAAAAAAATTGCCATTGGACGCCATTCTGGATTCAATTTTCTTTGATGATGACAAGAATCTGATCATGGAGGATTATAGCAAGGGTGCGGCTCAAGAGGTTTCGTCGAGTCGTGGTAAATCTTCCTTAAGGTGTGATAAATGTATGTCTATGTCTAGGGTGAATGGGAGGCCTTTGTAATTTGCCTCGACCTGCTAGTTAGGTTTTGAGTTGTCTATTGAACTTGACATAATATCGTATAGTAGTATGTTATAGAATAGTAAGACTAGTAAAAATGTTAATGACTGTCTAGGTAGTGGGTTGTGGTTTGTATTCTGATCCTACAACTTGTTGGATCCTTTTTCAATTGAACAATATAAAAAAAATTGTGGTTCCTTGTTCTAAACCACGTCTAATATCAAAATATATATAAAAGAAGTATTTCTTTTTAAACTAATATTAAAATAAAAAAGCATTTTTAAATGCTAAATGAAATAAATAAAAGTATTTTAAAATACTTTTGGAAATTTGGTCTCAAGGGCTCATTTTTAGCACTATAAAAGGTGTCTATCTTCATTTGAAACTAATTCATTCAAGCTATCTTTTGCATCCAATCTTTAGATTTGAGCAGTTTGTTCAATCTAGGCCATCCACAAACAAAAACCCTTGGTGTGTTTGGGTGTGTTTGGAGTTTGAGAGAGCGAAAACTCTTGTTTCCAATCTTGGGAGATTCTATCTAGGAATCACAATTGTGCTGATTTGTGGAGGATTTGGAGTTTCCTACAGAGCCAATACAGTGTTTTTTGCAACCAAATATCATCATTTCATCACATAAGTATATCTAAAGGTTTATATATTGAGTTTCAGGTTTTTGGTGGGCTTTGGACATCACTTGGAGCTGGATCTGAATTACCCTAGCTGAGCACCACATTGAGGAAGTACAATTCAGACTTCTAGGGCACTTTATCAGCCAAACCAGCTGCTGCATTCATTGCTTATTGAAGGAGAAAATCATGAGCTTGTATACTATCTGCAGCATCCATACCATGTTGATTACACTAAGTATATTCTGCCCAGATCACAGAGATATCAGCAAATATTGGAGTGGCTGCTTCAGTTTTGACCTAGATCACAGGTTAACAGTTGCTGTAGCAATTGCCTAAGGTGCTGCCTTGGATTCCAAGCATATCATTGTGATTCTTAGTAGTTAGTAGTTTCTCAAATAAAATGTAAGTTTCCAGATTATGATCTATAGGAAATACGAGGGTTGTCATCTCAGTTGCTGTCATATAACATTGTTTATCAATCTGCTGAAGACGTTACCATGATATGAGGAGTTCCAAATCATTATATTTGCTGTAGTCATTTGCATTTCTTATTACTCCACATGTTGGGTTGGTGGAATTGAGTTTATATTGGTGTTCCTAACCATTGAAACAACTCAGATCTAAGATTTTTTTGCAACCTAGGGTTTATAACAGACATACCAGCAATTACAATTGTTAAAATTTCATTCAGATTCATCATATGAAATGGTATTTCAGCATTTGAGGGTTTGATCAAGTGTTCCAGCTATTGGTTTTCAAATTTAATTTTCTGTTACAGTGTATTTTGGTTGTCAAACTTCAGAAAAATACAAAATAAATATAAAAAATAAATACAATACAAAAAGGGAACATTACAATATATATATGCCTCTTGGATGGAAGAGTCAGGATGACAGATGTCAAAGAAGTCATGAGTTAACTTCCAATTAGGAGCTAAGATAACTTAGTCAAGTGCAACAGAAGTGGCCCTTGATTAGACAGAGGTGGCACCTAACTTCCATCAATCAAGAATTGATGAGGGAGTGATAGCACTTGATGACCTCAAATCAAAGGTGACACGTCTTTATTTGCCACCTAGGTGAAGGAAAATAAATTATCGTATTATCCTAAATAAACTTAATAAATGGGTGTAATATTAAATTTAGAATATAGTACCATCATAGGTGAGGTATTACATCACTTCAACAAAAATGACTACAAAGCTGACGACGGTGATCAGTATTGGCAGTGATGTTAGACCAAACTCCAGCTGCATAAAAGATGATCAGTGAGGTGTTCAGCACCCATTAAGAAAGCATAGTGAGGACCCAGTCCTACTGTTCTTTTGTAACTATTCAGTGAGGCCCAGTCCCACCTAAGGATAAGCATAGTGAGGACCACTCCCGCTACTACAAATTTGTTTATAGTTGATCCTGAGGTGTGGCCATCCACCCTATGGGAGAGTTAGTACGATCTGCTTCCACTTTTGTGTGTTGCAGACAGCTGGGTGTGTCCCTATTTACATGGGAATAAATGTATGAACCATTGAGTGTGTCGTAGTTAATACTCATTTGGTATATCCCAATGAACGATGGGTTTGTCTTTGATATTTTGGAGGTGTAATGAGGCCTTTCCCACTACAAGATTGCTCATCAGTGTAATGAACTGCAAAAGTGTTCCAGTTGACATATGTTGTTGATTCTCTCCCAGTGTTTGAATTATCTTGTATTACTAGGGGGAAGGAGGAATTAGATATTTGGCTATCAAACCATAGTATTTTAATTCTCGGTGAGAAATAAATAATTAGATAGAATGAGTAGTTAGATTGTTGAGTGATTATAATACTCACGTAGGAGAGGTGGAGAGAATAGTAATAAGATGATAAGTGTTGGTTCACAAAAAATATTGATATTGTATAAATATTTGTTTAAGTTATAAATAAGATATACTGTGTGTGTAATTTCTAAACTCTGACCAAATTCTATCACCAACTACACAAAACAAGCTTGACTTCCAAAGAGTTATCTGCCCTGATAATGTGAAAATATGGTGCTTTGACAAAGCTCTTCTTGAATTGCGGTTTAGATGTTTTTGCCCAAAGCTTTTCTTTCTGATCTGAAAAGTTGGTAGTTATTAAAATGTATTATGTGTTCCAATGTGTGAAACCCTACTTCAATCACAGTGATTAGGATTGCCATTTTGAAACTATACTCGACGTTAAGACAAAAGATAATTTCAAGACTCAAATGCTTGACTATGTGTTTCAAAGAATTCAAGGCACTACCCAAGCTGATGAAATTCATGTCATGCTCAGCAATGTGGAACATTCAAGCACTGTGATCAAGATTCTTCCAAAAAGGAAATCAGTATACAGGACTCGGAAATCCAAGTTGGGTGGACGTCGGAGATATACATTTATGGCCTTGTGGTGCTTATTGTATTCTCTTTTCCTGGACAGGCTAAACAGCATAGTTTTACTGTGGGGATATAGATAAACTGTGGGTTATTCCGTAAGGATATTCACTCAATGCAACCTAAGATTTTATATGGGAAAACATATAGGGCTCAAGCATAAGTACGGTTTATGGTTTAGTCCCTTGAGGTTATCCACCCAATGCGCATTGCAAGCTAAGATGTTAAAGTGGGGAATGCATGAAAGTGGAAGACCTAATTTCGTTGGATAAACTATGAGTTTTCTCATCCTCAAACAAAACAAAGAGTAATACCTGGTCAGATAAAATTGCAGAAGATTTTTCCTTTGCTTGTAACTGCGCTTCCAAAGAAGATACTCTTCCCAGTAGCTCAGCATTCTTCTGGCGTTCTCTTTCAAGTTCAGCCAAGACCTGACCCACATTCACTTCATGCCCATTCACCCCATTTCTATTCGGTTCTTGCTCGGTAGGAATATTGCTGCTGCCTCCTTGCTTGTATGATGATGAAAAATGAATACCACTGCTATTGTTATTCCCAATGGTAATATAGGGCGGCTGACCAACAAGGCCATTCGCACATGAAGAAGAAGGTGGTATCACTGTAGATGAATAGTTTGGAATGGATACCAAGAACCCACCAAAGCTTGAACTCTGTGGAGCTAAATCTGCGCTTAGATTTACATTTGACTGTCTATAAAATGATGCTTTTGTTGTACTACTTTCTGGATGATGCTCTTCCCATCTGGGTTTCAACGCTGCCCCGCGAGATTGTAGCTCTGCCATTGAAATCGTTTCATGGGTGTGGCGTGTGAAGGTGGCAAAGGTGAATAGTGAAGACCATGCTCAAGAGGTTTTGGAGGATGACTATGGGATTTTCCTACTTTTAGAATGCTAGCATCGGAAAAAGGAATGAATGTTTTATAATAATGGGTTTGGAGCAGCATTGTTAAAGGGGATGATTTTGGAAAGAGCAAGGAGTGTCCCCCCTTGAGATGGGTGTAGGCGTGCACACTCGAGCTTTTGTAATGGACGTCATGTGAGGTGCTCGTTGGAAGTGGTGATTTCATTTCATTTCATGAGAGTCAATTCAAAGTGTAGAATGTGTTTTCATTGAATACAATGCCTTTCATGAGAATCGTTGCAAAGACATTATAATAAGATGTTTTGCAAGCAAGATAGTGATAGAGGATGAAATGGACTCTAGGAGGTTATTAAGGTGGTCTTGATACTTCGTGGCTTGTGAGAGATGAGTTTGATTTGTAGATGCTTAATTACGTATTTTTCTTCATTCTTGAAGCTTTGTATTTAATTATATGTTATGTATGGATTTATATGTTCTATGACTTGTGGATACCATTTTGTATTTAGTTTCAAGGTACATTAAAGTTTTAATTTTATAATAGTTTTGTAATTTATTTTATAAGCTTCAAATTAATATGAGAAATAAGATTTCTATTTAATTAAGTTAAATAATTGAAATTACATGATAATTTAATATTATGAAAATTAAAATATAAATATATATATAAGCAATGTGATCATTAATTTAGTATAATAATTAGATATAACCATCATAGATATTTTAAATACATCTATTTAAAAGACGTTGAAAGATATCAATCTTGAGACACTTTATTTAAATTGTTATTGAGAATAGATAGGCACCTTGAGACTAATATTTCTTGGTGTCTTTTAAATATATGTATCTAAAATATCTATGCTAGTAGCATCTACATTGTGATATGTAAAATATTAATTTAGCATGTTTTTATTGTGTTTGAATAAAGTATTATTGTCCTTTGTAAATAATGAATGAGACATTTCATATTAATCTCATCTATTAAATTTTTTTAAGCATTTCATATTTTTTCAAATGCATAATCAACATATTAAATTTGTTATCAACATTTCCTCAATTTGTATTAAGTTTGCAAGTTCTAATGGTTGTGGACTAGAAACCATGTTGTTTAATGTTGAAAATTGATGTTCATGCTTCTCTTGTTGACATCTATTACAAATAAGGCCTTCAAATATCCGTATAATCTTCATTGCAAGATAACTTTCTTGAAAAATATAGGACATACTTGGTGTAGCAATTTTACCTAGTCCATGTCAAAATATAATTTTTAAAGTCTTCAAATTAATCTCAACATTTCTATTATTATTAATTCTTCCTTGATCCCTTCCATTTTGTGTTCTTTGCAATTGTCTTCATCTTTTTAGTTGAGATGTTAACTCCTCTTGTGAACTGTTATTTTTTGCATGATTTTGAGTATCAACATTCATTGCATCTTGAAATATATTATTTGGTGTTTGTAGCACATAGTCTATTGTAATAGAATTCATCCCTTCATAACTAACATCAACATTCCCATTAGATTGGTGATGTGTTCTTCTCAATATACATTATTCTTCTTGAGATGTTTGTGCATGATGTGTTATCATCTCATCGGCATGTTGTCTCATTTATGCTTCAATCTCTTCCACTATCATTTTTTTCCTATGTTTAACACGTCTTTCTCCATTATTTTCATTACGATGATTTCTTACTTCCTATCTTTGTGCATCACTCAGTTGTTCATTGTGTTGTCTCATATAATTTCAAGCATATTCTCTTTGTTCTCTTTGTTTCTCTTCATTTTGAAGACATCGTATTTCCTCTCTTTATGCATCAGTCATTTGTTCACATCATTGTCTCATATAATTTTGAGCATATTCTCTTCGATGTTCTCTTTGTTGCTCGTCATTTTTGAAATTTAACCTTGGGTGAGGCATCCTACAAATTATAACAAAATATATTCATCAAGTTATAATACAATTTAATTATACATTATAAGCAACTAAATATATAAATAACTCGAATGTATTTCTACATTGTCGAAAAAACTCAAAGATAAAGAATGAATATTATCTTTAGTTTTGAATAAACAATAACAAATATTTTTCTTATCTATAATTTCTTGATGTATTTTTCACAAATTCAAAACCATTCTTGTATCATTAGCATTAAACATAAGTACCAATATCCATCATATTTATTTTTATGTATTTATTGCAATTATCTATCATAAATTTAAATAATCTAGTTGATGCTTTTATATTGGCTTTTTGCATTTATTTACTTACCCTAGATTTATGTAAAAGGTTTTTTTTATACGTAAGAGTTATATTATATTGATATAGCAAAATTTGCAGAGTGTCCATCATGAGGAAATATCCTTCCACCCCGACTACACTAGAGACCCAACAATCCTAAGTATGCAAAAATATATGACCACACAGGGTCAACCAACCATTTACATTGTTCCTCTACTCAGATCAATACAAAACATGGGAATATAATATAAAAAAATTTGCATCAAAACCTAGAACCTATATACATTGACAACCAAACAAAAGAGCCACCATCAAAAACTAAAGACCATGACTCATTAGCATAAACACTGGAAAATTAAACTTTCCCAAAAACAACAGAGTCGAACCTAGCCAAGGAAGCCATTAGTAGTAGCGAAGGTCTTGAAATATGGAACCTTGTTGTGACCGAAAGTTTGAGAGAGATTCAATGCCTTTTGAAGATAGTCCACCCCAACCGCAGCCAGCTGCTTATGCTCCACTAGAGTCAACCAAGTTTCAGGTCAAATATGAATGGGTAGTATTTGACAACCTCCCCAAGCACATAATATGAGACCAAATCTCATGGTCGAGGCACACCCATTCCAGGAGAAGCGATGAGAAGAATTTCTTCTAAGCCCACTAGCAGGTCTGAGAAGAAGAGTTTCTTCACTAATGCCTTTGTATCCCTTTTTTCCATCTGAATGTCCAACATGACAGCCAAGAATCAAGAAATTATGTTTGTGTCCACCTTGAAGGTTTCATGGTTCCTCAGGAAACCCTTGCCCAAGATCATCTTCACTGCTGCAAGAATGAGAGGATCGTATTTTTTAAGGATCTACTTAAGGCATTGATTTGTGATCTCCCCATGAAACACAATCTAAAGAACCATATTGTCCAAATGAATTGGATTATCCACTCCAATATTTGTCAATATCTTTGCAGACATTTGCACTACGAATTTGGAGCATTCACCCATCAAGACGCTAATGCAAAAATAACCTATGCCTCATAGATGCTCAACTTGGTCAACAATGAAATGTAATGAAACCCTCAAAGAAAATCTAATATTGTGTTGAGAGTCATGATTTTTTCAAACCATTATTAATATGGCAAGTATTAAGCATGTCGTCCAGAGAACCAGCCCGTGATCACTATGAATCCACCAGCTTACACATATGAATCACCCTACCAAGTCCCAAAGATGGATATGAAGTGCAAACCCAATCTTCATAGTGTGGGCTTTGTAAAATGCCTTGCACTATCATCATGACAATGATAAGACAATTGGATTTGACATAATCAATGAGGCAACATTCTTCTGACGTCACCAAACCAAGTTCCACATCAGCCCACCAAGTTGGAAATCCCAAGATTTATCTCCTACGAACTAACAACAACACTGTCGAGATGGCAAGTATACTACGCCATCAATCCCATAGAAGCAATAGCCAAAAATATCCACCAACTGTTATGATTTCTTCACCATCGCCAAATTTCCCTAGCCTTTCCAAAACAGTTTCTATGGAAAGGCACCCACCAATCCACCCACTATTGAAAAGGAATTTTATTCTCTTACAATCATTTAATTTATTTTTCAAATAGATAAATCCCCCATTAAGGAGGATATGAAGACATTTTTATTTGTAGCACATTTTTTAGGCGTATTAGATTTGTAAAGGAAGAATTTTTTTGAGGTTTGTAAGAAGAATATATTATTTTATTTTTTCAGCCATAAAAAGAGGGAAGGAGACCCAAGGAAGCATGTGATATTGTCCCCTTTGCATTCAAATTATTCTTTTTATACCGAAAAGCTTCACTTTTCTTTCTCCCTCTACTCTTCAATTTTATTCTTTAAAATAATTTAAACATACAAAATCTCAATACTATAATTATCTTTATTTAAAATATAAAATAAAATTATTAAATGATTTATTATTATCACTATTATAACTTTTAGATGACAAAAAAATTAAATATATAATTAAAAATAGATATAAAAAAATATATTTTGAACTATCATTCAAATTATGTTTTTTTGTCCAAAAGCTTCAATTTGCATTCTCCCTCTACTCTTCTTTTATTCTTTAAAATAATTTAAACATATAAAATATCAATAATAAAATAAAATTATTAAATAAAATTATTAAATAATTTATTATTATTAGATGACAAAAAATCATAATTTAACTAAAAATAGATATAAAAAAACTTTATTTTTCAAACTATCATTAACCATGGTTACAAATGAATCATTATATTAATAAAATAAAATAATTCATTTTCATTGTAAAAAGATATTAATGTTAAATAAAAAGATTTTAGATAAACAAACCACTCTTAATATGCATTATTTAGTGGGGAAGCTTGATCAATTTTTATTTTTACTTTTACCACAAATATAATACAATTCACTGCCAATATCATCAAGTGAAAGGACAAAAGCATATTGATGGAGTTAAAAAGTCAAAAGTAATAAAGAAAAGAAAACACATGAATTAGGAGTCCATGTACTAAACCAAGTTTTTAAAAAAAATATTATTGAAGTATTAAAATACATCAAAAATATTTAATTAAGACGTAGATGACTTTCTTGTGATTTTTTATCTTGATTATTTCTTATATCCTCGTTATGTAATTATTTTTAGTACACCTTCTTACTTCTGCTCTTAATCCATAATTATGATTTACTGCACTTTTTTCTTCTAGTCTTAATTTATTTACTTATTTTTTGTTTGAAAAGTTATGAATAGATTCATGTGATATATATGTGTCTTTTAACTATTAATATTCACTTTTTCGGCTTATAGATCTTTCAATTATTCTTTCATATATGTCAGTTGTTTAGTTATTAGATTTAACATTTTTTTGTTGACACACTCATGCTATTTCATTTCACCTCGTGCCACTATAGGTTACTTCTCTTGATGTAATAAAGATAGCTACAGCATCGAGTAAACAAGACAAGACATAACTACAACAATAACTGAACATGTAACTAAACATGTAACAAAAATAAAAACTAAAACAATTTTCTCATATATAATTAATCAAATCGATGACCTTTGCAAAAGCATATTCCTTGATTATGGGAGTATTGTGGTGAACTCCTTTTTCGCTGACATGTTAGTGGCAATATTATGAATATTGTGTGTATTAAAAACAAATTATCATCCAAATGTTGGCCACTTAAAAAGAGTATGTCCAAGCTCATTAGAGGCCTTAATTGAAGCATTAAATTATTTGATTTGCTTCCCAAGATTCTTCTAGTCATCGGCAAGTTGGGAAAATTGTGATTGGAGAGCTCTCATCTAACAAGCAAGCTTTACATAATTTAAATCCAAACAACCCAACTCTTATTATAGCATATTTTAGTAGCAAAAGCTTCACACCATAAGGGATTATATCAAGTTCAAGTTCTAAGAGAATTTGAAAAAATAGATAGCTTTCAAGCACTCAACACCATAAGGGATGATGGGTTCAAATATTAGCATAAATTGGCATAATGGATAATCCTAAAGGACTCCTTGTCATAAGTGATAAGACTAGGCTTGAGTCCTAAGGGAATTTAGTAAAATGGATGCACTCTCTTAGTACTTGACACCATAAATGATGAGATCATTTTTTTGTGTTAAGATTTTTATTGAGTGCAAAAGCCTAACACCATAAGGGATGAGGTTGGGTTCAAATATTAGGATAATTTCATAAAATAGATGACCATCAAGCACTCAACATGAGCATGAGAGATGAAATCAAGTTTGAGTCCAAGGATAATTTGGTAGAATGGATAATTATTATGCAATTAACACCATAAAGATGAGGCTAGGTTTGAGACCCCAATATCAATTCTCATTAAGTGTAAAATATTGAAACCATAAGAGATGAGGTCAAGTAAAATTACTAGAAGGATTTGGTAGAATGGATATATTTCAACCAATCAACGACATAAGGAATGAGGTTGAGTTTGAGTTGTAGAAGAATCTTGCAAAGTGGATATCCCTTGAGTAATCAACACCATAAGGGATACTATCAAGTTTAAGTCCCAAGATAATTTCTCATTGAATACAAAGGCTTGAAAACATAAGGAATGAGGTTAAGTTTAAATTCTAGGATAATTTGGTGTAATGGATACCCCTTAGGCACTCAATTCCATAAAGGGATGATTAGTTAGGCTAGAGTTCAAAGATTATTTTTTATTGAATATAAAAGGCCTAACACCATAAGGTGTCAAGGTTGGGTTTGAGTCCTAAGAGAGCTTGACAAAAGGGACACCCCTCAATCACTCAACAACCTAAGATATGAGGTTGGGTGCAATTCTTAAGAATTATTGTCAAGTGCAAAGGATCAACGCCGCAAGAGATGAGGTTGTGTTTGAGTATTGAGAAATTTTATAGAACAAATATCTCAAGTGAAGACACATTCTAGTCACAAGCTTGAAATTATTTTCAAGTGCAAAGTCTTGACTCCATAAAAGATGAACTAAGGTTCAAGTCCCAAAAATATTTGATAAAATAAATAACATTTAATTATTCACATCAAACCAAAAAATATCAATTATTCATACACTCAAAACCTATAAACTATAAAAATATTAAAATATTGATCCTCAATAAAAATTATTATTATTAAATTATTTAACATATATATACATATATATGATTATATGTATATATGTATACATACATACATACATATACATACATACGTACGTACATACATGCATATAGTTTTAAGAGGACTCAACCCCCTATATATCTATCTAGAAGACAAGAACCCTAGGGGCACTAATTGATTGATTGAGAGCATTCAACCTCTCCTAATGGCCTAATCAACTATATATTAGAAGCATCCTTCTTGATACAATTCGGTGAAGAAGGATGTCATATATGGAATTATTTTCTTGATGTTGATGTGAGTGAAAATTAGAGAGAGATCAAACCCTTGAGGTTGATGTCCTCTATGGCAACCTCCCATCTCTAAAGTATCATATCTCATTTCTTAGGGATGGATATTGTCTCTTCAAATTCAAATCTAGAGTTCTATTCTTGAATATATGAGAATTGCTATCCAGATATTAGTTCATGATGCCATGGATATTAGTTTATGATGCTAGATTAGGGACTAACTATCATCAATCATACACATAATAAATGGATGTTTGAACTCCCTCCCTAGATAGCTATAGAGGGGTGAGGTAGTCGATGATAACATCAAGTCAACTCTCCCCAATCTATTTATAAGGTAGGTTCCCCTATCTATATGTTAATTATAATGGAGCTCCACGAAAAGTATTTGCCTATAATATGAGTTACCACTCTTCAAGATCAATTATACTACCCCAAAATCAAATTTCTACTTAAAATGGACTATTGCTACCAAAAGTGCATTATACATCTAGAATAACCTTATGAAGGCATGATCTCATGCAAATACTTGACATGATCTTCCTCTACTAGGCTCATTGTAATGAAAACAAAAATCAAGATTCACTTTATCAAATATTAAATAAAAATTGCAAGAACATAAAACACCTTTAAATAATATTAATACAATCACATGAATAATAAATACATAAACACTTCCAAGTAAATTCTAGCTCGATTGGCTATAATTCTAAGGCTCACTGGTCACGAAGTTCTAGTCTCCCCATCCCATAATCCGGTAAAAGCCGCCGGTCAAAAAAGTTTACCAGCACACTTTTAGGGTGTAAGCAACCATCTTTAAATAAATAAATAAATACAAACTGTACTAAAAAATCTACAATTCCTAATAAAGTAATTAACAAAACCACTTTAACACCTACTATTAAAAGCCACCAACTCCTCAAAATAAGTTAATGCTTATTATTACATCAAAAGATATCAAATTAGATGCTAAAAGATTTTTTTTTTGTATCCATCAAAAAATATATATATTATATAATAATATTTGAAAAAAAAAACCTAAAATAATAAAAAAATACATTACACCATATCATTAAAAAAACAGTGTTTAAAATTATTCAAAAAGCCCTCTTATGTAAGTTACCTCATGGTGATATATCAATACCACTAAAAAAGTTAATAGTATGCTTTTTTACTTCCACATCCAAACCTATGGATTGGTTTTTTTAATCTATTTTTTATTATTTAATTATAAAATGTTATTTAAAAAATATTATTACATAAATTTTTGAAATATATAATTTGAAGAATAAATATATGTATAATTTAGTTGAAGATTGATTCACATTATTTTTGGTGTAAAATAAATAGATAAAAATGTTAAAAGAATAATCGAAAGAGAGGTTACATGTCTTTTACATAGTTCTAATAGTTGGATTACAGAAACACTTTATTTTAGAATATCAAGCTTGCAATGACATTCAAGCCAATCACATAAATATTATAGCAACAATTTCTTTACAAAATTTATTCAAAGAAAAGAAAGATGAAAAAACAAAAAAAATCATTATAAATAAATATATACAAAAACTTAGCAATAAGAAAACAAAAGAGGTTCATCCCACAGTGCGATGGTAAAGTGGTGGTGTTGTTGTGGTCACCAAGACTCAAACCTCTATTGGGCCATTGTGATCGCAAACACTGTGCCTCTACTGATCCAATGTGCTTACAAACTTGACCCACTATATTGAGGTTGTTAATGGCGTTCATGCTATGAGACAAACGTTTATGCCTATGTTGTTACAATCTCTCGCTAGGTTGGTGTGCTCACAGGCTTTGTGCCTCAACTAGGCTACCATGCTTGCGAGCTTGGATTGTTCACTTGTGTTCATGCTAGAGAGGAGGCCCCCTTGTTCGTGGCCTCCATACTGATTTGAACCAAACAAGAATTCCCGAGGTATCGATTAAAAGCCACAATAAGAAAACAAAAATAATAAAATCACCTAAAAATTCTAGTTCAATTGATTAAGCGCAATTGGTGAGGGTGATGCTATGTTCCTCAATTACACCATCCACCAAGATTTAAACCCTTGAAGACATGATATGAGAGATGAGATTAGAATCATGCCCTACATAACTATGACATAATGGATACCTCTCAATCTTTGATTCTAAACTGAAATGGTATCAACATTGACTTGTGACCCCACATTAAATGATGAAAAAATCTCCTAAAAGATATAAAATCCTCCATAAAAAACAAAAAACAAATCAATTATCCCTTAAATTATTTTTGACCTCACAACTCTACCCCGCCTTGGGAGTAGAGGTGGTCCAGAAGCTCGATCGAGGATGGCTGTCAGTCTCATATTCTGACTGGATTGCCGTGCTATTGATCAATTTCTGCCTACCCATCTTTTCGATCGACCTCCCAAAGCTCTGTATTCAAAGTACCCGCCTGCCAAGATCATTCTGCAGATTGGAAAGGACGGGCCTGCCTCCAGGCCAGAACTGAACAGCCCAAGATGGGTAGGGAAGGAAATCCACCGGCCGGGTAAGCATTATTTCCAATGGGTTTGATGCTAAAATTCCCTCCCAGGTGTACTGACCCAATTATTCATTCAATTTGCTGTTCTTATCCTCCATTAAAGAGAATATAGAACCAGACATGCCACGTGCATGTCTCCATACATCAATCATACTCTGCTATAATATAAATGTGAAGACTAAATGTGTGAAATCACATTCAATGTGTTTTAAACACTCCTTTATAAGTGAGTCAAATCTTCTTTTTTGGGTTTTTTTTATACTGCCCTTTTCTGCTACTAAGATCTTTGCAGGGAGAAGACTGACTGACTTCTAGCAATCTCTGTTTCCTGGTCCTCTCTGTGTTTGACTCTCTCATTTTGACGTGCACACGTGCATGGCTAAAAAATATTACTTCACACGTGCAAATGTGTGTTTGTTGGCATGAAAGGAGCGAGATTGAAGCATTTGTACTGTATTTTAATGGTTGGGTTTTGTGAGTTAAATGGAGATACCAATTGAGTACATTAGGAATGGTTCTTTTATCCAAGTTTGTCCTATTTTAATAGCTTCTTTGTCTCACTAAATATTATTAGTAAATGGGTTTTTCAATGAGAGAATATATATATTATAAAGCCCATATGTTGAAATCATAATTAGTGTCATGAGTACAAGATTAAAGTGGTATTGTTAATGATGTGATTTCTACGAGATCAACAAGTTGTATATGTTATATCATTCCTTGAAATGTTCTTTTGGATTTAATAAAGCAGGCACATGCAAAGGAAGGAATTCGAGAAATAGAATTAAGATAACTTATTCATGCATGGGTAAATGGGGATAAAATGAAAGGTTCCAATCAACATAACCAAACACCTAAAGGAGATGCACCCTTTCCAATTGTACCTACAAATTGTATATATAAGAACAGAGCAAGTGGGGTTTTGGTACTACATTTTGGGATCCCCTCACATTGGGGAGGTACATAGTTCACATTTGTAAACAGCTGTTCTATTTGATGTAAAGTAAAATGGAGGATGTGGATTGAAGTGTAGAATAATAATGGCAATTAAGTAATTAGCAGTATTGATGTGACATACATGAATGTTACAATCAAATGGAGGGAGCATAGGGATTGAGGTGTAAATAAGAATCCTTATGAATTGATAGTGATAGTAATTTGTAAGTATATAATTAAAAATTTGTATTGTTTTTGGATTTGATTGTGTAGAAAAATTTTAGCATCTACGATTTTGGATCACACTCTATGATCCATCATCAGGATGAAAGAGAGCAAAAGGAGAAAAATGCTAATGATGATGGATCACGGAGTGTGATATGAAATGTTGATGCTAAAATCTTTCTACATAATCGAATCCAAAAGCAATACAAATTTATAATATGGGTTGTGGAAACTTGATATCATTAAGTTTTGATGGATAAATAAATGATAAATTAAATAATAAATAAGTCTACGAGTTGATATTTGAAATGGTAAAATTTGTATATTTGTATAATTTTTTATATAGTTTTGGGTGTATTTTGATGAAATGTCTTAACAAAATTGCATAGTCAAAAGTGGGATATTTATGTATTAAGTTCAATTTCTTCTACAATTTGTATTTATCTTTAATTACTCTTACTTTCACATATTTTTATACATTCAATATTATCTTAGCTCTATTTGCATGCATTAAATAATAAATAAGTCTACGAGTTGATATTTGAAATGGTGAAATTTGTATATTTGTATAATTTTTTATATAGTTTTGGGTGTATTTTGATGAAATGTCTTAACAAAATTGCATAGTCAAAAGTGGGATATTTATGTATTAAGTTCAATTTCTTCTACAATTTGTATTTATCTTTAATTACTCTTACTTTCACATATTTTTATACATTCAATATTATCTTAGCTCTATTTGCACGCATTCCCATGTATTCACCATTATTAGTCATTTATGGCACTTACCATAGCACACATACCCATAGATTTGATACCCATCTCAACATCTATAGTTGTTTATCTTAGGTCAATCCATCAACACTCAAGATCTGCACCTCAAAATATGTAGTTGTACATCCTAGTTCAATCTAGTGGCACTTGGGAACTTTGAGTTGTTTAGGATTGACCCTACATTCAAATTTTAAAAATTTAAATTGCTAACTCATGCTCTTTCTTGTTAGTCATTTGTAGACAATTTGGTACATATTTATGTAACTATTGGTCATATCTTAGTACACATTTAGATTTTCCAAAGTCTACTATTAAGGTTGAAAATGTCATCCCTTGGGATTGACCGGGGCAATCTTAAAATAGAGAAATCATTTTTTTCCTTTCTCATCCAACTTTAGATATAAGTACAAGGACATTAGTGACACTTGTAGAGTTTCTACAAAGAGGATATGAAACATGGGACTAAGGCAAGTGAACCCTCAAAGTCTTAGGACCCTTGAATTAATGAGACCAAGACCCCAATTATACGAGTGTTAAGAAGGTACATTTTCAATGTTAGTCTCCAAGACTATCACATAAAGCTAAAAATTGTGAGGGTAATTCTTCCAATTATTTACTCTAAACTTCTTCCATCAAATCTAATATATCTTCACTTTTAAGGATGCACTTTCTAATCTTTCTTCTTTACACATTCATATCCTAGCTCTTATACTTGTTTAGATTAATTTAAAAAGGTTAGTGTATTTGTGTTTACTACATTACATTGCTAGAGTATACTCCAAATTGTTGTTAAGTTAAAACTAATACATTAAATGAATGACTTCAAATAATTTGCTCTCATAACCAACCCAAATTTTCAAAATTCATTTCAATTTTTTTTGGATTATTCTTAATAAATTACACCAATGTAATTTAATAATAAATTCAAACTACAAATCCATTGTTACACCCCGTTTCCTAGTTACTGAGTTACTTTTACCTTCATGATTGAAAGTGTTGATAAATGCAAACTATGACTTTAATATGTTTAGTAGGAAAAATGAAATACTGAAATATGCATTAAGATGTTATTGCTTTTAAATGAATGATTATGTTTATATTGATGAAAAGCGATGAAAAGATATGTAATACAATGTGAATATTATAATGCTTTGTTAATGCAAATATTTTATGATGCAAGTGGATTTCATGTGAATGTCTGACTACTGTTATTATCACCAAGTTTGAGTCTCAAAAAGAGAGGGGGAGTATCACTTAGGAGAGGGGCTTGGTCTGGTAACCCTTAATAAGAATTAACTAAGCTTTCACACACTCACTTCTAGTTTAGTTGAGTCGAGTCAACAGTTTGGTAAATGGTATGTTACCTTTAGTCTTGCTTATGCATGATTTAGGAGAGGTTATGATCTTGTCTGTGAATGTTTTGATTTGGGTTATGTGTTTGAGTCTCTTGTCTTATGCAAGTTCTTCATTATGTGTTTATATTTAATCGATAAGTTATATATACACTTCGTGTATATATGTTAGTCAGTGTGATTGAAAATATATATGTTTAAATTATAGAGGTGATGATATATACACTAATATGCACGTATATATCGACATAAATAGAAACATCCATACGAGTATATTAATATATAGAAACATATGTGTATATATATACACACAAGCATTAGTATTTTGCAAAATATGAGAATATGTCCATGTGTATTTGATTATCAAATAAAGTATTTTATAAACTTGCAAGTTGATATATATATATACATATAAACATATATACATATTACATTATATATATTATATATATTAAATATATGATAGTAAATTCAAGTAGTGTTGGTTTATATATTGAGGCACATAGACTAGTATAAAGCATGAAGTTTGATATATATTGAAACTAGGAAAATGTTTATACCAGTGTATAAGTATAAGGTTGCGTCATCACAAGCGCATGGAAACTTTTTGCATATGAATTAAATGTTGTTTAAAACATATTAAGGGAAACACATAGTATAAGGAGCTGAGATAAAAGGAATAGCGCCTAAATTTGGAGCAATGTATAAGCTAAGTTTAAAGTATTTAAAATGTTGAGTACTATGAAATGTGAGCAGCGCTAGAGTAAAGCACATGGCAACCAACGTGTTAAGTAAACTACCAAAGACTAAGACAATTGCAAAGGTAAAATGAATATCCATGCACAGGAAACTTTGACTTGGTCATTGCAAATAGTAGCCAAAGGAATAGGGTGCATAGGAAACAATGTGGTGCCAACTTGTAAGAAGTATGAATCAATTAGAAGTTTGATTTGTAATATGAATTTTAGATTATGAAGTATTATGAAATCTGAGAAATGGTCAAGTGTGCAACTGAACAAGTAAGTCAACCTATAGAAGATAATTACCTTGCAATTTTTATTATCATGCTTTTTGTTCATTTGAGTAAAGTGACTCATTCACCATGGTTGTGTATGGGTTTACTATACAATGATTATAGCTACTACCTTTTCTTAATCTTGTTGAGTTGAACCTTTTGAGCTAAGAAGTGTCATTCTTGATACCTTGTTTCTAGCCTTTAGTTGCTGACCTTTGTATATAAATAAAGGTTCTATCTACCTCAATAGGGACACATATCTGCGTTCTTGCTATGATTTTCTGAGTTACTATACCTGAATTTCTGAGTTGAGTGATTTTTGAGAGTGGTGAGAGGATTTTGAGAGAGATTTAGGTGAAGAGGGAGAAGGTTAATTGAGGAATTGCATACTAATTTAAGGGAAGGATAAGATAGGAATCCAATTCAATCGGTTGGATCTTTAATAGGAAAGCTAAATTCTACTCTTTTATACTTTTTTATGTTTGAAAAGATTATGTGACATTGTTTGTCTTGATTAGGAAATTATATAAATTACTTAATAGGGAAAGGTTATTTTATTGTGATACTGTGAATGGTAGCTCTAGACTTGCTCAAACATAGACAAACAACACAATGTTAGTCAACAAACAAATCTAAAATAACATTCCCCATGAGATTAATTTAAAGCACAATGAACAAGAAATTAAGCACAGAAACCAAATGAAAACTATTTAAATCTTATTCAAATGCTCAAACCCAACATCCCATGGGGGAATTGGTGCTACTTTGATGTGGAAAATAGCCCTTTCCCAATTCCTTGCAAGCTTTTGATGAAGATTGGATGATCTTTGATGAAAATTCTCAATAACCTAGCTATGGTGATGAAATGCTATGATAACTTTGATGAAAGTGGATGAAATTTGCTCCAAATATGTAGATAGTGACTTTGCCTCAAGTTGTGGATCCAAAATCAATAGAAGAGATCTCTATCTATAGGAAAGAAGGATGGAGGAATGCAAAACATGGAGGATGTGGGATTAAAGATAAAC
>VDFB02044969.1:0-21970 GCA_007258455.2 Sequoia sempervirens
AAGATACTAATCCTATCCTTCTAGTTCCACCCACTTCCACCTCATCCATCCCATGTTTATCCACCTCATCAGTCTCATCCACCTCATCCATTTCATATTTTTCCACCTTCATAGCACCTACACAAAGTCAACCATGTTACTCACTTGACTTCATTGATACAAAGCATGAAATCATAGATCCCCACTTATGTCAAGATCAAAGTACTCCTTGTGATCCCATTCCATCTCATGATCCTATTCTTAATTCCATCCAATAAATCCTTCTAGATAACTATGGAATCCAAGATAAACATATCTTTGATCAAGATCCTGCCATTGATCAAGAAATCCAAAATGATCCTCTTTCATATCAAGATAAAATCATCCCTTCCATACCACCTCATGACCCAAGTCTCTCAACTCCATGCCATAATCCTAGTCCATCAACTCTATTGTATGATCCTATACCATCTCATAATCTTACCATATCCAACCCATTTGATGATCCTAGCATATCCACCTCATATCATGATCCTATCATACCACCTCCATGGCATGACCTTAGTCCATCACAAGAACAAATATTTCCATCTATTACCCCATCTAATGACACCCCTTCCTCTCATTCAAGATCAAAAGAATCCCTTCATCTCCATTTCATGATCCCCTTCCATCTCATAACCAAGAGACAACTATGCCATCCACCCCATCCCATGATCCTACCTTAATTCAAGATCAAATCACCCCTTCATCTTCATGTCAGGATCCTAATCCTCCACAAGATCCCATCACCCATATCCAAGATACCCATGAACACCCTAATTATCAATTGGGTTCCTCCACTTTCATCCAAGTTGGTCTACTCCAAGAACCTATCAGTCCTTCCATACCATACCCTCCTCAAAACAGACTTAGATCTTGTTTTCAAAACAACAAGTATCCCATTGGAAAAAAATATTTGTGAAAAACTACATTATCAAGGCATAGGGTTAGGCCTACATGAGTAAGGAATATTAGAACCCATCCATATCCAATAAAATATTAATTATCATGGCCTTGGCTACAAGTCTCTAGATGCTAGCACTCCTTCCCCCCATCCTAAATAAAAAATCCCTCCACTTAAATCCAAATGTACACATTCCCCATCCTCAAAATATATCTTGGGACCTTACATTCAAAATTTGAGTCCTTCATCCCTTCATCCATTTTGGATCCCTATGTCCCAAAACAAAGTCCTTTATCCTCTCCATCCATCTTGGGTCCTTACATTCCACCACCTATCACTCCTACTCTAAAATCCCATTATCCTCTTTATCCATCAGCTCATACCCCTAATCAAGATAAAGAAAAGTACAAACCCTTGAACCTTTTCCAACATACCTACACCAACCCATCCATAATACATCCACATCATTCATATCCATCCACCAATACCATTTCTCTTGGAAGTAATTTGGATACCGAATTTCAAATCCATAGAGCCAAAAAACCACAAGAATTAAAGGGTCAACATGTCCCATCAAAAAGATACTCAAAGGAAAAGAAAAATATGATCCAAAATAAAAAATTGAAATCCCAAAGGCCACAAAGGTCCATATATAAAAAATAAAAGTAAAAAACCATGTCGATTCCAAAATTACTCATAGCATCAATGCACCCCAAAGAAAAATCAAAATTTTCATCCAAACTTGCTTATCCAAAAGCTTCATCAAATATTAAGTCCTTCATCCCATCTAATAATCCTTTATCACGTCCATCCATCTTGGGTCCTTATATCCCAAAATCCACATCCACTCCTCCATCTAAATCTCCAAATTCAAAATCCGCTTCACTTTATACATCATTATCCTCTTGCACTCTATACATGGGGGTAAGTTTCATCCATTATATTCTACCTACCACACCCCCCTTTATCCCTCACTTCCTATCCATTATCCTACTTACATTCATCCTCCATTTTTTCTTCTTTGATCTTGAAAAGGCTAATGATCTTCATAAACATCATGCATTATATCCTTCCATCCTTCTTATCCTATCAATATCATTCATTCCATATCTCTCATCCTATCCAAATCCATCTTCCCTTCCCATATTTGGCCTCGATGAGGAGCCAAGTGGTCAAATATCCATGCATATATATCCTATCCACTTGATCTTGATCATCATATCCATATCCTCCATCATACATCCCTTATCATATCTCCATCCTCCCATCCTATCCAAGTCACCCTCTCTTTTCACCCTTGATGAGTTTTTTCCATCAACTTTTAAACCACACTTCATGATCCCTCATTATTGTTTCTCATCTTAACGATAGATCTAAGAAATTAATATAAAAAAGCACTCACTTTCAAAATCAGTGATCAATAATGTTAGTAAACCATAGTTTTACATGTTAACTAAGGTAATGAAAGATACTAAATTATATGATATGATATGTTGTATACCCACTTGGGGAATTTCTCACATACTATTTTGGGAGGTTGGCTATTAAAGATGAGCTGCAACTTTCACTATCCAAAAAATATTTAAGAGTTTGAAGTAGGATTTTTCACCTACATCAAGCACACAAACATGATAAAAGGAGGATAAAGAGGAAAAAATGAAGTAAAAGAATATTTGAAACAATACCTCTTAAAGTTACCTTTTTTAACTTAGGAATTAGGGCTCTCAGCCTTACATACAATAAGTTCAATTTCCTCTCTCTTCATCATTTGAGAATACACCGCTTGATAATCCTTTGTATAGAGAATATTTTAAGCTTCCTCTCTGGAAGGCTCCTATAATCATATTCTTTATTCTTGTTGATATGGTGGTCTTGATGAAAGGGAAGAGTGTCCATGCAAAGTCAATTTATAGAATGAATCTTTGGCTGTGCATCTAAGTCATTGGGCTTCAATAATAGAGATTCATGAGATTTGTTGTATGCAAACTTGGTGTACTTTTCATAGTGAATTGACCGGCCACACATTTTATTTCAAAAGATGCTCCTTCTTGATAATTCAGATTTTATGTTTTTAGGTTGCTTTTTTGGACTAAGGGAAATAAGCTTTTTATAAAACATTATTTAGGTTGGACTTACATCATTTAAAAGTAATGAGTTTATTAGTGTAAATTACTCAAAGCTATCAAATAAAACTCAAAATTTTAACATTACTCTGAATATAATAAGGGTTATCAAGTAATTACTCAATATCTCTTTTCCCATTTTAATTGTCATTAAGTGTAAATAAATTGTATATAAAAGTTATACTTTCATTTAACTACTTCTTAAATACTTTAAAAAATATATTATGATAATATTGCTTTTACAATTTTACTAATGTATGCATGTAAAATGGATATAATAGAATTAATGGATGTTGGATAATGGATGGGTATGAGTGGATGGAAATCATGTATCCATTACCCCCTTGCACTCTACGCTTGGAGGAAAGTTTCATCCAGGCTATCCTACCTACCACACCCCCCTTTATCCCACACTTCCTATCCATTTCCTACTTACATTCATCGTTCCTTTTCCCTCCTTTAATCTTGACAAGGCTAAGGATCTTCATATACATCATGCATTATATCCTTCCATCCTTCTTATCCTATGCATATCATTCATTCCATATCTCTCATCCTATTTAAATCCATCTTCCCTTCACATATTTGGTCTTGATGAGGAGCCTAGGGGTCAAATATCCATGCATCCATATCCTATCCACTTGATATTGATAATCCTATCCATATCCTCCATCATACATCCCTTATCATATCTCCATTCTCCCATCCTATCCAAGTCACCCTCTCTTTTCACCCTTGATCTTGAGAAGGCTAGGGGAAAAATATCCATGCATGCTTTGGACATTGCAAGCCTTACTTCCTCTACCATTCATGTTCTTTATGCACTATCCTTCCATATCATACATCATTTGTCATCTTCCATCCTTGATTGCACTACCTCTAGTGTGGGGCATCTTAGTCCTTTGAAACTATTCCTCGGAGCTCCATCTTCCCACCCCCCATCAACCATCATCCTATATCCCATTGCCATCCATTATCGAAAGTCCTCTCTCCTATCCATAGAATTCCTCCATCCCTTACCATGTCTTGGTCCTCCCTTGTCATTAGATCTCATTCAATCCTCCATCCAATCTTATCTTATCCAATCCAACCATCCCCCAACCATCCCAATCTAGTCCATCCAAATGAAATAAGTCATAATCCATACAATCCAATCTTGCAATCTAGTGCATCATCCATAAGCAATCCATGATTTCAATCCAAATCAATTGATAATCTATTGATCCATTTTAATCCATTATCATCATAGGGATATTCCTTTCCCAATCCTCACATTGTTTCAGGATGTGTCCTTCCCATGTCAAACAACATCATCCTCATCATCAATCAATCCATCAATTGGTTTTTAGCTTGACTTGGAGCATAGTCCTTGTTTTCTCTTGGTTTGTTGTGCATTCTTGCTTGTTGCTTGTGTGTTTTATCCTTGTTTTCATTTATCATGGTCTTTTTCATTTTATTGTTACAAGGGCATCATGGTCTTCCATATCATGGTGTTATAAGACATATGTTTGTAATTGACCTTTTTGATCACATACTTGGCACATTGTCATCCTGATTCCTTATACCTTTGTGCATAATGTCAAGTACAATATCAAATCTAGGTTGCTCATATCATTGTAGCATGATGATCATCCATCCTCCCTCTCCATCCATATTTTCATCATCCTTATTCATTTTCCTCTTTCCTTTTATCCTTCATCCTTTAAGTCCTCTCATACATTTCAAGAGCACAATCGTGTTCATTGAACGCACATGTCCTCTCAAGGGGGCATAGCACTACCTCCTCGTCATCTTTCCTCATCATCGCCAGTGACTAAGGCATTATGCTTCTTGTCCTAATCTATTTCCTGCACACTATGTTTTATTCTTTGAAATGATGTTACTTCTCTTAGTCGCAACATCATCTCAAAGAGGGACAAAATGTAGATACAGAAAAATGTCGTAAGCCTACAAATGCCATTTTTACATTAATTTTTCCTCCTACTTGCATAATTAAATAATTTTAATTATTTGATTATCCCCTAGGGTCATATTCTCCTATTAATTAAAAAAAAAAATCAATTAATTCATTTTCTCCTTATTCCTCCTTGATTATTTAATTGCATCACTAATTAATCAGTTTTCCCTATAATTAAATAAATTTCAATTTATTTAATTATTCATTTTCCATTTTTTAATATAATTAAATAATAATTATTAATTATTTAATTATTCATTAGCTCTTTCTTCTATAATTAAATAGATTTTATTTATTTAATTATTTTCTACCTTTCCCTCCACTATTAAATAATTATTTTAATTATTTAATATTTTCTCATTTCCCTCCACTTTTAGTGAAATTGTTATTTTAATTAAAAGTCAACCTTTTCCCTATTTGCGCCAATCTCATTATCTGTGCCAATCTTATTTCTTGACATCTCATTTAATTTCAGCCCTTGATTGAATTATTTTATAATTCAATCTTAGCCATTCATTTCTTGTTTTTGCCCTAATTTAGCCCTAACCCTATTTCATACTACATCTTTCAATCTTGACCATTGATTGTCATTTCATATTGGCTTTTAATCCTAGCCCTTCATTCCAATTTGGTTTTCTATAGAAGAGACCTATCATTGTCATTTCACATCAACATTTTTTATGCTATTATTATGCTGCTGGATTCATGAGCAACCACATTCAAATCTTCAACAACTCAACATAATACATTCAATCTTTTAAGGTTTGCATGTATTACATTCAATCTTTTAATGTTTTCATGTATTTGATTTCTTTTGAGATTTGCATATGTTTTGGTTTGATTTAAATTATGTTTTATGCATATTCATGATCAACCACATTCAAATCTTCAACAACTCAACATAATAAATTCAATTTTTTGAGATTTGCATGTTGAGGTTTACATATATTTGATTTCTTTTGAGGTTTGCATATGTTTTGGTTTGATTTAAATTATGTTTTATGCATATTTTATTATATCCATTTTACATACATATATTAATAAAACTGTAAAAAGCAATATTATCATAATATATTTTTTTATTTATTTAAGAAATAGTTAAATGAAAGTATAACTTTTATATACAATTTATTTACACTTAATGACAATTAAAATGGGAAAAGAGATACTGAGTAATTACTTGATAACCCTTACTAAATTCAGAGTATGTTAAAATTCTGCGTTTTATTTTATAGCTTGGAGTAATTTACACTAATAAACTCATTACTTTGAAATGAAGTAAGTCAAGCTTAAATAATGTTTTATGAAAAGCTTCTTTCCCTCAGTCCAAAAAAAACAACCTAAAAACATAAAATCAGAGTTATCAGGAAGGAGCATCTTTTCAAATAAAACGCGTGGCCGGTCAATTCACTATGAAAAGTACACCAAGTTTGCATACAGCAAATCTCGTGACTCTCTGTTATTGAAGCCCACTCACTCAGATGCACAACCAGGTATTCATGCTATAAATTGCCTCTGTGTGGACACTCTTCTCTTTCATCAAGACCAGCAAATTAGCAAGAATGAAGAATATGATTTTAAGAGCCTTCCAGAAAGGAAGCTTAAAATCTTCTGTGTACAAAAGGATTATCAAGCGGTGTATTCTCAAAAGAAGAAGAGAGAGGAAATTGGACTTACTGTATGCAAGGTTGAGAGCCCTAATTCCTAAGCCAACGAAGGTAACATTTAATGGGTATTGTTTCAAATCTGCTTTAACTTCATTTCTGCCTATTTATCCTCCTTTTATCATGTTTGTGTGCTTGATGCAGGTGACAAAGCCTGCTTCAAACTCTAAAGATTTTTCGGATAGTGAAAGCTGCAGCTCATCTGTAATGGCCGACCTCCCAAAAGGGTATGTGAGAAGGTCTCCAAGTGGGTATACAGCATATTATATCATATAATTCAGTATCTTTCATTACCTCAGTTTAACAAGTAAAACTGTTTTACTAACATTATTGACTACTGATCTTGAAATGAGTGTTTTTTTATATTAATCTCTTAGATCTGTTGCTCAGATGAAAAAAAGATAATAATGGATCATGAAGTGTGGTTTAAAAGTTGATGGAAAAAAACTCACACAGCGATGGACTGTGAAAACTTTAGATTTATTGTACTATTAGTTCTACTGTTAGAAGCCCTGACTATAAGGCAAGCACTCCCTGTGACCAGAGTGCTATACTAGAAGATACTGGTAAAATCCATAGTGACAGGGTTATGCTGGAGTGCTATACTAAAAGTCAGGGTTAATGAGGGACATTAGTTTCTTAAGTTTGAGTATATTGACATTAGCTCAAATTTTAATGAGTACAACTGAGTGACCGAGATTCCAATGTGCCTGAATATTCTGGGTTGATAGATCATATGATAGTACGGTAATCACACATCTACTTAACCTAGGCACAACTTTATTAATTAGTTAATAGGTAAAAGAGTAGTTATGTGTTGGCAGTTCAGTGTAACAGGTGTTTTTCATACTTTTAAAGATCACAAGCTTGTGATTAGTTTTTTTAATTCTATTGTATTGTGTCTTGAGATTTTTTCATTAAAAATTATAAAAATATCATTTTATTAATTAAAGTTTTTCTTAAAAATTAAATAAATTTTAATGGGTTCTTATTACCCAATTACGCATAAAAATTGCTGACCAGCAACAAAACTGAAATTGTAAACAGCTGTTCCATTGAATAGATTGGATCCGCATATATTCTGAAGCAGCAGCATGTTACTTATCTACAGGATCAACCATATATATATATATATATATATGTATGTATGTGGTATTCTTGAATGATAAGATAGGTAAACAATGAGGAGTTTGATTAAATAATTAGAACTGGGGAAAAGCTACAGAATATTTCAACTTAGTCTTAGATCAAAGAGTTTTCAATATTTGGCGTGGTATGGGGAAGCTAGAAACCTATTTTTATAGTTGTTTATTGATTTAAGTCTTTAACTAGCTACTGAATAGTAGTTAGAAAGTGATATTCACATTATCCCAAAGATAATTTCAACTTGAATAAATGATCACTATAGATAGAGATTCAATTTGTTGGTTGAAAAAATGCCAAATCCAATGTCAATGTTAATGACAAGCCCTTCTTGTTAGCGAAGCCGGTGGGTGTTTGCAATGCTGGGAATTTTTGTAATACTTATATATTCTCCTTATTACTTTGAATGATATTCCATTGACAAATCTAGGTTCTATTGATTTCCTGTATTTCCATTCATGAATCTACAACATATTATGTCTTTTTACAGAAGAACAAAAATAGTATGTTATGATGGGCCATGTTTTATATTTGTGTGCAGGCTTTGAAACCAACCGAGCAAAAAGAATGTGATATGAGTTAGAGGTTACACCCTTCTGCCAAAAAGGCAGAGTGGCTATCTTAGGATTCCAGCAAGAAGGAAAAGCAAATATATAAATATGACTTGTGGAAGTAAAATGTGTCTTTTCTGCTGGAATTTTCTTGCATTGGACATATAATTTCCTGTTTTGAACGTTCTCTTAAAGTATCGAGTCACAAGACTCGTTGTTACCAGTTTTCTCCATGTTTTTATAGTATAATTTCGTTTGCATTCTAAATATGAGATGTTATTCTGCATACTCACTGTTTTCATAGCTTAATGTAGTAGATGGACTACTTAAGTGGCGTACCCAACAATCTTCTTTTGCTATTTGTAGTATACAAATATAGAATGTGAGCTTTGCCAGGGTGCCATCAGTACGTCCAATTTGTGTATTGATTGAATGCAAACGAGGAGAAAAACAAGATTATTGTCACGTGAAAAAGTGTGAATGCTCGTGAGGAAAGAATTCACGAGATGGCTGTCTGTATACTAGAGAGGCACTCATTCCCAGCTCTAAGACAAAACATTCGTATCAGTTTCAGGTAGGCTTTTTCATTTGTGTTCGTATTGAAAATTACAAAATGATTTTGTAAATAATTGTTTCCAGACATGGAGTTGATCGTGTTAAAAGAGAGATCCAAAGATAACTTTGTATTAAACTAACATGTTTAGTTCAGATTGCTTTTTTTCTTCGCCTATGACAGAAACATTATATTCAAAGTGATCTTTTTCCAGGTTCAGTAGAAACCGCCATTGTAATCACCACGTGAGTTTCGTCGTTTTCCATGGATCTCGTCCCTGATGTTTGATCTTTCTTGAGGCTCATTTGGTGACCGCTAATTCTGCGTACCATCCTTTTTCTCTTATGTTTTTGGGTTTGTTGGATCAGTCTTAAATGTATACATCTGACCTTATTATTAAATGTTAAGAGTTTTATTAAATTTCACAATTTTTTTATTGTTTATAGAAGTTCAAAGGTTTGCATCTTCTTTTTATCACTTAATTAATTTTTGGTTGATTATATAAGACTTTTTCTAAGTCTAATTTGAGTTAGATGAAGTTATAAATAGGACATCTCATCCATTCAAGTTAGATAAAGTCACAAATGGGGGACCTCCTCCTTAGCATGAATGCACTACATTTACACTAGTAGTCTAAATTTGTGAGCACAATAGCTCAATAAGGGCACAAAGAGCATAATCACATTGACCTAGTCAGGGTTTGCATCATGAAGATTCAAACATATGAGCACAATGGATTGACAAGGGCACAATGACCGTGACCTTAAAGAGCCAATGAGGGATTGAACCTTGGTGGCTACAACAACAATACTATGATTTATCACACTATGCCATGAACAACTTAATTATTTTATTAATTGTTGTTTATTGATTACCATATATTAATATTGTTCGTTTAGTTATTATACTTAAAATATTTACTCATTTGTTTGTAAATATCAAGGAGATTGTAGGATATTTTTATTGAGCATATTAAGAATATGGTAGGATTTTGAATTTACAAAAAAATATAGAGTATTTATGAGAGAAAAGTATCTTAAGTTTATTAAACATCTATATGTTGTTTTCATTTTTTTCCTCAAAGTCGACCCTTCCAATCTAACAAATTTTAATAAGTGTTTATAAAAATTGTTGGTCCTTAAACCATCAAGATTATAGAAAATAGTGAGATAAAAACCATGGATCATACAATCATTTTTATGAAGATCATTTCCACATAAATAGAGACTAATTCTATAGACATGACCCTAAACCATAATAACAAGTTGTGAGTTTTTAGAATTTGAGAAACCAAAGAAAAATATATAATATTTTCAATTTATTTCTTGACATTTATTGCAGCACTTCTCTATCATTTATATTTAATGAAACATCATTATTTATCTTGTGGGAACAATAAGCCCCACTCAACATCTATGATCATACTAGTGGTGGTGATTTGTCCACCTCCCTTCCCACTCCTCAATGTGAGTACTTAGAGAGCTATGTTTCATGGACTACTATTCAAAGGAAGGAGGGTATTCTCAAGTTTGTCTCTTAGTCACACACTAGGGTTAAGGGTGTGATTGTCTAGGGTAGGTTTTTGACATCATTTTGACTTGCTCTTTAGGTGTCATGTTTTGATTGATGGTGTCATTGCAATTTTGCTATATTAATTCTTTTTGTATGGTTTATCTCTTTTGAAACTTGTCATGTATGTCTTTGATTATTCTATTGTAAATGTGTTTACAACCTTTCAAAATCTCAATTTTACCTTAGTAAAAAAATGATAAGCCCCAACTTTATTACTTAAATAGACAAGTTTGATTAATTAACCTAGATTTTAGAAAGAAATAAATTTATTTATTTTTCTTTAAAAGGATAATTCAATTATAATAAATGGTTTTGTTTTCAAATAATTTAATTTAATTTGATATGTTTCATGCTAATTTTTTGTATAGTTTTCTATTAAGATAAAATGTTAGATTTTTGATAATGTATAAACCCTTAATATTTTTTATTTACCATCTCAAATTGATACATATTAAATTTGATTACTATATTTGTCATGATTTTTGTAAAGAATTTGTAACATTTTCAATATATATATATATATATATATAGACTATACTATCTTCATAGTATATATCATAATTATCTAAACATTTAATCTCATCTACAATGTATAAGTAAAATAAATAATTAAATTAAATATGTATTTTTAACTTTTATATAAGATAATTAAAAATGGAAGTTTATAAAAAAAAATAGGAATAGGTAGTTTAGGGGAATATGTGGAAAATTTAAATAATTGAATGAAAAGTAATTATTAAAAATTTAATCATTTAATTTAACATTAGAATTTGTTCATGATCTATATTTTTTTAGATAAATATATTTATATATAATATTTTAAAAAGTTATATTTTGAATTTTTTATATTTTTTTTCAAATAAAATTTAACATTAAATATTTTTTTCTTTCTATTTTTTTATTTTTTAAATAAAAGTTTAAATAATAATTTATAATTTTAAAAATTATTTATATTTTTTAATTTTAATTTTTTTGATTTATTATCAAACATTTAATAGATAGATTGATATATTGTTGTAATTAATTTATAGCTTATGGTGTTGGGAAAGTTGTGGGCTTTGGGGAGCACTCTCTCTTTGTTAATCCTTGGTCAATATCTTTTAGTCCTCTTACTAAGCCACTAAATGTGTGTTTCTTGTGGGTTAGACTTTCAAATCTCTCTCTACAATATTGGAAGCTTTCATGTTATGAGGCCATTGGTAACTCTATTGCCGCTTCTTGAAAGTTGATGATTCTACTTCATTCATTGGCAACTCCACATTTGTGCTTATTATGGTAGATATTGAAATCCCCAAACCCCTTCATGGGTATGTGCAGGATCATGATGGGCCAAAAAGTGGCAATATGATGGGTATTTGTAGGGTATGTGGCTGGCGACTTTATTTTTATCCAAAATTGATGAAATGAAAAGGGTCTTTAAAGGAGATTCTTAACTTTCTACCAATATAAATTATGCTTTACTTTGAGTTTAATAAATAATTATTATTCATTTTCTATTTGAATTATGACTAAAGTTCTGATTGATAGGCTGATTGAAAAACATCTATAGCTTTCAAACGGTATCACATTTTTGGAATCCAAAACATGCATCACATTCTATGCTTCACATACTATAGGATTAAAAAAAGAAAAAATGAATTTCTTGAAGTTTTGACCAGGTTAAGGTGGTTAGACAAACGAGTTTTTATATTTTTTAAAAGTTGTAATAAAAAAATCACAATTAATTATTTACTAGGAAAAAAATTACAAAAAAATATGCATCGCATCTAAATGTGAGTCATCTACTTATTTCTAAAATATTATAAAAATATATTATCATTTTATTGTGGTTAGGGTGGTTAGACAAACACCTACTTCTTATTTTTTCCCTGAAATTTAAGTACTATTGCATTGAAATTTCAAATTTTCACCAAATAGATTTATTTTTTTAAATAAACATAGTAGTTAATAAACTACATTCAATTTCCTACAGATTCTATTCTTCCATATTTTTGAAATAATATAGATAACTTATTCAAATTTTTACATCAAGATGCCTAACTCTGATTTTTCTAATTTTTTTGCCACTTAAGGGCCCATTTTTCCCATGATGATCCTGCACATACCCTCATAGAGATATGCTTTTGATGGTTAGAGATAGGCCTTAGAATCAAGCTCTTGATTATGAGGGTCTCCTCTATGTTAGTATAAGGTGACATTAACCTTGTAATTTTATGTCATTTATATGTCTCCACATTCCTTGGAATGTGTTCTAGGGGACATTAGAGACAAACATTAAATTTTGGCATGTTGTAATTTTATTTTAAAGAGAGGATTTAGTTTCATTGGAGGGTAAGTGCACCAAGATGGTTCCCAAAAAATGGGGCTTAAGTGGCCACTTTTTTTTTGAAATCAGGAAATGCTGACCTTGGACATAAAATTGAGGATAGTTACACTCAAAATTTTGAGATGGAACAAAAAAAAGGATCAAAGTGCTCTGAGTCTACTTTCTAAACTACTAATTTATTTTGAAAATGGTTGAGATTAAGGGGTTCAAAAGAGGGTTGTAAAAAAATTGGTGTTGTTTTTGTCAGAAAAACATAACATAGCAACTCTTGTACGACTTGAGCACGGTGAACTTTTTTGTAGTATTTTTAAACTAGCTATAGTGAAAAGTTAGCTAACAGCATCTAGTTGATGCACAATTTTTCTAATAATTTTTTAAAGAATATTTGACTTTTTACTAATTTTCTAAGTGGGTACTTTCTGAAAAGCAAAATTTTGGCCATGCTCCCCCTACAAATTTTTGAAAATAATTGATTTTCTTTTTCTTTTTTATTTTTAAATTTGTAGAATGGTGTCTAGTTTCTAAAAATGTATATTATTTGAAATTTTGATGAATGGTTAATTTATAACAAAAAAAACACCAAACACTGCTTTTTAGCAAAAAACAGACATACAAACAAAAGAAATTATGGATGAAAGGCTTAAAATTGTTAAAAAGTGAAAAACGTTATATCGTTGGATAGCTAAGAGAGAACTTAACATTACCCATGTTTTTTATTTTGTCGATATTGAACTAGATGCAATCTTGATGGTGAGCATGGGCTTGATTATGTGAAAAATTATAGAATTTGCAAAAACACATCTCTAGCCTTGTTGGGAATGCCCTCCAAGCCTTTGGGTTGGTATCCCAAGGCAAATAATTTCACTTTTTTCCTTTTTTTAACTTGAAATAATGCGAGCCCATTTTTCAAAAAAAATTGAAACGTGGCCACAAAATTGGTACCCAACTTCATGCACCCGCCTTGGAGGCTACACATAAAAAATGGATAAGGCATATTTCTTAGGTGTTCATTTTAGGATTTGAAAGGTCTTGGATGGGTCATCCGAGATTGGAGAAGAAAAGGTGTTCATTGGTGTTCCATTAGGGATCAAAAAGGTCATTGAAGCATCCAAATGGTTAGGAGTTGGATAGGCTATAGGATAGGCACCAATATTTTTTTTTGGTTGTCCAAGAAGGGGGTGTGGGTTTTTTTAGGTAGCTTTGTACCTCTTGTTTTGATTTACCATTTTTGGTTTTACCTCCCACAAGTTCTATAAATTGGAACCATGAGATGGTAGTTTTATGTTGAGTTATTGCAATTAACAGGGTGTTTTTTAGGTTGATCAAAGATCAATAGTGAGCTATATTATTTTATACTCTCATTTGAAGATTAATAATATAATTTCCTTCTTTTCTTGTGTGAATTTTTTATTGAAAGGGTTTTTCCACATAAATCTAGTATCACATTTTGTTTGTTGACTTTTCGATGATGATGAATTTTGTAATCACATGTTTAAATATAATTTGGTAATCTAATTTTTAGATTTGAATTCACTTGCATAAGTTCATATTGTAGCTTTCCTTTACCTTGTTTTCAACACCCTTTAAATGTCGTCAATTTGTCTTCATCTGTCACAAATACAGATTGTCCTCCCTTACATCACAAAGTATTTTCTATGTGGTGCAAGGATGGTAATGATAACGACTTGACTATCCATGCTCCTAATTATTCATTGGATGAATCCTCCCAAGATGATGACATGTCTCTTTCTTTTGGTGTGGCTCTCATTCCCTCAAAATATTTAGTGAAACCTCTTCCCCCCCTTGCAAATTGACCTACCCTTGGATTTATACCATCCTCATTGTTGTTCTCATGTGGATGAATTCCTAGTGGGGAATCCCCCTAATTCACATTGTCCTACACATGTGGATGCTCCATCTCCATGTGCTGACAAACCCTCTATGGGGATTTCTTCTCATTATTTCCCTTGTAATGAATATTTGGATGAAAATATTGTGTGGAATATTGTTCATAGATGGAGGAAGGTTTTCATTCTTCCTCTTCCAAAACTCATACTCATGTTGTGGGTGAAAGGTCAACTCCCTCCTAACCTAGGTTTTTCCAAGTGGGATGATGGTGGTCTATGTTCTCTCTTTTTTTATATTGTCTTGTTTGACAACTTGGTTGCAATTGTTCCTCTTTTCCTTGTTTGTATTGTTTCTCTATATTTTATGGCCTATTTGGGCTTGTTTCATCCTACCTTTTGGTAACCTTTATATAGGATCAAGACCCTTGTTTCTTGCTTCATTTTATCTATTTATTTCTTATGTACAAGGGTCCTTTAAAATTACCTTCTTATCTTAATAAAAACAAATCTTGTAAATATGTAAATGCACTTTGGACTCCAACTCCCTCTCACTCTCCTAAGATATTTTAACTAAAATTTTCTTGTCTCTCTCTAGTTCAACATCCCACTTCCATATAGGGAACTGGTGGTGGATGTGGGGATACCTATAGTAGATTTTTTTCTTTCATCATCAATTCTTATTGTCATATATTGGTAATATTTGTTCAGTTGTTCTATAAGGGTCATTGTTGGGTTTCAATGGGTCTAAATTTACTACAAAGGTGATCATTGCATCTAATGGCATGGTTTTATAGCCTCACAATGCTTCTAGTTAATATGTGAATGAAACTCCTTTTTCCCTCATGTCCCAGATCACTAGTGTTGGGCTCTCTAAATGTTTAGTTCTTAGTAGAGGCTCTTATGAAAACTTTATTTACTTTTGATCCTTCTCCATGATGTCATGCTAGCTCTTCTACTATTATTCCTACTATTTCTACATTTGTGTGATCTCTAATTCCTACTACTTAGTCTCCCATTGTTGCAATTCTATGGGATCTCTAGTTTATGAAATGGATGGATCCTGACATGTGCTCAAATCAAGATGGCTATGACAAAGCTTCTCTTGGACTAGTGTTAGTTGGTAGGTAGGTACAAAGTGTTTGACAGTATGACATATTTAATTTGTCGATAATTAATTTATATCATGGGAATCTACTTGCTCCATGATGGTATTGAAGGTATTGAGAACTAGATAGAAATATTTTTTAATTATTAGTTGGGAATTTCCACGGCCTAAGTGAAAAAATATACATGCTTCATTGAGCAATCTTAGAGATGACAAGTGGCTTGAAGGTAAATCTATCTATTAAGGCTAATTTTAATTTTCTAATTTTAAATTGTGATTAGAAGTATAAGAATAACCTATTGGAAATATCACCTCCTATTAAAAGTGAGGAATATAAGAAATGAAAATATGTTTCAAGGGCTATGGGGGGGGCTATCTAATTTTCTCCTTTGCATGTGTATGAAAAACATCACGTTGAATATAATATTAGTGTAGGAAGGGTTAAGGTAATTTAACCTCCCTCGCATAATTATAGATTGTAAATATGTTTGGATGGTTATTTTTGTGTTTTAGTGTGTATGGGTGGTTTGCAAATAGTTATTCAAAGTAATATAATATTATAGTTCCATAGCATATTTTCATATGCTTGGATGTTTTTCATTTCTAGTCTAGAATGAGGTTGGTAGTTGTAGATGTAGAAAGGTTTTTGAAGTAAGCATGTGATTGATAATAGTGTCACTACTGAGTTGGAGAGTGACAACATTAATATTAAAAGAAAATACTAAACTTGTATTATGATCCAGATTCAATTAATCGTTTGACTACTAAAATCTAAACATTCATTACTCTTTTTATGGCTCATCAATACCTTACTCGAATTTATTTAAAAATTAAAATCAGTATATAATCTTAAAAATCGAACAAGAAAAAAATCTCATACATTATTTAAAAAGTTATGGAAGACTCCCTTATCTTAAAAAGGATTTTGTTCATATATATTTCATTGGCCCAATAAGTTTCCAAACAGATTATAGTGGATAGAAAGTGAAGAAGATAAACTAATGTTTATTCCAAACATTTGTGTGTAAGATAAAGTGAGCAATCTAGACCCTCTTTTTCAAAGATTTTCCTGTCTCCTCCGTCAGATATTATCAATCATTCTTCACCTCCACCACAAATCTTTAAAATAAAACAAAATATTCAAGTTCAAGATTAGATTTCTTGACCGACTCCTACTAATGCAACACCTATTAGTTGTTCCATCTCCAACATCTAAAACTGTCTTTTTTCACTACCAGTCATTAATAGTATTCAATATATTTGTTTTTATCTGAGTTTTAATCAACTTTCTTAGCCTGCAGAATCTTACAAGTTATTTCTCAAAGAGTTTTAATCAACTTTCTTAACCTGCAGAATCTAACAAGGTATTTCTCACAATCGGAGCTCCTTTACGAAGATTCATGACAGAGCATTCCTGAGAAACGTAAAGGAGATATATTGAGGAAGAGCTGTAATTCAAAATGTCCACTCACGTTCCCATCAATTCCTGTCATTTAAAATGTTCATCCATGTTGCTATCAATCTTCTTTGTCTTCTTTTATTTGTCTACCATTAAATAGACTAATGGCCAATAAAAACAAAACAAATATCTTTTTTAATATAAATGAGATATAAAGTTAATAGTTTTATGAGTGAGATGTTAACTCAATAGTATTATTTAATTATTATTATTTTAAATTTAGGTAAGATATCTATTTATTATATTTAAATATTGGTTATTATTAGATATTTTGTTAATAAATGGTTAGATAAAAATTTATTATTCATAGAATTCCAATAATGTTAAGAGGTGTTTTTATGTAGAGAGACATTTTATAATGGAAGCAAGGGTTGAAGTGTAATGACATGAACTTGTTAACAAAAGAATTATTTTTATCTTGAATTTGGAAATTATTTATATCTCAAAGTATTACTATCTAATATTAAATGTAATATTTAATAATAAATATAAATATAAATATAAATATAAATGTTTAGAATACACATGAAATCAAGTTTTGTTTGCATCTTTCAAAATAAGTTTAAAAATAAAAATAAGAATAAATAAAATATTTCAATACTTGCTCCTATTCACCCTCAAGCTTGTGGTGGAAAAAACAACAAATAAAATATAATGAGGTAATAAGAAAAGGAAAACGAGTTATTGTTGTCATTAGTAAAATGATATTATAATTAGATTAATTTTCTCTTATTTTACTAAAATTACAATATTTACATTGAAGTATTTTAGTTTTTTGATAATGAATTGCAAGTACACTAAAAGAATAGGTCATTAGAAATAAATTAGTTCCAAAGAAAAATAAAATATATTTATTCCTTTTTTCAATCTATTTGTGTATTAGTAGTAGTTTAAATTAATATATCTCTTAATAAACATATGAAGTAAATAATTTTATTTGTTATAATTTAATTTTTTTTAAATTATAGAAAAATATATCTCTAGAAGTTGTGTATTTCAAGAAATAAAATAACATTGAAAATTATCGATAATTTTTTCATAACTTTGACACTATTAGTATAGACTTTGATTAGAGTTAAAACTCAAGTTTTGACAAGATTGGAAACCTTTTACAATAGAACAACAATCCCAACACATGGAAACCAAAATGGCCCAACCATAAAAGATGGAATGCTCAAATAAGATAAAGATAATAGAACATTAGTCAAATTGCCAAAGAAAGCATATGAAAATTGAGTAGAATACTAATATTGAAACAACCAAATAAAAGAGATTCTAGGCCAAATTGATTGATTGTATTCATCAAATAATGTGTATATAAAGGAATTTTGAGCAAATCAAATTCCAAAAAATGGAGGGAAAGGTTGTTCAAAATTCATAAAAAATTAAGAGATAACTATCTCTCTAACTATCAACTCTCCACCTAAGAAATTTGTTAACCTACAAAATAAAATAAATGACATAAATAAAGGTAAAAAAATATTTTTACATGAAAATCCACCCATAAGCACTAATTTAGTGGGAAAAAAATATTGGGTCTCAAAAACAAGGCTTGATAAGGTACCCAAGTACAATGCACCTCATAAAGAAGAGTAGAAAACCATGCAAGAAAAAAAAAATCCATAAAATGAGGGTAAATGAAGAGGACTAGAATCCCCCCTGTAGGATGATGTTACTGATGAAGTGGACCACATAGCAAGAGGAGCCCATAGATGAATGAAATTTATCTTAGTGAAAGGTTTGGTGAAGATATTAGAAACTTTCTTGGAAGACTAAAAAAAGACTAAGCCAATGATTTGACCATGAATGAGCCCTTGAATAAAATCGATATGAATCTCAATGTTTTTTTATTAACTAGTGTTGGACTGGATTCATGTATATATGGATATTACTCTAAATTTCACAATAAATGATTGTAGGTTTTCTGAAGGAAATACCAAATTCAATGACAATACCTTGAAGCCAAATAGTCTCATTGGTTGCATTAACAACTCCTTGATACTCAAACTCTATGGATGATAAATAAATTACTTTTTTTTTAGAACAATTGGTAGAACCATAACCAAGTGAGAAATATTCACTTGAAGTGGACTAGTGAGTTTGAGAATCATTGGATCCTAATATGAATTTGTATAGTCAACCAAATAAACTTCTATGCTAAATTTTTTAATTTGAATCCCAAATCTAATAGTGCCCTAAAGATAGAAAAGGATCCTCTTAGTTTATTTCTAATGAAACTCACAAGGATCTTCCATAAATATTGAAACCATGAGATAGTATATGAAATTTTATGTCTAGTATGAGTCAAATAAATGAGACAACCAACAAGTTGGCAATACAAGGTACCATCAACAAATGGTGTGTACAAACACTCTCAAGCTTGAACCCAAAGAGAATGGGAGTTAGGGAAGGCTTGTATACAACCATGTGGAATCAAGAAAGAAGATCAATGGTGCACTTCGGCTAAGAAATAGTGAACCTTATATTAGACTATGAAACCTCAATGCTAAGGAAGTAATACAATAAACCTAAGCCAATGATTTCAAACCTATTTTAGAGAGTTGAATTCATTACTGGAATTCTAGATGAAGAAAGTTCCCAGTGATTAGTAGATAATCAACATAAATTACTAGTATCAATACTGAATCATTCTTCTACAAAAATTGTAATACATTATTATTTGAATGGTAACAAGTAAAACCATAAGCTAGAAGGAAGGAATCTATCTTAGTGTACCAATCCCTAGGGGATTGTTTGAGGCCATAAATGAAATTCCTAAGTCTACAGACTAAGGAGGAATCTACAACAAACCTTGGTGGTTGAGCCATGTATATCTCCTCCTCAAAGGTCTCTATGAAGAAAATCACTCTGAATCACATATATCTAATGCACGTCCCAACCATATGCAATGGAAATAGCCAATAAGAGTTGAATAGAAATCATCTTGGGCATGGGTGTAAATGTTTTAGTGTAGTGAATTCCAACAAATTGTGAAAAACCCTTAGTAATCAATTTTTCCTTGTAATTGTCAACTAACCCATTTACTATAAACTTAGTTCAATAGACTCACTTACATTGAATCATCTACCTTCCATTAGGAAGTGAAGTCAAATCCCAAGTGTGATTTCTAAGTAAGGAATCATATTCATCTTGCATAGCCCTATCCCACTTAGGTATGTTTGATGTTGCTTGAAATGTATGTGGATTATAGGCGAAGGATAGGAAATCATGTGGCTCAATTTGATAATATGACCATGTACACCTACCATTTGCTAGATTTGGTACCCAAGTTCCTAAACTATCAATTGCCTATCTAATCCAAAAAGGGTAAGAATTGGGTGAGTTGGGTGCTAAAAAGTCATCCTCCAAAGCATGTGATAAATTAGATGAAGATGGATCCCTATCACTATCATCCCTATTAGAAGAATTAGAAGTATCTACCTCAAGAACCTATTGTAGATTATTAGAATCATAAAAAAAAATTGGTGTAGGAGCATCTAGGGTGTGAGAGAAATCTTGCATCAACTAAAAATAGTAGTGTTGTTTCCTTTTGGAATAATGGTTGAATCGACTTGAATTTGCTCAGTATGAAGGTCTATAGAAGTTCAAACTTGTGGCTTACTCATGGATGTAACAGGTGGACATCAACATTCAGTAAGGAATGTATGACGCATGTAGGAACCCTGATGACCTGTGTTAAGGCATTGTGTTTAAGCATTTCAAAAAACTAACAATCAGAGTGACATGGAGATTTCAAGTAGATATTGTTTCATGTCCCTTTGATATATCGATAATGGAAGGTGCTGGTAGCGGTGAACGGTCATGGATAATTCACATTGGAGGGAGATTCATATATCGGTAGAACGACATATGAATTTCATTTGTCATTCCAACAAACTATAGACATTTTGAAACACTACATCGAGGAGACTTTGGGTTATCGGAATGAGTCATTTGGGATTCCCTCTAACAGAGTGATGAAACCACAACGAGGTGATGATGAGATTTTGGGATGAAAAGATTTCTTGAGTCCCTTTGATATTCTAATATTGTGGAGATTTTTTTTTTTGACAGGAGCTCATGAGGAGTCTATTTGACATCTTGATAGGAGATTCATTGGCAGGACCTTCTTGTATCAAAGTGAGTTGTTTCAAAGTCTCTTTGATGACCCGATGGGAATTTAATTAGTGAGACTTCCAAATTTTGAGGAGAGTTGCTTGGGTGTCCCCTCAACATAGCAAAGCCACAGCATTGACTTTTTTGGGACCCTATAGGAAGGAGATGATGACGTGCATGGACAGATGGTGGATGGTGATTGGATGACAGGTCAATTCACATTGTTGTTGTGAATTGTGAATGGTGACGAGCATGCCAATTCAAGGTATTGGTAAGAGAGGTGAATATTGTTGTGACATGGAATTTCCTCACCCCAATAATGTAATATTTTTTGATAGTGTGGCATGAAGATGGTGATCGATGGCACGTTTGAGAAAATAGAGCATACAATGAGGAAAACATTTTGGTTGGTGATTGGAGGAAGTAGCAGTACTAAGGCAAGTTGGGTAAAAGACTTAAATGAAGATTAGATTATAGAAAATATGACATTAAATGGAGAATAAACCTTAGATGATCATTGGCTAGAAATAGAGGACACAGTGAATCAAGAAGGGTGGTTGGTTGGTGAGAAGAGAGACATCAAGGAAGTGAAGATAAGCTAGACTAGGGAGAGTTAGTTGTAATAGTCT
>VDFB02044970.1:0-16695 GCA_007258455.2 Sequoia sempervirens
AAAGATAGCTTTTGGTGTATGCATTTTTCACAGCTTTTGCTTGACTGGTTTTGCATCTGGATATACTACCAAATGATGTACTACAAGATGGATCCAATCTTGGGATGTCTTTGTATGTCCAAGCAAAGCTAGTAGATCACCTTTTGAGGAATTCTTCCAATTTTTCATTAAATGTTTCTTATAGCTCTTTGGGACATAGGTAATTTTTGGTTGCTCATTTGTTCCCAAATTGATGTCCCTGATATCTTCAACTAATATAGTAGATGTATCATTATGATTGGGGGTCAAATCATGTTCCCCATCCTCCAATGCCTCGGAAAGGTTTTCATCAAAGGATGCATCTTTTATTTTTACTTTTTCATGATCAAAAAGTTCCTCGTCAAGGTCTTCACTTAGGGATCTTTCTTTCTTATATTTTCCTTTTCTACTTTTGTGAGTGAGACACATGATTTGTTCTTCAAAATAAGCATATTTATTTAGTGTGATTTGATTATCCTTCTTATGATCTCCTAATGGGATGTGTTCTCAAAATCCCATGATTTCTGCAATAGCCTCACCATTTTGAAATACATCCAAGGCTAGAGGTCCTTCCAGGTCCCAATTGATTAATTCAAGATATACGAGTGGGAGGTATGTGGAGGAGGAAATGGTGAATATGTGATTAGTGTCAAAAATTTCAGTGATGGTGTGATAGGAATCTTCAATGGGTTCCTTGTGAGATTTCTTATTAGTACAAGTTTCCACCTTTATCATGAGAACACTAGGTTTTTATGGTTACCAAATTAGTGGCCAAGAAGCCAAGTCCTTGATCATCTTTATATTCTTGAAGCTAAATAAGCTCCATGATTCCTTGTTCTTGTGCCCCCAATACTTTTCCTTTATATCCCCAATCTTTGCATAAATCATGTCCTTTAGAATATCTATGGATTTCCAAGGTAGGAAGCTCATTTTCCTCCTTGTACAACCAATCTAAAACATCTATTTCTAGGCCCAAATCTTCTTTGTCCAGTAATCCCCATTTGTTGAATATTTTGAAGGTTTCCTTTGGTTTCAAGTTGAGTGTTTGACCATATGAACATGGATATGTAGGAACATGTCTTGTGCAAAAGGAATTTTGAACATTATACTCTCCACATCTTGTGTCAGTTATCTTGACCTTGTCCTTGGAAATGGTGGGTGGTGTGGATGTTGGTTGTAGTGCATATGGGTTAATGTAACTAGATGATGTAGAGGCTTCCTCATTAATGGGACAATGGTGATAACTTTTATATTTCCCTTCCAATGCCTTACAATATTGGAAAGGTTGTGGTTCAACGGGAATGGTGATTTCTCTTCCGTTATGTGAGAATTTTAAGCATTGGTGATAGGTGGAAGGGACAACCTGCATGAAATGTATTCAAGGTCTTCCAAGGAGAATGTTATATGGTAATTCAAGGTCAATTATATAACATGTTGTATCCATAATGGTCATTCCAACTTGAATATGTAGTTTGATAGTACCTTTTGATTCTCTTTCAACATCCTCATATGCCTTGATAGTTATCTTTTTGTAGGGATCAATGACATCATCTGAATAGCCCGATTGTTTTAATAATTTTAAGGTACATAAATTTAGACCAGATCCACCATCTATTAGGACTTTTTTGATGTTATGTTTGTGGAAAATGGCTTGAATGTGTAATGGCTTATTATGAGGTGTTTCGGTATGAAGTTCTTTATTATTGAATGAGAGTTGGGTTCGGGATGAGAGATGTCCAATTATGGCTTGGAATTGGTTAACATTGATTTCACTTGGTACCCAAGATTCTTGGAGGGATTTTTCAAGTGCTTCCTTGTGAGTGGGTGAGGTATGAAGAAGTTCTAGGATGGAAATTTGGGATGGTGTTTTACCAAGGTGTTTAATGATATTATATTTATTAGAGTTGGATGGATTAGATGATGAGGATGATGCTCCTTGAATGGTCACTCACCCACAGTGGGTGGTGACAGCAGAGTCAGGTTCCTTTATGGTTATAGTGCTGCATTGTTCAATTTGACTGATGATTGTGTCATGTGTAGATGGGTTGGAATTTTTGGTGTATGTATATGAAATGTTATTATATGATGATTGCATGTTATTTTTTTGTGGGAAGGGTTGTGTATAAATTACTAGTTTCTCATTGGGGGAGTTTTGATTTTGAATCTTAATTTCTCCCTTATTCATGAGCTCTTGAATGCAATTCTTTAATCTCATACATTTGATGGTGTTATGTCCTTTGACGCAATGATATTCACAATATTCATCTTCCCTATACCATTCAAGTTTGGGTTTGTTCTCATCAAGTGGTGTAGTGATAGGGAATTTGATCATGTTTTCTTGTGTCAATCTATGGAATATGACATCAAGAGGTTCCCCAAGAGGAGTGTATTTATGCTTGGATTTATTATTATTATTTTGCTTACTTCTTCCTTTGGGAATGGTTATGGTCTTGTAGATACCTTGTTGTTGTTGTGATTGTATGTTGTGATATGGTGTGTTTTTTATGTTTTGAACACATTTGCTATCCGTTACACCATCGTTTACAATTTATTTTTTTTGGACCAATATTTAGGTTTATAATGGGAGGTTTGGTTATTTTCTTTTTGGTCCTTATAAATTTTAATTACCCCATCTGAGATTAAATCTCTTTCAATGGTTAACCCTTTTTCAATGAGATCATCAAATGTTGTGACACATTGTAGTCTTAAAAGAAGAGAAATTTTTGGGTATAAATTTTCAATGAATATGTTAACCATTTGTTTTTCTGGTACTTTTAGGGGAAATCTGCTTGCAAGGTGTCACCATCTTTGAAGAAATGCGGCAAAACTTTCTCCATTGTTTTTTTTTGTTGTGCATAACTTAGCCAAAGTTATTTCTTGGTCAATTTTATATGAAAAGTGTGTTACAAAACATTTGGCTAGATTTGTAAAGGACTTAATGGATCCCTAAGGTAATTGTGTAAATCATTCCAAGGCCGTACTAGTAAGGATCTTAGGGAATAATCTCATGAGATATATATCATTGTAGGCCACTTCTTTGCATTGGACTTTGAATTCTTTTAAGTGTTTGATGGGGTTACTCTTCCCTTTATACTTGTCAAATTTTTGGATCCCATAATATTTAGGGAAGGGGATGGCTAATATAGATTAGTCAAATGGATAAGGACATATTTCTTCATATCTAAAGGTCCTCTTATCTTGACTAATTTGGATTCCTTGAATCATGTCTTTCATTTTCTGTAACTCTTAGGCAAGGTATTGATCTTGTGAGGGTGGCTAGCTATATGTGTATTGATAGGCAGGTGCCGATGGAGGGTTAGTGATATTGAGGTTATCTTGTTGATGATTTGGGGGAGGTGGAGGTGGAGGATTGTTATGTTGGGTATGAATGGTGGTAGTGTTGATTTGGAGGTTAGAAGTGGAAGTGTTAAATGGAGGTAAGGGTTGATTATGGATGATTTTTTGTTGAGGATTAGGATTGTTAGGGGGTGGGGGAAGTAATGTGTTATTAGGGGGTTGGGATACATTTTATGGGGTAATATAATTGGCATGAATAGATGAGGTGGGGTGAGGTTGTGTGGTTATAGTTGGGTTGGTGGGGGCATAAGTGACGTTAGCATTAGAGGGAATAGTGACCCTTAGGTGTGATGAAAGTGGGGGTATATTATTAAGGGGTTGTGTTGTGTTTGTGGAGAGGGGGACATTAGTGTTTATGATGAGGGGTGTTGTGGTATTTGAGGAAAGTGGTGGGTTGACATTGGATGAGATTGTGTTTATGGAAGAGGTTGTGTTTAGGGGGATATTTGTATTGATGGAAGTAGGGATATTGATGTTAAGTTGAGACCCAACAAGGTGATCAAATAAATTATTAGATAATGAAGGGTTATTCGAAGATCACTATTCCTTGATTGTAGGATTTTTTCAGTAGTAGGTATTTTGGCCCCTTGTGCTAGGAGGCTAAGGACAAGATGGTCTTTTCCAAGGATAATGATTCTTTCCATCATTTGTTGATTATAGGAGATGGTGGAAAATTCTCTTAGTCTAGGGGACTCTTTGAAAGCATCTACCATTTCTTCATGAGGAGTGGATGGTTGAGATGAAGTGGTAATGAAAAAGGCCTCTCCGTGAGAATCCATTAATTTCTTTGCTTTTCATCTAGTGATTGGCATGCAAAGAAAGGATTCTTTAAGAGATTAGGTATGTGGATTTTGGACTAGATTTTGGAATTAGGTTTGTGATAGAATGATACGATTTGGGTAATTGCGAGTTATGATGACCTTAGGATTGATTTGGGATAATTTATTTTGATGATGTGATTAAGGATGTTGTGTTTGAGATGATAAGATAAGGTAGGATGATTTATTTTGATGTCAAAGATTGTAACCTAGATCCCTAGAATGGATGATTTATGATTTTTTTTAGGATAGGAAAATTCCCAAGCAAGGCTAGATGAGAGATGGTTTTGAAAAATTTATGAAAGGGGAGCCACTCCTTAGGCTAAATTATCCAAAAAAGGATGATCTAACTAAAGATGCAACTTAACATAGGCAAGTTTTTAAGCTATCCTTAGATTAGGAAGGATGATGGGGGGTCTAGATTAATAAATTTGGTTTGAAGTGAATGGCAATGGTTGAGGATTTTTTTTTTTGAAGATTTAAAAGATGTATCCTAAGGTCAGATTGGGATAATGATGATTAAGAGGATGAAGACGATGATGGGAGATAATGGTATGTAAGGATGGTGGGTGATTCTAAGGTTTTCCTAAGTCGAAAGGGGAATATTTGAATGATGGGGAGGGTGGGTGTTTGATAATGACAAGTTTTAGGTAGGATAATGGTGTAATTAGTGATCAGAAGATGGCATAGTTGTAGATTTATCTTAGACTAGACTAGGGAGCCCTAGGAGGCCAAAGTAAGGGACTCGTATTTTGTGACAGAATGGAGTAGTTTGAGGAAAACGCATGCGCAACAAGCTTTAACCAAGGCGTAGAATCTTAGGCATAGTATTTTCTAATGGGAGCACAACAAGTTTTTTCTCAAGCGTAGTTCTATAATATGGGTATTTTTGGAAAGATATTTTAGCAAACAGTAAAACACATTGGCTAATTTTGGAAAAATATCATTTTCAAAGGGTATAGCCAAATCCTCAGCCCTTTGGTTGATTCGTCTTCATGGGTTTTACACAAAAAGACTCTTCAAACACTTGATAATAGTCCCTAAGCTCAAGTAGGTTTATAGATTAATGTGGGCTCACCACCCAAGCAATATTGGGTTAATACTCCTTGATACTCGGGTGATTCTTCAGGGTACCCTTTCTCGCAAAGGTGGATAGCTAGAGATCTAGTGGTACAGGGTCATCAACAGACACCATGGGCACACCTTTTCTCTCTCCTTGGGAACTATCAAAGTTCTCCACAAGGATTTCCATCTCCACCTAAGGGAATATGTTGTGAGTAACTTTAGGGTACGATCCACATCCCTTGTGCCACACTACCCTACATTTGATAGTTTTCTAGGTTTACAATGTTTTTCTAGGGACTCTGTGATATACGCAAGGTGTATGAGGCTCAGACTGTGAACACTAGTCTATCACAAGCATGGATTGAGAGCTTCAATGAGGTATTGAAAGCTCAAACCAACCCTTCACTCCTAGCCTGGAATAACCCTAGGCAATCAGAGCTCCACCAATTATGACACAACTAGATTGGGGTATAACATTAGTTCTCCCCCCTTTATATACCCCACTGGTATGTGTGGTTGGGATCATCCCCTAGGGTGATGAAATACCTAGGGAGGTCCCCTAAAAGGAAAGGCACACTAGGTTTTTTTGATCCGCAATATTGCATGAAGCGCAAGGGGAGATCATACACACAAACTAGTGACCTTATGTTTACCTAAAACATTGATCTAAACAAAATGAAGAGATGTAAATATTTTTGATCCCCAAGATTACACTAGGTGTGAGGGGATAGAATGTGTTTATTACACCCTTCCAAACATGTGGAAAACAAGTTAATTTTCTCACTACTCTAATTTAGTGCCTAAACTAGTGGAAAAATAAAATGTCTTGGTCAAATGTCCTACAAAACCACAGATTAGTAGCTTATGATATTAGCCATTGAAAATTGAATAGTTGCACCACTTTTTAGGCCACACATTAGCTCAAAATATTCAAATCAAAACATAGGCATAGTTTCATAGAGAACCAAAATGCAGGCGTCGAAAGACAGAATTTTAAATTTTAGCACAAAAAAAATCGCAACAAAATTAAAAAATAGGGCTTGCATAAGACTAAGTGTAATAATATTATTTAAGATTAAATATTGATGATTTAAATTACTTTAGGCTACTCATTGATATATTCCAGAATGACTAACTACCAAAAATGACAAAATGTGCCAAAAAATTTCCAAGAAAAGATTAAACTAATTATTCTAAACAAAAGAAATATTCTATGGCCAAAACAACGCTTGCACTCAGAGGCCTGGTTAGCTTAGTTTTATGCTAAAAACCACAAAAAGTGTTAATTTAGTCTAACCAAAATATGTAAATGATTAAGATTTTTTTTCAAGTATACAAAAATGTTAAGCAACAAACTAAGTGATGATTAAATAGTCTCAATCTAACTGAGAATAGAGGTGCCCTTCCTATGAAAAAATGGACTAAAATTTGCTATGCAAGCACTACAACAGAGGCACCGCAAGTCACAATGAAAGTGCAACAGTTTTTAGTGGAAGCGCTCAAAACTAGACACGACCCAGTTATCACAAAAAATTTAACAAAAAATGTGAGTTCTTTTTCCTTTAGGTTAATTTTAAAAGACCCAAAATGAAATGTGAAGTGATAACTAGAGATTTTAATTGTCCTATGTAAATTTTAGATTTATTTTTAAGTAGTTGTTCTTTTTATTTTTTTCCTTTTAATGTAAGAATTATTTTTGTAGCAAAGAAAAAAGAAAATATACAACGTATTAATTGATGATAGCAAATATATCAATGTTATAAGCCTAAAAAGCAGCCAAACACAACCCTAAATATCATAGTAAGATCTACAAAACCACAAGGTGGTTAAGACAATGGTTAGATAAACAACCAAAAATACAGGCACTGAAATTGTGCATGCAGGTGTCAAAGGTCGCTATGCAAGCACCACAAAATGTGACACGAGCATGGAAAAGAAAAACCAAATACATGAAAAGTTGCTAAGAAGGCACTGAAAGTCATAGTGGAGGCATGATTTAACAATGGCCAAACTTGCAAAAACTTGAAAACACACAACTTTCAAAAAAATTGTTAGAAGGGACGTGGGTCCCACTGGACGTACCAAATGTGGAGGGGTTAGAAATATAAATCAAAAGCATAAACCATTAAGAAAATGAAGCATGAAGCACAAATATAATTTATACCTTTGATGTCCTCCTTGATTGAGCTCCAAGATGCACCAAGTCTTCTTGATTTTGCTCAAGATGGAAATGTGGATTGCTCTCAATTCCACCAGCATATGATTAGCATAATTAAAGATAATCAAATAAGGGGATGAAGGCTCAATTTATAGAGAATTGGAGGGTAAAATTGAGGGATAGGATTAAAATTTAATGAAGGGATAGGATTGAGTGTGGAGGTGATGCATGGATCAAGGAATGTGGCGTATTAGCATTGTGATGAGTGTCACAATTAGGTGCTTGGAGAAGAGTGAGGTGTGCTCACACATGTGTAATCCTTTTCAAGTTGTTGGATGTTCTAAAAGTAATCCTTATCAAGTTGTTGTTGGGGAAATCTTAAGGGATGAGAATGGTTTAATGGTTGAATTTTTTGTAAGGAGTATTGGTTACAAAACTAATAAAGAAGTTGGAGATTAGGTTGTTTTATGGGAAATTAATACAATACATTTATTTGGTTTCTAGAAATTTGAAATTGAAGGTGATAACAAAATTATAATTTATTTGATTAAAAATTCAAATGACCCCCTCGAAAATAAGAAATTACATTGAGGAAATTAGATCCTCAATTCATAATTTTCTTGAATTGAAAAGTAATCATATTTATCATGAGGGGAATATGGTTGTTGATTCCCTAGTTGAGTTTGGTCTTAAATATAAAAATTGAATGTGTAACTGAGGGTAATTTCTGGATGTTAGATGGGATCAATTAAATTGAAAGCAAAAGACAAAAACCCAAAGTAGCTACAAAACACAATGGAAATATATGAAAGAACGATTATACCTGATCGCCGAAGTCTCCATGATTCATTTTCGTAGCACCTTCTTACTTGCTGGATATTGTTGCCCTCAGATTCCTTGTTCGAGCAATCTGGAAATGCCGAAGTCCTACAACAAGCCTTGAAGGATTTGCATAAAGTCTAGATGCCTATATCTAAAAGCCAATGCCTAAGCCAATATTAATCAAATGCCTATGACAACAAATAAGTAAATAAATGCCTATAGTAATTACGTAAAAATATCTGTCCTCAAAAGTGAGAAGAAGATGGCATTTTATAGAAAAGGCCATTTCAAACGGACGGACGAGATAAATCATTGACAAGAACCTAAAATGAACGATCCAGATTAACCCTGAGAATCCCTAATTAGGGTTAGGGCAAAATCCTTAATCAAACGGTCAAAATAAAATCGGATCGACGGTGGAGAATAAATGAGGAATTTAATTAAAGAAATAAAGATTTTCGAAAAATCAAGAAGATAAGACTGCCCGATTTACAAGATTCGAAAAATCAAAGAGATAAGATTTGGACTGAAGATAAGATTTGGAAAATCAAGAATCTGCCCGATTGCTTGATTTTTAGAAGATTAATTACTAATTTGAATTAAATTAATTCAAAATAATGATTTTGAGAGATAATAAATAATCTTTTTCAGATTATTTATCAAAAAGGACTGACAGTTAAGATTGACATGACATTTTAAATAATTTAATTTATTTAAAATGAGAAGAATGTTAATTGACAATTAAATAATTAAATTTAATTATTTAATTTAGAAGATAAGACTAATTAATTAAATAAATTAATCAATTTATTTAATTAAGACAGTTAGTGACATATTAAATAAATAAATGTAATTCATTTATTTAATAATCGAGGAAGAATTAAATGACAAAGGAATTAAAAAATTAAGAAATTTATTTAATTAAAGAAAGACTTAGGCAGTTAATGGCGTATTTAATAAATAAATAAAATTTATTTATTTAATAATCATGAAGAATAAATGACATGAATTAATTAAATAATTTTGAATTATTTAATCAATAGTCGAATGTGGACCAAGGACATAATTAAATGTCACAACTATACTAGGGCGAAAGTGGTAAAAAATGAAGCTTAGGGCCTAGGTCATTTTTAGGTGTCTACATTTTTCCCCTCTTTGTCATAATGTAATGTTGCATTGTAACAAAGAAAATAAGTCAAAATGCCCAGTGCAAAATAAGATGAGGAAGAATGGCGAGGGAGGGTTATGGTATGCCCCCTCGAGAGGAAAGAGGAGGTTCAAGAACATGGGTGTGCTCTCAAAATTGATGAAGAAGACTAGAATATGCAGAGACAAAGAAATGTTAGTGCAAAGATGTGAATGCAATGCTTATATGAGATGGGTGAGAGAAGATGACAAGACTAAAGAAGATGCATGTTAATTCCTAGACCAAATCCTTCAAAACATTGCCATAGGACCTTAATATTTATTGCTCTTAATCATCATTGGGCGGACTATTGTAATGGCCAAGAAACACCATGATATGACATAGATCAAGGTGTGCAAGGTCGTACCATCACGTAAGACAAACAGTCACAGACAAGGATGATCATGACTCATACTAGGAGCGAGCTTGCCCCAGTCTTTTTGCCATAATCAACCACATACAGAAAAAAGACAAGGACAAATCATGGAACGTTGTTGCTTCTCTAAATCCTGTTTCCAGGACATCCTTGAGAAACTAGTAGCATGATTGTCAAAATACAAAAAGAAAGAGTCCTTACCATGATATGTCATTGCTTTTCTAAATCCCAGAATCAGGACCTCATTGAGAAGCTAATAGTCATGCACGTCAATTGTCATGCTACGTCGCTGCTTCTCTAAATCCTGCTTAGTGGGATCTCGCTGAAAAACTAATAACATGATAAAAGATCAAAAAGACAATTTGTCAAGTGTTTGCCAAGTGCGTCTGGATGCCGAGTGCATTGATGTGTCAATGTAAATTTAAATGATGCCAAGATGACAAATGCCAAAGGTTGCCATATTCAGGAAGGACACATCCTGAATAATGTCGATGTCTAGGAAGGACACATCCTAAAACACCAATGTCAGAGTTTTGTTCTTCAGAAGGACACATCTGAAAGAACGTTGTTGTCGAGAGGAATGATCCTTAAGTGTCAGAAAGGATCCCTCGAAAATGTCAAATGATAGGGACGATGCCTAGGAAGGACACATCCTAAGGCACCAATGTCAGAGTTTTGTTCTTCAGAAGGACACATCTGAAAGAACGTTGTTGTTGAGAGGAATGATCCTTAAGTGTCAGAAAGGATTCCTCAAAAATGTCAAATGATAGGGACGATGCCTAGGAAGGACACATCCTAAGGCACCAATGTCAGAGTTTTGTTCTTCAGAAGGACACATCTTGAAAGAACGTTGTTGTCGAGAGGAATGATCCTTAAGTGTCAGAAAGGATTCCTCGAAAATGTCAAATGATAGGGACAATGCCTAGGAAGGACACATCCTAAGGCACCAATGACAGAGGTTATTCTTCAGAAGGACCCATCTGAAAGGTAACCAAGAGTTGATAGTTTGACTGGTTGCGATAATTTGACTTGTTTTGACTAAGTTTGACTTGTTTTGACTGAGTTTGACTTGTGTTGGCCATATGTCGATATTGTCATGATGATATGTGCCGATGAGATTGTCTTGCTGTGATAATGATTGTCATGATGAGTTTTGTTCGTTTGGGAAAGATTCATGTTGTCTTGAAGACTTTTTGACATGTGTGCCAGTGTGATGCCATGAACCCTAATAGACTGACCTAGTGCGGCCTCGGGGGCTCATCGACAGATGGCCTTGCCTACATCATGCACTTAGAGACCTCGTAGTTCGACGCGACCAATGACTTTGTCTTAATGAGCAAAGATTGCGTCATGATTTTATTTTGACAAACCTAAAAGGACTGACCTAATGTCTCGGGGACTCAAAATGTGAGTCTTGCCTACGTAGCAAGTGCGCAGAGACAACGTAGTTCGACAATGACATGGACCGATTGACTTGATTGACTTTGACCAAAGATGACACTGCGTTTGTGTTCGTCGAGCGGTCTGATGATTTGTTGTGGTTTTCTTTAGGACGTTTTATGATTTTTAGGTCTTTGTTCAGGACATTTTATGATTTTTTTGTCTTTTTTCAGGACATTTTATGATTTTTTTGTCTTTTTTCAGGACATTTTATGATGTTTTTGTCATTTTGTCGTTTTATGATTTTTTTTGGATTTTGACGTTTAAGAGGATCGTGACAAATGCATATGACTGATGCCTACACATGAGAATCCAAGGACAAACATGATTGTGCCCCTAGTCAAGCTGAATACCAATTGACATGTGATGACAACGTTGTTTGACGTGGGAAGGACGCATCCCGAAACAACGTGAGGACGATGATGATAATGTGATGAAAGTATCGTGGTCTACAGCCAGGCCAGGAACGCAGTCAAGTAATGTTTTAGATAATGTGCTTGTATGGATTAGACTTGTTGCATTTGGAATGACTTGGTTAGGACTAGATGGGATGATGATTATCCTTAGACCATTTGACAAGGGAAAGCCAAGATAGGTGACAGGCATGAAAGGATAAGAGGTGACCTTGGTAAAAGACAGGAGACATGAGACTAATGGAATTGTCATATGATTTTCAAGGACTATGTCGTATAAGGACAATAAGACTGATGGTAATTGACATGATGTTTCATGAATAATGTATGACCAAAGGATAGGCATGTCAAAAGTTTTCCCAAAGCATGATTTATGTGTGTCAGTTTTATGTCAAGACTGAGGTAAGTGGGAAAAATGTGTAGAAATGATAGGGTTTAGATGGACGTCAATGTCATGAGGAAGGCATGGGAAATGAGACGACTTGCCCCAAAGTGTAAGATTCCACATAGACGATTTATTTTACACATGACACCTGTTTGCCAGGTTTTCATCATGGTACTTATCCAGGGTGCCTGTTTGCCAGGTTTTCACCATTGGATGAAATTTTTCTCTTTACTGTTTTCTTGACTTTTTGATTTTTTTTTGGTGTCACCAAGACGCCTGTTTGCCAGGTTTTCATCAGGGTGACAATTTTTTAATTTTTTTTTTTTTTTTTTTTTGTATTTCTAATTTTGTGGATAGCCTGGATGCTTTAGATAACCACTAACTATTCTGAATCCACTGACGGTGCCGATGTAGAGACTGGTGCCATGATATGCCAATAATGACCTTGCTGAAGGAGTTGTCTTGTTAGGATCATAGAGCTTGTATACAACTGATTGATGTCATTGTGATCCTTTCTGATACTAGAGTTAGCCTTATCAAAATACGCACATTGCAATAGAGTGCCATGAGAGTCCTTTGTGGTAAGAGTTGCTGCCATGATGTGGCCCAGTTTGTGGCGTGGGATTTTTGGACTTTGAAGCGAGATATGGGATTATGATAGATAATGCTAAACTATTGGTGTCTGTATTATCTTATTTATCTAAGACTTTTGTTTTTGTTGGTCCCAAAGGGGAGGTTGATTCATGATAGAATGATGGTTTATGGTGTGGGTGGATGGGGTGTTGGCAGCAATCTTATGACAAAGATTTCTCATGGATTTCATTTTGACGTTTGTATCTGACAAGGTTACCCCCAGTATCAAGGAGGTACCACTGACATCATTTGATTTGTTGTCTGAGGAATAACCAAGACCTTGATATGCGTAATTTTCACGAAGCTATATTTGTTCTAGAATTCCTTGCTCGTGTATGCCTGATCCTTTGCCTTGATATTGCATGCTTTGAAAATTTTATTTGCGATGGGGTATTTGTTGTTTTTTTGAAAGCAAGATGCTAACCCATCATTAGGTATCATGAATCTGTCACTTGTAATATTTTTCATTTGCAAGAAAGCACGCTGACAAAGATAGATGACCCTAGTTGATAAGTGTCTTACTTCATTGTCATGTTGGACATATTCCTGACTGATATCTTTGGCCTGATCTTGTGACATGTCAGGTTCAGACGATTCTGTTGGTACTTCCAAGTCAATGTCGAAGCCATCATGATGGTCAGTGTTATAGATTCCTGTAAATTTAGCTATAGCTTGATCATTTTCAAATATGTCCATATTGGAATACTCTTGTGCTTGAGGAATATCGTCTATGTGTGTAATGGAGGCAAGTGTCTCATTTTGGAAACTATCAATAGTCGAAGCCTGTATAGGATTGGAAAGTGTTTGATCATGAATGGCGTAAAGGTCAAGGAGTGGATCGTTTTGGACTTCTTGGTCAACAATCGGGTCTTGGTCAAAGATGGGTTTGTCATGGATTTGGACTTCTTGGTCAATGGTAGGGTCTTGTTCAAAGATGGGGTTGTTATGGATAGGTGTGTTTTGGATGTCATGATTGTCTTGAAGGACCCCCTGAATGGAGTTTAAGATAGGGTCATGGGATGGACTACCTTGTTCTTGACATGAGGGTGACATTATAAGGTTATGCTTTGGGCTTTCATTTTGACATGTATCCTCAAGTTTAGACAATGGGATTTGACTTTGAGCAATGACAAAATTTTCATGACTAGATGTGGCTTGTAAGGGGATGACTTGAAAAGGATTAATGAAAGATGGACTAGGATAGGATGTGGGGACTTGGACTGGACTAGTATGTGAAGGACTAGTATATGACATGGGTACTTGCATTGGACTAGTATGTGAAGGATAAGGGTATGACATGGGGACTTGGACTGGATATGTCATGGAGTCTTGGACTGGATTAACTATTGAAGGACAAGGATATGACGTGGAGACTTCAACTGGATTGGTGTAAGGTTGATTGAAATAGGACATGGACACTTGGACCGGATCGGTATGGTATGATGTGGGGACTTGATATGAGTTGGTAGATGGTTGATAAGGGATGCAGACTTGGACGGGATTAATAGGTGAAGAGTCAGAATATGACATGGAGGTTTGGAATGGATTATTGGATAGTTGGCTTCCCTTGTCAAGGTTAGGATAAGGGTGATAAGTGGACGTTTGTTGTGAATTAATGGTAGGATTTATGTCGAGTGAATTTTGGTAGTGAGGGTAGATGGACGGAGGACTAGGACTAATGGGTTGTTGGTATGAAGGACATTGATTTTCGGCTTGGATAAATTGTCTCCTAAAGTCTGAGGCTTCTTGGTATTGACCTCTACAGAGTAATTCGTATTCAACTTTACTAGCAAGCCTATCCATATCTTGGTGAAGGGAAGACAAGGTGGTGGATGTCATGATGTTGTTAAATGTAGAGTGATAATGATGTTTTTCTAAGGGAAATGACTAATGCAAGGTGATAAAATTGGTCAAGAAAGGATGCCAAATGCTAAGGTGACAGTGAAGATGTTGACTAAGGAAAATGACCAATGCCAAGTCTAGATACCAAATGAGGACTATGATGGACAATACCAAGTCTAAGTTCAAAATGAGGATTGAGATTGTGTTTTGATGTCTTGTTGAAAAGTTTGAGTTGTCCAAGGTTGATTGTTTGTGTCCAGATTTGTGAATATTGTGTATAATGTTTGAAAAATCCAACAAGCACTTGACAAACACAATGTTTTGGGTGTAAACAAACACACATAAGACAAGTACAATCCTAAAAGGCCAATAGGCCAAGGGTTTGTATACTTGGTATAGCCCACCGATATACCCTAGATTAGTGATAAACACCTTTCCTTCTCGAGAGCGGATAGCTTCGAATTTTGGTGGCATTAGCTCCCCTCCACGGCTCATTAATGTTATTCGAGCACACCAAATTCAGATTCTTTGGGTAGTGACATCCCAAGAATTGCTATCTCTACTCAAGGGGATCAGTAGTGAGTGTCTTTGGGCATGATACTGTACCCTGCACTATACCAAGCAATGGCCAATAGAACGGTTGGACACTAAGACAAGAGGTTTTTAATTCGGGCATTCCATTCGTGGGGCATGATCCATGCGGTGAGAGTCCCCTTTCGGATCCATCTCGTCAGAACCACGCTCGTGATTCTTGGGCTTTCCCCAAGAACCCACTTTTATATACCGGCTGGAAGTCACTCTGTGTCAGGGTGCTACCAGTCTGAGTCGTTCTAGGGTGAGTACTTTTTCCCACCAGAACAGGCCCAAGTTCTAGAGTCAGTAACCGTTTCTCTTACACCCAGGATCACACGAATGCGCAAGGGGAGAGGATACTCTGATATACCGAATTGTGAAGGGTAATATAACAGAAAAGAATGGGTCTGGTTTTTTGATCACGAGGTTTTCACCAAGTGAGAGCATACTCACCTACCATCCCACAATCACAATCAAGCATAAAAGACATGATTTCGTTTTAAATGCACCAAACTCAAATGTTTGCTACTCTAAGAAAAACAAGCACAAAGTTTTGTTATTCCTTCTTTGACATGCGAATCTGCAAACAATGAATATTAGTAGTCTGTTATGCAATGGTCTTCGACAAACGAATGAGGATTGCCACATGCTACAAGAAAAGATTAGTAACACAAGAAAAATCTAATCTAGTTAACATGCAGGAATAAAACACAGAAAAAACAGAAAACCAGAAAACCAGCAACCAGAAAAACCCAAAAATCTAAAAATCAGAACCTCAAAACTGAAAAAAAAAAATTACCAGACAGATGCGTCGCAGCAGATCAAATGCGTCATTTGGGTCTTCGAATGCGGCTCAGATTATCAAATGCGTCGCATAAAACTAGAAACCAGAAAAACCAAAAAATCCAAAAATCAGAACCTCAAAACTGAAAGAAAAATTTTACCAGACAGATGCGGCGCAGCATGGAAAATGCGTCGTTCGGGTCTTCGAATGCAGCTCGGAATATCAAATGCGTCGCATAAAACCAGAAACAAGAAAAACCCGAATGCAAAAAAATAAAAAAATAAAAAAAATTGTTACCAGACAATTGCGGTGCGATTTGGCGATTGCGGTGCGATTTGGCTATTGCGGTTCAATTTGGCAATTGCGGCACTTGAGCCTGCAATTGCGGCTCGATTTGGCGATTGCGGCTCGATTTCTGGCGATTGCAGCTCAATTTGGCGATTGCGGTGCAGTTTGGCAATTGCGGCTCAATTTGGCAATTGTGGCTCAATTTGGCGATTGCGGCTCAATTTGGCAATTGCGGCTCAATTTGGCGATTGCAACGCTTGAGCCTACGATTGCGGCGCTCTGTACCTGTTCCTGCAAAATTGACAGAAAATACACGCAACCGTATGGAAAAATGACAGAAAACAAAGAGTCGGGTTCACCAATGTAACTGAGGGTAATTTCTGGATGTTAGATGGGATCAATTAAATTGAAAGCAAAAGACAAAAACCCAAAGTAGCTACAAAACACAATGGAAATATATGAAAGAACGATTATACCTGATCGCCGAAGTCTCCATGATTCATTTTTGTAGCACCTTCTTACTTGTTGGATATTGTT
>VDFB02044971.1:0-13890 GCA_007258455.2 Sequoia sempervirens
ACAACATTAAGTTATAAGACTAGGCCAAGGGATAATATAACATTTAAATATAACATTATTGAAGTTGAGTGAACTTATCTCTCCAACTGCATCCCAAGGCCAAAATTGAATAATCCAATTGAAGTGACAGCTGAGGGAAGCCAACTGAACTGGAACCAGACTGTCAACTGCCAAAGATAGAATTTACTAAAAATAGTAAATTCTAGAAGATGCCCGGAATGCACCGCATGTCACACCATTGCGAAGCTCTCTAAAAACCCAGAAAGAATCCGCAAATTGCACTCCCAACTTCGATCATCCCCAACCACCAAACGGAAAACCCTAATTTTACCTTCCGAGTAGCCTACGGGTCTCCAGAATAGGCCAACGGTCAATAGAAATCATCACGCTTGAGAAGGGAACATTACAGTCCGCCCTCACCAAGATTGCTTGTCCTCAAGCAATTGCAAGCCTGGATGATGCAGAATTTCCTCACTCTCCCAAGTTGCATCCTCCAAAGGCAAGCCTGGATGATGCAGAATTTCCTCACTCTCCCAAGTTGCATCCTCCAAAGGCAAGTTCTTCCACTGCACCAAGTACTCTCTGATTGTTTTTTTTCTTAAAGAACGCTTTCTGAAATCAAGAATCTCTTCGGGAATTAAAACCAACTGTCCTTCCTTGTCCAAAGGTGGCAACTGCGATGAAGCAACAACATTGTGTCCAAGTGCTTTCTTGAGGCGAGACACGTGGAAGACATTGTGTACTTTGCTATTCGAAGGTAGCTCCAACTCATAAGCTACTGCTCCAACCTTTCTGATAACTTTGAATGGCCCATAGAAACGAGGTTTGAGCTTCTCAGCTCCACTCTTCTTGAGAGTAGACTGTCTGTAAGGCTGCAGTCGAAGATAAACCATATCTCCAACCTCAAAAGAGTGCTCAACACATCGCTGATCAGCGTACATCTTTTGCTGATTTTGTGCAATCTGAAGGTTGTTCTTCAAGGACTTCAAGATATCTTGACTCTGCTGTAACAAATCCTTGGCTTGAGGGGCTTTGCTATCACCAAACACCAAATCAGCAAAGCTAGGAGCCTCATAACCGTAAAGAGCCATGAAAGGTGACATCCTTATTGACATGTGAGAGGAAGAGTTGTAACAATACTCGCCTATGTGAAGCCATTTCACCCATGCTCTTTGCTGCTCCGAAACATAGTTTCTTAAATAACCTTCTAACCACTTGTTCACTATCTCTGTTTGTCCATCGGTTTGAGGGTGATAACTAGTATTTGGAGTAAGCACCGTACCACTCATCCTGAAGACTTCTTGCCAAAAGGTGCTTAGGAACTTGCTGTCCCTATCACTCACAATGTTTTTCGGCAACCCATGCAATCTAAACACCTCGTGAAAAAACAAATCTACAACTTGTGTTGCTGAAAATGAAGTAGTGATGGAAAAGAAGTGAGCAAACTTTGTTAATCTGTCCACAACAACATAGATACAATCTTTGCCTTGGACCTTAGGCAACCCAGTGATGAATTCGATTGATATGCTTTCCCATTTTTGATTGGGAATGGGAAGAGGTTGCAGCAGACCAGCTGGTAGAGTATGCTCATTCTTGTTCATCTGACAAGTGGAACACTCCTGGATGTAGCGTTGAACTTCCCCTTTCAACCCTTTCCAAGAAAATCTTTCCCGAATCTGCCTATATGTCTTGAAGAACCCCTGATGACCAGCAAGTGGAATGTCATGAAATGTCAACAAAATTTTCTTTTTGAGCTTAGAATCAGCCAACAAAAAGATTCTACCCTTGTAGTGTATCAGCCCATCAACCACCTTGTACCTTTCGTCATGAAAAGTACCTTAAATGATGTTGGTTGCAAACTGATTTTTGGCATAATCAGCAAGTAAAATGTCCTTCCAATCAGCAGTAAGCTCACATAATGAGCTCAAATGAGGTCTCCTAGATAGAGCATCAGCCACAATATTGTTTTTACCTTTGACATATTCAATGTCAAAATCGTAAGCTTGAAGCTTACTGAAATATTCCGAGCCAATTTTTTCGTTTTTTCAAATTACAAATTACAATCAATGCACCCGTTAAGGTTAGAAGATAAACCAAAACGTGCTAAAGCAACTCTAACCAAAATGTACACCAGGATCCCAATGTGGGCAAGGTGTGAGCATTGGTCAGAGGATCTAAAACAAATTGCTTATGCAGGAACTCTAACCAAGAATGGCGCCGATGATGGCGAGCATATGGTCAGAGGATCTTCTACACTAAGTGCTGAAAGGGAACTCGACACCAAGTATGTGCTACCCAATCCAGTATGGAGTGAGGGGCGACCATATGGCGGAGTGTTACAAGTACAATGCTTAAGAAATACTGAAAACTGAAATACTCAACACCCAGAATGCAGAGTGGGAAAGTAGCTACCATAGGGCGGAGATGAATTAAATACAATAACACTTGCTGAAAGTAAAGATGATCATTACAATTCGACAAAGCAAGACTCTAAATTGCTGTCAGTACTACTGCCAGCTTACAATAAGAAAGATGAAATCTTGCTAACAATACAAATCAGCATATAAATAGAGCTATACAATATTAGTGAATTTCTTTGCTGAGAAGTAAAGATTAATGGAAATAGCACTAAACAGATCCAACCTTTTCTCCGGACTTGGGCAATCCTCAATGAAGCCTCCACATCGCTTTTAAAGAACTCTCACCACCATCCAATAAAGAAATTGCAGATTTCTCCAAACTGTTATGTCAGACCTGCACCTTTCAACAAATAACCAGCAACATAGGATTCCTTGAAATGCTCGGAACTCACTCTCTACTTACTCAAATTGCTTGATATCAATTGCAAATCACTAATAGAATGGAGGCGCTCAAACTAAGAACCAAAAACAGACTTAAAATGCAACTAACACTCAATGCACAATTCCCAAGACAACTGAAAAGTACGGCCCAGCTGAAAGGGGCGATTTCTCTTTTAAAAATCAGGCTCTTCTCTAAAAAATCCACGAACTTGCACACAAGGGCGCCTAGCCTAGATGGATGGGATTATGCAATACCCATAACAAATATTTGTGTCTTTTTTGATTTACAAATGGAAATATGGATCTGCTGTAGCAAACATGCAATTCTAGAATTTAGCTAATATGCAAAAAACAGAAAACTAAAGAGTCACAATGCTGATTACAATACACAAATTCCAATGAACTCACAAAACTAGACTAAATCACCACTAGTTGTCTTGCAAACAAGAAGCGATGCCCGAGCTAGGAGGCCTTCATTCCTCGAAGCAAACCCAGAGCCAAACCGGCAGCATAACAATACTGTAGACCAAAGATGCCCAAATGATGATCAAAGTCTTTCTTTTATAATTTCTCGTTGACTTCTCGAAACCCTAAACTCCTCTTCAAGTCAAAAACCCTAATCTTTTTCAAAGATGGCGTCCATTTCCTTCAAGCTCAATATTGACTTTTTAAATAAAATCAATACTTTAATAAATGCATCCACTTTATAGCTTGTTTTGACTTTGGGTAAAATATAAAATATAAAATAATCTTTAATGAAGGCGCCACCCTCAAAAAGACCACTTTTCAAAACAACATAAAGTCAACAGACTAGGCCAAGGGGGTCAACGTTAAAATATAACATTAAAACGTGACTTTTAATTAAATAGCTCAACTTATCTCTCCAATTGTGCCCGGAAGCCATAAATAAGCAAGCCAACTGATCAAACTGAAGTAGGAAGTCAACCATGCTGAACCCAACTGTAAAACTACCAAAAATAGAATTTACTAAAAATAGTAAATTCTAGAAAATGCTCAGAATGCCGAAATGAACATACCATTGCGAAGCTCTCTGAAAACCCAGAAAGATTCTGCCATTGAATCTACCAACTCCGAGTAAGGACATCCTTAAAAATAGGAAACCCTAATTTTGCCTTTCGACTAGCCTTCGGGTTTCCGGAAAAAGGCCAACGGTCACTGGAAAGATCAGGTTTGAGAAGGGGACATTACACTTACTCACCCACTTTTGTTGCCTCTCATTCAAATCGTTCTGATGCATGAAGTGCTTGAGACTATTGTGATCAGTCTTGACCACAAACTTGCTCCCCACCAAATACTGTCTGAACTTAGCTAATGTATGCATAATGGCAAGCATTTCCTTGTCATAGATGGAGGTCCTTTCAACACCTCTTAATTTTCTGCTCTCAAACACAATGGGATGTTTGTCTTGCATCAAAACAGCCCCAACTCCTTCACCGGATGCATCACACTGTAGCTCGAAAGGCTTGGAAAAATCTGGAATAGCCAAAACCGGACAAGAGCTCATGATCCTCTTAAACTTATCAAAAGTAGTTTGAGCCTTTTCTGACCAACAAAAAGCCCCCTTTTTTGTGAGGTCAGTCAGAGGAGCAGCATTTTGTGAGTAGCCCTTCACAAATCTTTTGTAGAATCCACAAAGACCCAAGAACCCTTTCAAATGAGTCAAATTCTCAGGAGGTGGCCAATCAACAATTGCTTTGATCTTTTCAGGATCAACCTTCACTCCTTCAGCACTTATTATGTGACCAAGGTAAAGTAGCTCCTTCATTCCAAATTCACATTTGGATTCTTTGGCAAACAAGCTCTATGATTCTAGGATGCTAAGCACTTCCTCCAAGTGCTTGAAATGTTCTTCCCAAGTCTTGCTGAAGATCAAAATGTCATCAGAAAATATCAATACAAACTTCCTCAACTGCTTGTGAAAGACTCTGTTCATACGAGACTGGAAGGTAGCAGGAGCATTAGTCAACCCAAATGGCATGACTAGAAACTCGAAGTGGCCATAGTGACATCTAAATGTTGTCTTCTCAACATCAGATCCTCTCATCCGAATCTGGTAGTAGCCCGATCTCAAATCGATTTTTGAAAAGAACTTGGCTCCGTGTAGCTCATCAATGAGCTCATCTATCCTCGGAATGGGGTATCGATTTTTGATGGTGCTTTGATTCAAAGCACGATAATCCACACACATGCGGATGGTACCATCCTTCTTCTTCGCAAGAACAACTGCTGAAGCGAAGGGACTCTTGCTTGGACGAATGAAGCCCATCTCCAAAAGTTCCTTAATGTTTTTCTCAATCTTGTCCTTCTGCTTCTTAGGGTACCGATATGGAGTTGTAATAACTAGCTTAGCTCCTTCCTTGAGCTCTATGGCATGCTCTGAACCTCGTTCAGGAGGTGGTCCAGGAGGTAAATCAGCAAACACCTTGCTCTTCTTGGTGAGTAGAGACTGAATATCAGGAGGATAGTCCCTCTTTATCTCAACCGGACTAGCTGGAAGAATCATACATTCCGCAGCCCACTCCACTTGATCTTGCCGAATCAGCCTTGCCATTCTCTTGAATGACACAATCCAAGGACCACCATTTGACATTCCCCTTAGCAGCACCTTCTTTCCATCGGATTGGAACTTAAGTTCCATGGTTTGTAGATTTAGGGAAATCTCTCCAAGCAAACGTAGCCATTGAATGCCTAAGACGACATCCGTATCTCCAATGTTGACTACATAGAAGTCATCCTTGACTTCATAGTTGCCCAATTGCATAGACATGTTTGAAATCTTCTTGGTGCAAGAAATGTGAAACCCATCAGCAACCATAACTTTGAAGCCCTCAAATTCTTCTGTTTGCAGCCCCTTCTTTGCCACCACAACTTCATCAATGAAGTTATGCGTTGCTCCAGTGTCAATCAAAGCAACTATTCACTGCTCCTTAATCATCCCTCGAACTTTGAAGGACTCATTCTTTTGAAAGCTCAAAAGTTGAGCCAATGTACCCCCACTTCCTTTTTCATCTTCGGACTCTTCGGGAGCTTTTTCCACTTCGCTGTCATCAAAATCAGACTGCTGATCTGAAAATTCAGAATTACTTTCTTCAGCTGAATAGTAATTTTGACTCCTTTAGGACAAATATGATCTTGGGACCATTTTTCTCTACACTGGAAACATAACCCCTTTCTTCAGAGTTCGTTAAGAGTCTCTGCGTCCAACCTTGTGACATGAGTTTTATGCTGTTTGAACTCCTTATGGTGAGGTCTTTTTCCTTTATCCCTTTTGTGAAATGATGGTTTGGATTGAAACTTTGCTTTAGGAGCAACCCACTCCATGTTTCTTGCTTTCTTCATTGCCTCCTGTAGGGACGGTGGATCAAAAGCTTTAATCCAACCCTTGAGTGGCTCCATCAATCCTTCACTAAATAGGATCACCAAACGCCTCTTAGTGATTCCTGTGACCATGACTGGAAGTCTTTGAAACTCAACTATGTAGGCATCAACTATGCCATATTGCCTAAGCTGTGCCAATTCTCTGAAATCACTTCTGGATCTTTTTTCTCAAATCTCTCTATGAGCCTATTGGTGAACTCATCATAGGTAGTGATAGACTGATGACCCAAAGTGACTAGGCCATGGTACCAGCACTCGTGTGCCACCCCATCTAGGTGTAGTGTAGCGAACTTAATCGCCTCCTCTTTTGCCATGGGTCTAAGAGCTAGATAGTTGTCTAACTTCTGTATCCAAGCTCTTGCTGAACTGTTGTCACTCCCATCAAAATGTGGAAGCGTAACCTTGTTGATAGCTTGATGCAAATCCCCTTGTACTGTTGTTCTCCTCTGTTCATGATGTCTTCCTTGTCCTCTATTCTTCCTTTTATGATCCATAAAATCATTGTAAGACATATCTATCTTAATTTCATCAGGGAGAGAATCATATTCAGCATGGCCGAGTCTCAATTGTTCCACAAATGATGCATTTTCTTCTGGATCAGGTTGAGGGTTTACTGGTGCCAAGAAGGTGGGTTTGAATGGCCTGGAAGAAATGTATGTGCTATTTGATGCAGGCTGAGCAGCATGTCCGTTATGCTGGTTGGAGGCACTGTGTTCTCCCATATGTCCTAGATTGTTCTATGGTGTTGGGTTCTGACCCACTTTTCCCATCATGAAAGATACCATATCCATTAGGGCATCCATCTTCCTCTCGAACCTCTTTCCTGGACTTGACGATCTTTCTCTTCCCTTTCCACTATCATCTTTGTTGTTGGTAAACCTCTCGTTACCACCCGATGTCCTCTCATTATCCCCCATTTCCTCTCCCAGAGAAGACTCCCAATTTTCTCTTAATACCTCTGAAGCTGTCTGACCTTCCGGAGCCTGATGCCACTGAAACTGACTTGTAGCCTTCTTGTATTCCCTTGCTAGGTATCTTTGTTCTTTGTCACTCATAGAAGGTTTGTTTCATAGGATGGCAGGATGCGTGGCTCTGATACCACTGAAATATTTCGAACCAATTTTTTACAATTTTCAATTACAATAGGCAATGCAACACACATCCGTTAGGGTTAGCACTTAAACCAAAACGATGCAGAATACAACTCTAACCAAGAATGTACACCAGGATCCCGAGTTGGGCAAAGTGTGAGCATATGGTTAGAGGATCACAGTGCATGCTGAAAAGCAACTCTAACCAAGAATGTGCCCATGATGGACGAACATATGGTCAGAGGATCTCTACCACTACAAGCGCTGAAAGTAAACTCAACACCCAGAATGTGCTTTCAAACCCAGAGTGGGAATGGAGCTACCATAGGGCCGAGATGCTAAGAACTACAATGTAATTCAAATGTAAATCAGGCGGCAAGCCAGCCTCTTCCACTTACTCAGTGGGTATTACAGAAAGCAAGAGAGAGATATTAGAAATGCTGTAATGTCCCCATTTCAAGCCTGACATTTTCAGTGACCGTTAGCCTTTCTTTGGGAACCCGGAGGCTAGTCGGAAGTTAAAATTAGGGTTTCCTATTTTTGAGGAGATCATTGCTCGGAGATGATAGTTTTAATGGCGGATTCCTTCTGGGTTTTCAGAGGGCTTCGCAGTGGTATGTTCGTCTCAGCATTCAGAGTACTTTTTGGAATTTACTATTTTTAGTAAATTCTATTTTTGGCAGTTTCCAGATGTGCTCAGGATGGTTGACTCCCGGCTTCAGAATGATCAGTTGACTTCTTCAGTTTTGGCTTCAGGGCACTGTCGGAGAAATAAGTTAAGTCTTTTAAATTAAAAAGTCACGTTTTAATTATTATAATTAAACGTTGACCATGGGCTTAGATTTAATGACTTAATGTTGTGTTTAAAAGGTGGTTCCTTGAGGGGGGCGCCTTCATTATGAAATGATTTAATATTTCCCTAAGTCAAAGCAGGGTATGATGGGCGCCTTAATCAAAGTATGATGTTTTAATTAAAATATCATTTATTAAGCCTTGAGGAGAAAGTACGCCCAATCTTGAGGAGGGTGAAGTTTGACCTAAAAGCTGATTTTAGGGTTTTGCAAAGTCAATTGAAGGTTATAAAGAGGAGTCTTGGTGCATCATTGGGGTTATCTTGGAAATTACACCGTTATGCTGCCGGATTGATTCTGGATTGCTTCGAGGGATGAAGACCTCCTAGTTTGGGCATCGTTTCATGTTTGCAAGACAACATCTAGCGGTGAATCATTGTATTGTGAGTTTGCAATTTAGTTCATGCATTGTCTTTCAGCTTATAGCATATTTAGATCTGATTTAGTAAATCATAGGTTTCAGCTTATTGCATTTTGTAGACAGCAGATTTCATGTTTTGCTCATAACTCAAGAAAAGACAAAAAAATAGTTCTGGGTATTGCATCGTTTATTGAGTTTGTCTAAGGCGCCCATATTCTCCAGTTCTTAGACTTTTTAGAGAAGTATTGAATTTTTGGGAAGAAATCGAATTTCTGTACTAGGCCGTACCTTTTCCTTGTATAGAAAATCGTGCATTAATCTTTGGGAATATTTGGATCTGTTTTCAGTGTCTTAGTTTGATCGCCATCATTATTAGGTCATGTTGCATCAGGTCTCGTGTCAATCGGATGATTTTTAAGCAAGTTATGAACATTGTCTGGAAATTGTAAGTTGCTGGTTATTCTCTAAAAGTACAGATCTGACAGAAACAGCAAACAGAAATCTGTATATTCTGATTTGTAATTGCACTGTGAATTTCATAAAGATTATAGCAGATTCATTGTTGAAAGCTCCCATTGAAAAGCATCTAATATTTTGACATTGCAGGCAATCATTATATTTGTAAACTGGCAGTAGTACTGACCAGTGTTTGTAATATTGCTTTGTCATTATTTGTAATTCTCGTTTTTGCTCTCAGTATTAGTTTGAAATAGTATAACTCCGCCCTATGGTAGCTACTGCCTACTCTGGGTAGCAAGCACATTCTGGGTGTCGAGTAGTTTCATTTCTCAGCATTTATTCTTTCAGCAAGTACTTTGTATTCACTCCGTCATATGGTCGCCCCTCACTCCGCCTTGGATTGGGTAGCACATACTTGACGTTGAGTTCTTTCTGCAAATTAGAATAGAAGACCCTCTGACCAATGCTCACCTTCAGCGGTGACATTCTGGTTAGAGTTACAGCTTAAGCAATCTCTTTAGATCCTCTGACTAATGCTCGCCATCATCGGCGCCATTCTGGTTAGAGTTGTTTTCTTGCACGTTTCGGTTTATCTTCTAACCTTAACGGGTGCATTGTTGTAATTTGAAAATTGAAAAAAAAACGAAAAATTTGGCTCGGAATATTTCAAATGCTGACAATACTACTATTCAGCTTACAAGATAATAGGAAGTGCCTGCAAGAACAAGAATTAGAAGCTCTTCAATTTCTGCAATAGTAAATATGACTTCCTCCAAGCTTAGTATGGCTTCCTAACACCAACCCTTCAACAAAAATGCAACTTAGTCAAATCTGATATGACAGACCAGCAGCTTGAATGACATAACCAGCAACACAGAATTCTTCCAGAATGCTCATAACTCTCTCAATTCTCAACCAAATCACATGGGATAAATTGCAAAGTGTCTCTAAGATGATTGCACCCAATTTTGAACCCCAAAACTGACCCAAATTGCTGTATTCTTTTTAGCACGGAATTCAAGACAAACACAAAAGGTACGGCCCTCTAAGAAGGGCGATTTTCTTCTAAAATAATCAGCACTTAACCAAAAAATCTGAAACTTGTCTAACTTGGTCGCCCCTAGCAGAGAAACTCAATGAAACACTACCCATAACAAGAACATTTTTATTTTCTGATATATGAACAAAACATACTTCCAGCTACATTGAAATAACAACTCCAGAATATGATATAAAATGCAACAAACTGAACTACAAAAGCATAACCCAACTACAATGCAAACCTCACTACAAATTCTCTCACAAGCAAACTAAATTCTCCACTAGATGCTATCTCTCAAGCATGAAGTCGAGCCAAGGCTAGGAGGCATTCATTCCTCGAAGCAGACCCAGCACCATTTTGGCAGCATAACAATACTTCAGACATAAGATGATGGAAAGAGGACCCAAGGCTTCCTTTTATAAATTAGAGAAGACCCTCCGGAAGCTTCTAAAAGAGAAACCCTAATTTTCAAATTCGAAATAAACCTTTTCCCCCCAAGAGATGGCGTCCACCTTTCAAACTTCACTTTGACTTTTAATTTTAATTCATCCCTTCAAGAAAATAGGCATCCAACTTAAGCTTCAATTTTTGACTTTATAAAATATAAAATCCCCTCCATGAAGTGCCCACCCTTGAAGACCACTTTTTTAAAACAACATTAAGTTATAAGACTAGGCCAAAGGATAATATAACATTTAAATATAACATTATTGAAGTTAATTGAGCTTATCTCTCCAACTGCAACCCAAGGCCAAAATTGAATAATCCAACTGAACTGACAGCTGAGGGAAGCCAACTGAACTGGAACCAGACTGTGAACTGCTAAAAATAGTAAATTCCAGAAGATGCCCGGAATGCATTGCATGTCACACCGTTGCGAAGCTCTCTGAAAACCCAGAAAGAATCCGCAAACTGCACTCCCAACTTCGATCAACCCCAACCACCAAACGGAAAACCCTAATTTTACCTTCTGAGTAGCCTACGGGTCTCCAAAATAGGCAACGGTCAACAGAAATCGTCAATAGTTTTCTAGCTCTGGGATATAATTGAAACCAGGTTCCAATTGTAGATTATTTCTAACAAAATTTTTGTTGTCAAATGGGAATCTTCTTTGATAAAATTGCATCATATACTTCACAATCTTTTACTATGTTTATAGCATCAGGCATAGAATTACACTAATAATATGATAGGCCAATGGGAAAAGGAATCCCTGCTTTCTTCCTCTCATGACATCTCTTATTTACTTCAGCCACTTGTCTACATATCTCAATGAGGACAAGCCTGTCATCAACATATTTAGGTAATTTGTAGGGAAGACCATCAAAACCTCCAACTCTAATGTAGGTACATCTTTGAAATCGAATGAAATAGCTGTTATAATTATTGATTAATTGAGCAACTTCTGGAGTTATTCTCATGCTCATATTGCCTTGGATTCCTCTTACGATCCTCGTTATAAAGTCATTGTTTACCCTTCTAAAACTCTTATGGCTCCTTTCCAACTACAATTGACTATTGTAATCATAAATTTGAGTGGATTCATCAAGTACACCCATCGGTCGAAGCCATGTCCAAGGCGTTGTGCAAGCAATGGCATAAAATAGATAAGAATACATGTAGAAGGTTATGTGCAATTGGAAATGGGTAATCTCCAAGTGAATTTGATTACTAATAAGAGTAGCCCAATCAATAAACCGTTGTCCATGAATTATCACAATGATAAATAAATGCATCCATTCTTCAAATTCATGTGCATTCTCGTTACCCTTCAGCCTATGGAGGAGGACTGTGATATCCAAAATTTTGTCCATGAAATGGGATTGGTGTAACCTCTTTGGCAGGTAAGACTTTCCTTTCTTGGTGTTGCTATCCAATGACAAGCAATTGTGTTTTTGCATTGACTTTTCTTTTCAGTAAAGTGTTGGTAGGCGAAGGTGTAGTCAATGGCAGCGAATTCATCTCTTTGAGGTAGCTGAAGACAAGTATTGAAAGTCTCACTTCTCAATCTAACCACCAACCTATTGTCACTAGTTCTCACTTCCAGCATCTGGGGGTCATAGTGATTCATGCATTCTAGGACTAGGTTTGAACACTGTACTGCTATGGGAAATGCAGCTGCCTGTAATAACTCACTCTCAATTAACCTCTTCATGATGGGAGACCTATCTTCCTTTTGTATCCTCTCCCAAAAATCCTTCAAATTGATGTGCCCTAACTTTGTGTCACCAATCTCCAAGAAGGTATTGGACAAGCCTAACAAATTCTCATATCCAAATACTTGAATTTATGTTGACAGTGAAGATGTATGACTAAATTGCTAGGAGGTAATTATGGTTGATTCTAAAGTTTCAAACTTCCTGCTATATTCCTGTATCCCACTTACGTCTCACTAGATTACCACAATTACCACGATTTTCTTTCCAATGAATAATGAATTGAAAGAAAATGCAAATAAGTACCTTTAACTCAATCATGATGTTTGTTTTGACAATTTTGGTGGTGCTAGCTTTGCATCTCTTTTTCTTCGCTCTTGTCAATTCCTTGCCAGTTTCTCATTGAAATGACCTTTCTTAATGCTCAAATGTATTCAGAATTAATGGCCTTTAAGTCAAGGAAGAAGCATTAATGGTACGCCTTAATATTGGCATGTGTGAACTTTCTCTTCAACACCCACTTCTGACATTTTTAAAATTTTAAAAAGCAATGTCTCCAAAGCTTTGTTGGAGATTTGGATGGTTTTGAGAACCTTGTCGGGTTTTGACAATGGTTTTGAAACTTCTTCAATCTTTCGGAAAAGACTTCTTTCAAGATTAACCTTTCATAAAAGCTTTGAATGAGGGTTCATAATCACTTCTAAGAGTGATTTATGAAAATTTAATCTTTCCATAGGGTTGTTGAAACCTTGTCGGGACTCGACAACAATCTCAAAACCCATAAGAAGTTCTAAAATACCTTTCCACTACTTTCAATCTCTCCATAGCCTTCATATTTCAAATGAGAGTTGATGAGATTTCGAACACGACAAGATTAAGTTCTGTAATTTGTATCAACTTGAGACTTGGTTATGAAAACCTCATTGGAGCTTGATGGGGTTCTCAAAACTTAGGTAAAGGTCAACACAACATATATAGGAAAAACTCAAACAAAGTGGCATTGGATTGTCACCAGGTTAGGATAACCTTGTTGGAACCTAACAAGGTTCTAAGAACCTTATTGGAACTTGACGAAGATTATTAAACTTTAAATTTTTTGACAAGACTTAATTAAAAGAACTTGACGAAAATGGAGACAACAATGAGCGACAACATTATTTAGCTTTGTATGAGCTTAACATTAGATAACAACTTAGATATTAGAACTAGAAGCTAAACAATGAAAAACCAAGAGCCAACACTTGGAATTCCACATTAGATGTGACTATGGGGATTTGAAGTTGGGTCTCAACAATGAGAACCCAATGGTTTAACCAATTGGGCTTAACTCAAACATTAGATGACACTTATACAGTTAGGGCTCATGTTTTTGTTTTTTCTAGTCAAACTAAAAGTAAAAAAATGGAAAAAAAAGAGAGTTTTTGTGACTATTGGATTGTCACCAGGTTAGGATAACCTTGTTGGAACCTAACAAGGTTCTAAGAACCTTATTGGAACTCGACGAAGATTATTAAACTTAAATTTTTTTGTCAAGACTTAATTAAAAGAAGTTGACAAAAATGGAGACAACAATGAGCGACAACATTATTTAGCTTTGTATGAGCTTAACATTAGATAACAACTTAGATATTAGAACTAGAAGCTAAACAATGAAAAACCAAAGCCAACACTTGGAATTCCACATTAGATGTGACTATGGGGATTTGAAGTTGGGTCTCAACAATGAGAAC
>VDFB02044972.1:0-15377 GCA_007258455.2 Sequoia sempervirens
GATTGTGTTTAATAGGGATGCCAAAATTAAATTTAAGATTTGGTTTTAGAATTATGCATAAAATTACAAGTATGTAAGGTGGAATCTAACATACCCTAGTAAGGACTTAATGACCATATTATAATAATTGAATTGTGAATATATTGTTTATGAAATCATTCATTGTTGATCATTAAGACCAAAATTTAGGGAGTAAATAGTACATAGTCTATAAACCAAACTATTACAAGAGCACGAGGTTGCATGATAGGTTATAAATAAAATCAAATGGTTTAAGGACATATTATTACCAATATTATTGAGTTTATAGATATTCATACGACGCTCTAATAGATATAGTGATACCAACTATCCAAGTATAACTCAACTATAGCTCATGCTTTAAGCAAGTTCATAATCCTTGTGGAGATGTTTTCATAATTGTCATAATATAGTTTGATGTGACGAGATTTATTTTATATTGACTAGGATGTTGTGTATAATTTATGGAATTGATTTCAAAAATATATTCTTATAAGATGCTATTGTCTAAGGTGTGCTAGTTAAGATGTGAGATGATTTAGTGATTAGTTAACTAAAAATGGTCAATAGTTGGGAATACCCTTGGGGAACTAAAACTTGTGCATTTTGTTCATATAAGAAATATGTGAAGATTAAGCACGAGATATAAATTATTTTCATATTGTATCTCTTCATAGAAGCATCGTAAGAGTTATCCCAATTAGCACCACTATTGGGAAAATCTACTATTGCACTTCTAAATAATAAACATAGTGGGTTCCTATATATTGATAAGAATTTTTATTGAAGGATTAGTTTAGTAAACTAATTCATATAGAATACCCTATTGATTTTAGAATATAAATGTATATATGACTCATGGCCCATTTCATTAATGTATACTTGTACATTATGGTAGTTGCAACTTCAATGGTTCTTGATTAAATTCTTGATAAGAGTAGCAACTGTGAATATTATCTAGTCAATGAATTGGACTAAAAATATTGGGTCACACCATCGTAAGTAAAGATAGTAAGAAATATGTCATGTTAGCATATTGAGCCGATACATTGAGTTTAAAGACCTTACATCAATATTGTTGTTGTGTTTGGCTGCTTGTTATTCACATGATGATGGATATTGAAATATGTGCCATCAGTCATATGATAATGGTTGCAACGTGTGCTCACAATGAGAATTTATTGAGGACAGGTGATCAACCTAGTCTCTATTTTTATGAGGTTAACCTAAAAGGGTTTAGCATGTTTATGCCGAATTATGAATATTCATAGAGACCTCGATATCCTTAAGGGAAGGGTTATTATTTGAGGGGAATCCTTAATAAAACCTAGGTATGGGAATCAATGTGTAGGCATCCTTGAGAGAGACCTTGAGAGGAGAACTATGTGTGGCTTTGATCTTTTTGGAAGTGAGTACGTAGGCGGTCCTTGGATGAAGGATGCCTCTATGACCTCAAGTCTGTAGGGGCAGGGTCTAGGGGGGATAACTCCCAGATGTTGGGGTTGTTCCTAATTGGTTTGACCTTCTCTCTTCAATAGGCTTTGATTGAGGTAAAATGGGTATTATTAAATGGTTATGAACGAAATCCTGATAACTTGTCTTCAATACATAATGTGTTTTTGAATAGTAAGCTAAAGGAAAGGAATGAATTGGACTACTTGGTAGTGGTTAAATCTTGAGTTGAACTCACCTTGTGTTGTTACTAAGTTATTTCATTTGTGTTGTGAAAATTAACTTAGACATATATGCCAATGTATAGGCTTCTAAATCAGTCAATTATGATCTACTTATTCCTAACTAGGAACCTCTCTTCCAATTATAGTGCCAAGCATGGGTCAAGGAGCATTACTATTATGATTGAGATTGAGAAGTGTCTAGGGACAATACTATGCTCAAGATGGATAGTAGTCAAGGACCAATACTATTATGCTTGAGATTGATAGGTGTCTAGGGGTAGTACTATGTTTGAGATAGAAAATTGTCAAGGAGCAATACTATTATGCTTGAGATTGATAGGTGTCTAGGGGAAATACTATGCTCAAGATGGACAGTAGTCAAGGAGTATTACTATGCTTGAGATTGACAAGTGTCTAGGGGCAGTACTATGCTCGAGATGGATAGTAGTCAAGGAGCAATACTGTTATGCTTGAGATTGACAAGTATCTAGGAGCAATACTATTATGCTTGAGATGGATAGTATTCAAGGAGCATTCTATGCCACTGATGGATAACCTTAGTTGCTTAGTCATCTGATGAAATACAAGGAAGAGAATTTCTAAGGAAGAATAGGTAGGTAACAGTTTGACCAACCTCATAATATAGCTTTGGTATATCTTGATGTGGATATGGTATACTTGACCCTATTGAGTTAAGGGTGGACTTCAGTGTAGTATGGGATGCATCAAATTCTCTTCCTAGTTGTTTGATGGTGCAAAGGATCGGATGTAATTTCCTTTCCTTGGGCAGCTCAGACTATAGCAGAGGTTGGCCTACTATTAGGGTCCCCATGGGTTAATAGAAAGGTTAGGGGACCCAACCGAGGGCCGGGGAGTTTATCTAGGAGCCTTATAAGTCCTTCAGTTTGGAGTTCAATTGGCGAATCAAGGGATAAAGTGAAAAATTAAAGTTTACCTTATGGGAATAGTAATTGAAAATCATAAGATGAATAGTGAAAAGTGCCACCATCCTAGTAACTTAAGTTGTTTCTAAAAGATGGCCATTTATTTTGATGAGGGAAGACCATTGAGGAGGATATTTTATTGCTTTTTATTAAAAAAAATCATGGAGGTTATAAAGCAAAGTGTTGGGCTCTTTTTTGAGCATTCTATTCTCATTTTGACAAAAACAAATTACAGGTTTGAGCTCTGGAAGAGGGTTTCAACAACATACAAGTATTTTGAGGACAAAATCCCTTGGAGGATAGTGAATTGAATGAAAACCTAGTTCACAAAACAAGAAAATCCACCTAGGGTTTGCATTTGCACTTCATTGGCCTAATTTGGCAAGACTAAAGAGCTGGAAAAGTAGGTATTTGCAGGTTTATCAACTGCTAGGGTTTTGTAACAACTTAGAAATGATTTGTATGACAGATTTTGAACTTTGGTATTGATATCTTGAGGAGATATTGCAGATTCCACCTATAGGGTTTCATGGCAACATTATGGCATTGATTTTATGGTGAAATATTGATGGATTACATGCTGAAATAATTTTAATGTTGTCGGTTCATGTTTAATTCCACCATTTTTGGCGATTTGGGTATATATCTTCGTGGGTGTTGAATATTATGTTTGGCACATCATTTTGAGGCATTGTGGAATACATATCAAATGTGGGTTTTGCATATTAAGGGAAGATCATGGCTTGTTGAGGCTTGCTGAAACCATAAGTGCACTCCCAAAGGCTATTACAACCTTCTAGGGTTGGTGTACTACCCTTGAGGGAGGTTCGTGGGATTGTTTGGAACTAATTCAATTTGTATGTACTTCACATCATCATTCTATATCAAACATCAGTCCTGTAGCAGCCACTTTTGTATTCCATTTTAGGTATCTTTCATCGTCATATCGACAATATCTTGTATACTTCATGAAGGACTGATCACATGTATGTAATACATTTTTATTTGATCAACTGGAGATATATTTTATTGATTGTAATAGACTTGATTAACCTATATTAGACCTGTTATATGATCAATAAAGACACATTTACAAGTGGGTTCCTTGATATATGATTATGCAAGATTTCATTTATCTGTCATTTCTATGTTATTGTCTATGTTTTCGCATTGAAACATCTTTCAAACCAGCATTAGAACACTTAGAAATTTATATCAAACTTCAGGAACTTAGATACTTTTCATGCCAAGTGTTTGATGAAATGTCAATCCATTCAAACTGAGTTTTTGGGACAAAATAAGACATGGATCTTTCAGTGGTATCAGAGCCATATTCCTGTTAGCGTGTTGGGTGATGATTGCATTCAATTGGTGTAAAATAAGTTGTGCACCAATCAGTTTGGATTTGGTTTTCAGTTGTTGGACAACAGTTGGGACAACGAAAAAGGTCATCATGGTAAAGTTGTTTAGCAATAAACATACATGGAAAGAAATTAAGAAAATGCAATACAAGACCATACAAAAATTGCAGCGTTTAGATGATTCACTTGAATCAAGGTTGGGACTTTTTAAAGGATCATCCTCACTTTCTACTAGAAAAATCCCAACACCACAAGACAAAGAAGCAGTGGTGCTTAGCATATTTGAGGAGTATAACATTCTTCCTCAATGTGTTAAGGAGAATTTTCCTTTCAAGGACTACATGGATATGCACCCAAATCTTTTCCACAAGACTGAGCATGCAAGGAAGGAATATCACACTATAGCTTATGAATTGTTTAGAGAATCTTCACATATATGGTTGATACAACTCTTCATGAGAATGATTGGGTGTCTTCAAGTTCCAATGAGGTATATGCAAAAATTTATATGATGAATTTGATAGACATGCTGATTTGAATCAAGAAGGAATTAGGTCAACCTTGGGTGATGATTTTTTTACATCATCCTTGCAAGAGGTTTCACAAGAGGCTCCTACATTAGAGGCTAGCATAGTTCATGCCAGTGCTTTGGATAGCAATGGTATGGACCCTTTGGGTGATCATAAAGCATCTTCTAGTGTAATAGTTGATTCCAATAATGTCACATCACCTACACATGAAGAAAAATTAAAAGATAGCAAAGAAAGCATCGGGAAAGGAGAGCTAAAGGTGCAAGAACAAGGAAAGAAAGAGGAATCACTTGCTTGTGATCTGCAGCCTACTAGTGATCATGTTCAATGCAAAAATCAATCATTATGTGGGAATCCTAAAGAAGTTAAAACTTTGGATCATGAGGAATCACCTATTGCACCATTGAGTCTTCATTGTGATCACAAAGTGGGAGAGATTACAGTCATGGATCAGCCCATTAGAGATGTTGTAAACATGATACCTAGGTGTGACACCTATTCTGACTTTTGCAACTACAATTATAATCATGAGGTAGCATCCATTTCACATGAAGGTAATAATGTTTTTGAGTCTTCTTATGTTGGTAGTCAAGTTGAGAATATTACACATGAGATATATGTTGTGGATTCAAGCCACAAAGGTCCTGATTTTGTTCACCATGTTGTGGAAGATGTTAAAAGGACACAACGGTTGTGTGATGGGTGGTCTATAAGAGCTAACAAGACCAAGATGCTTGCTGCCCAAGCAAGACAACACTTACAAGTGGTTAAGGAAAATTGCAATCTAATAGATAATGCAAGAAGACAAAGAGAATCACACATTAGATCCTTATTACTTTCAAAAGAAGAATGTGTGGATGTGGAGTATACAAGGGAAGAGCTTCTTGAGATAAACCCACAAGAAGAGCATGTGGATTTGTGTGAAGAAGGAAGGAGGAATGAGTTAAGAAATCCAACTTGGTCCAGTTTGCATCATGAAGTTTATAACCTTCCTCCTTTGGAGAGCCCCTTGAAGGCTCAAAAAAATGATGATATGGGTTACACACTTGATGGATCAGCCACAAGTGTTAAAAACATTCGTGTGGAATGGAACATTATTGGTTTCATTATGGTTAGTCATGCATCATCTCCAATGGAAAGACAATTGCTAAGATCATATGAAGCATTTTGTTTTAAAGAGCTGATTAGAGACACTAGGAGGTTTCTTATTAAGAGGATCTTGCAATTTGATAATGTTTGATTTGTCTTGCACACCATACCTTGGAGTTTGCTAGTAAAGGGAAACATACCAGTTATGGAGGTGATGGGATGGATTAGAAAATGGGACAACAATATTTTGACATCACATGAGCATGAATCAAAAATAGATGGTTGTGAAAAGAAATGTAGCATGGTAGACATTCATGAAAAGATAGATAGGCATGAGGTGATGGTGGGAACTTCTACTTGCCAACAATCTGAATTTATAACAGTAGTGAGAATAAACCATGAGTCAATTTATACATTGATACCTCACCCTTATGATGCTTTGCTTGAGTATAAGGATGTCATAGCTTCAAGACTTGATATGCTCCAAGATTGGGCTACCAAGTGTATGCAAGTGTACTCTTGCATTAAAGATTTCCAAGGTAATGAAAGAAAAGGTACAATCAGTCCTAAATCTCTAGTTGGGGACAACAACGTTATACTTTTTCATTTACATGAACTTGCAAACCCTATTCATGGAGTAATTGGTGACAATGAGCTTCCAAATGATAGCTTACCTGATGCATTGGTTAAGCATGGCTATTTTGATGTTGTTTCTTCCAAGAAGATTGAATTTGTTTACTTTAGAACAATAGCAACAAATCAGTCCAAAGAAAATTGTAATATACACCACCCCATACATGATGAGGAGTAGGATTTCTCTAATCTTGACTTTGTAGTTGATACTATCAACATTGAGGAGAATGAAGTGGTGTTAGGTATTCAATGGTTGAAATCTATTGGAAGGTTTGTCTAAGACCTCAACAAGATGGTGTTAGAGTTTACTCACATGGGTAAACTTATTGTACTTAAGGCACTAAAGAATGAGACAAAGGATGGGATAACTAAGGGTATGTTCATTTGCTCTAACATGCATGACATTATACCTGATTTGTTTGAGGACAACAGTCCCATGGTTTTGCATTCTCATGAAATAGACATACTGACACCTTTGGATGATAGTTACTTGAGGTCTAATAATGATGGAATACAAAGTTGGAGTGTTGGATATGGTAATTTTGTTAAAAAATAGGGCACTACACAATCTGATTTGGTATATCAGACCTTTGAAGGCATGTAAAAGACACAAGAAAAGTGTAACATTTGGCTAGAGAGAGAAAGGAGAGCTAAGCTAATTGTTGGTCAAGCAAAACATCTAGAGACAGTAAAAAGAATAAGGCAATCAACTTTGTTTGATCATCATGGGCCAGCCATTGATGATAGGCATGAAAGTGGCAATGAAGATGGAGGTAATTTAGAATTTTTAGTTGTTGATCATTTCCTTCATGTAGTTGATGACTTTGTTCTTGACACCCATAGTGGACTAGCCACTCAAGAGTTGTCTTTGATGGGTGTTAAAGGCATCCATAACTTATCTTTGGTTATGTCATTGATTTATTATGATATGGAAGCTTTCTATTTATTGATTGGTGACTTCATCTTTATTGATTTGTCATGGGTTAGTAGATGTCCTACTTGGAACTCTCTGGAACTCTCAGATTTAGCATGGTCTATAACAACTATTGAGTTGCATGGGAGTGTGTGGAGACATGTCTTATTGATGTAAATTGCTTATGAGGTGAATTTCCTGCTTATACATGGGTATGATGACACCATTGACATCGATCTTAATGTTGGTTTGAGTTATCACAACAACATTTGGTGGTCTTATGGATTGGTTTATATGCATGTATGAGAGTTCAATTTCACATATTCTTATTGGCCTACCATAATGGATGGATGTTTCCTGGTGACTTCATGAGAGATTTCAGTTACAACAGGTTGGATAGATTGGTTTGGGATCCTGGTATTGATTGATTGGGTGCATCATTTCACATGGATTCCATTATGTTGTTTCATGAATTATAGTATATTCAAGCAATTCAATCAGAGTGGAGCAACAAGTTGTATGGCGATTTCTTGAGGACAAGCAATCCTAGGAAGGGAGGACTTTAATGTCCCTTCCTTGGGTAGCTTAGACTATAACAGAGGTTGGCCTACTATTAGGGTTCTTGTGGGTCAGCAGAAAGGTTAGGGGACCCAACCGAGGGCCGAGGAGTTTAGCTGGGAGCCTTACGAGTCCTTCAGTTTGGAGTTTAGTTGGTGAATCAAGGGATAAAGTGAAAAATTAAAGTTTTCCTTATGGGAATAGTAGAAAGTGAATAGTAATTAAAAATCATAAAATGAATAGTGAAAAGTACTCCCATCCTAGTAACTCAAGTTGTTTTTAAAAGGTGGCCATTTCTTTTGATGAGGAAAGACCCTTGAGGAGGGTATTTTATTAAAAAAATGCTCATGGAGGTTATAAAGCAAAGTGTTGGGCTCTTTTTTGAGCATTCTATTCTCATTTTGACAAAAATAAATTGTAGGTTTGAGCTCTAGAAGAGGGTTTCAGCAGCATACAAGCCTTTTGAGGACGAAATCCCTTGGAGGATAGTTAATTGGACGAAAACCCATTTCACAAAACAGGTAAATCCACTTAGGGTTTGCATTTTCACTTCATTGGCCTAATTTGGCAAGACTAAAGAGTTGGAAAAATAGGTATTTGTAGGTTTATCAGCTGCTAGGGTTTTGTAATAACTTGGAAATGATTTGTATGACAAATTTTGAACTTGGGTATTGATATCTTGAGGAGATATTGCATATTTCACCTATAGGGTTTCATGGCAACATTATGGCATTTATTTTATGGTGAAATGTTGATGGATTACATGCTGAAATAATTTTAATGTTGTTGGTTCATGTTTAATTCCACCATTTTTGGCGATTTGGGTATATATCTTCGTGGGTGTTGAATATTATGTTTGGCACATCATTTTGAGGCATTGTGGAATACATATCAGACGTGGGTTTTGCATATTAAGGTAAGATCGTGGCTTGTTGAGGCTTGTTGAAACCATAAGTGCACTCCCAAAGGCTATTACAGCCTTCTAGGGTTAGTGTACTATCGTTGAGGGAGGTTCATGGGATTGTTTGGAACTAATTCAGTTTGTATACTTCACATCAATATTCTATATCAAACATCAGTCCTGTAGCAACCACTTTTGTATTCATTTCAGGTATCTTTCGTCATATTGAAGCAATATCTTGTATACTTCATGAAGGATTGATCACAGGTATGTCATACATTGTTATTTGATCAACTGGAGATATATTTTATTGATTGTAATAGACTTGATATGAGCTTTATACATCAGACTGTTATATAATTAATAAAGGCACACACACATTTAGAGTGGGTTCATGTTATTATATATAGTCATGAGATTTCATTATCTGTCATTTCTATGTTATTGTCTATGTTTTGGCATTGAAACATCTTTCAAAACTAGGGATAGAATAGAAAGGGATCTTTTAGTGGTATCAAAGCTTCCGGTTGTATACCATAAGGGGTCGGCCACTACACCAAAAAGGCCCGACATGTTAGTTAGAGGCTGCAGGGGTGTTAAGAGGTGGGGTTTTATCCCACTAGAGGGCTGAGGAGAGCACACCCAGGCCCGGGACCGTGGCCGGGGACTCACCCAGCCGCCTGGCAGGTTGTTATAGCCCACCACCATGCTGCGGGTCTAGCCCTGAGATCTGGCTTTGATACCACTAAGGCCCAACCACTACCACACCAAAGACCGCCTGTTGGTTGGGGTGGCCCAGGAGGAGTGTTAAGGTGGGGTTTTATCCACCAGGCATCGAGGCACATAGACCCCCATGGACGTGGTGGGGATACCCACGGCTGCTATGCTTGGTGGGAGAAAAGGATGGGACCCATGGTGTAGTGCGCAATGTACCGACATTCCTTTTTTTATCTAGGATGCACTAAGGCAAGTGTGTGTTAGCCAATGTGAATGTGTTTGCTAGTCACGGTTGTGATGTGATTACATATGATCACGTCACTAATGTATTTGTGATGTACGTATGAGCTAGTCATTGTGTATATATGACATATGTTTATACTAGTCATTGGGTATTTATGATGTATGATGGAGCTAGCCATTGTGTATATGTGATGTATACTAGAGCTAGTCATGGTGTATATGTGACATGCTAGAGCTAGTCACTGTGTATATGTGACATATGATGGAGCTTGTCATTGAGTATATGTGACATATGTTAGAGCTAGTCCCTTGTATATGTGGCATATGTTGAAGCTAGTCACTTTGTTATGTGATGTATGTTGGAGCTAGTCACTGTGTATATGTGGCATATGCTGAAGCTAGTTATTGGGTATTTATGATGTAAGTTGTAGCTAGTCACTGTGTATATGTGACATATGTTGGCTAGTCACTTTGTATATGTGATGTATGTTGGAGCAAGTCATTGTTTATATGTGATGTCTATTGGAATCAATCACTATGCATATGTGATGTGTATGAGCTAGTCACCTTATGTATATGTGATGTATGCTCGAGTCCCTCCCTATAGGAATTGGGGAACTATGGAATAATATAACCCTGTGTGTTTGTGTATATTTGTACACTACTGATTGTAATGTTTGGTATGGAACTGACACTTAATGGCGAGTTGAGTTTATTATATTATAATTGCCTAAGTTGATAGCTTACACTTAATGAACAGTCATGGTTTAAAGGTGAGATCAAAGATCTCAAACAAGAGGAGATGATCAACTCTCTCTGATCTTGGTGGGTGAACTACGAAGCCTCTGGTTTCCTACGGAGGGATATGTAGGCAGGGTCATCAAGAATAAACCCTTGAGGCTTAGGTCAAGGTCTAGGAATGGCCTTAACCTTGGGAGCTTACTACTCCTATGTCTAAGCGTATAAGTGGTGAAGTCAGGTTGATGCCACCATGATGAATGGTGAAGTTTTGAAGTTAACACCTCTAAATTGCATGGAAGTTGCTTAGTTGATTAAGTTGATATTTGTTTTGAATTGAACTTTAGTAATTATTAAAAAAAAAAAAAAATGGTAGCAACCAAGGGATGGTTGTTACAGCCTTAAAGAATCCACTAGTGGCATTGAGACTATGATATTTTTTTTGTTTTCTTTCTTTGAAAACAGTTATTTTCTTGAGGTGTTTTGGTTCCACCCTCATAATTAATCATATTAATATATCTGGCCATCACAGTGTCATCTTCATCATTAGATGTTATATTCCCAACATAATGCTCAGCAATATTGCTAATAGCTTCACCCTCTTCTATATTATCACAAATATCAACATCTTCCGAGTTCCTAGGGAGATTGAGAGTTTAGCATCATTCTTTTATTTTGCTATGCCCTTCTGCTCATAACTTTCACTAGAACCATCTCCATCAACCAATGCTGGGGTTGGATTGAAATCTTTGAATTTGTTTTCCATTTCTTCTTCGTCAATAGACTTATCATCATTACTCATTATGTCTACATGTTCATTAAACTCTTCGTTGTTGAAACTTGAATCACTGCTACTGCCATAATCATTACTTTCAATGTCACTCCCATTGTCATTTGAACTTCTGGAATAACTTCCATCAATATTAATTGTGCTTTTCTGATTGGTAATTGGACCTAGAGATTCATGCAGATGTTCATGTATTTCATTGAAAATGTTCATGTATCCTATGTTGGAGTAGAATACATCTACTACTCACTAGTTGGCTATCTAGGTTTTTTTGACATTGGTGATGAGTCCATAAATGGAGACTCATTGGGCTGGAATTCAAATGAGCTTTCATCAGAGGCCATGAGGATGATAGCAAGGTCGAGGATTTTAACTTCACAAGTGCCGCTATCGTTTGCTTGGAAATTTCCAAAGCCTGTTTAACAAACCCATTTTGCACATTCCTGCAGTCGATATATTTCTTGAATAGACATCTTTTAGAGGCATTTTGTCAAACATTTCACATGCAAGGTTTGTGCTTTGACATTTTGCATACATGTCTACCAGGGAAGTTGTAGTTAAAAAATATGACAAAAATCATTTTCAATTACCACCTTTTTGGTCGTTCATACCCTCTGAAAAATCTGCCTTTTTTGCACAGGCCGTGGAGTTGCCTAGCAAACGTCATGTAATATGAATTTATACCTTTTATCTACATCTACATGTCACATGCTTTCCAACTTGCTAAATTACAGCTCTGTTCCAAAATGCCCAGGCATGGAGGATGTAGGAAAATAACGTGGAATTCAGCATTTACACCTACAAATTACATTTCTGTGAAAGTTTTTGAAGTAATATCTATAAACCCATTTTGTCAGAATCCTATGCTCATTGCATTCCATTAGACTGCATTTCTTAGAGGTGTTTTGTTCGACAATTTGTGAGCCTGATTTTTGTTTCCATATTCTAAACAAACATTTGTTTACATCATGTTCTAAAAGGTGCTCATATGTTCCAGAGCTGCCATTAATTATGGTGTAAGCAGAGAAAGAGTTAGTTCAGGTAGGGGAGAGGTCAATAGTTGTGCAAAGTTAAGATGGATCCATACTTGAACACATGGGAACTTATGAATGTTATACAAAGATCTTACGTTTGGTGTTACCTGCTTATGTTTATTCAAATGTCAATTTGAATCTTGTACAGTTTTTATGTACATACATCCTTTGCTTCCACTGTAGAATGCTTCTTGACCCAAAAAAACATAAGTACATTCATTAACAAGTGAAATAAATAATATTTTGTTTCAAATAAAATATCATAACCATCCACTATAAGTGTTATTGAAACAAGTATTGTTGTCATAGTGAAAAACATTATTCTTATGTGTACAACTATTTGGATAGCAATGTATATGCATTGAAGTATTTCATATTAATTGTTTGTCCTATCACAAATATAAAAGGTGAGCCTAATAAATACCTCTTGTTTTGTCAAATGTGAAGGATTGTCAAAAAAATTTAGTGTTCAACTATTGGTCCATTTGTGTTGGATATAAAAGTTAGAGATAACAAAGATTTATGGCTACTAATAGGTATTTGGCCCATTTAGGTTGCATATAAGTTATATTTTAAATAACAATATGATATTTTATTAGTAACAAACAATAATGTTTTGTTTAACTACTAGAGATACCATGATTAAGTTTTGGTGAATCTTTAAAATTCAATTTTTGGACACTTCTCCCTAGATGTGCTGATGCGAGAAGTTGTGTGATGAGTCACACCTCCAAACCTTAGTTGTAGATAGATAAGAGGCCAATTGACATTTCTAAAAAAAATAGAGATCTTATAATATTCCATGGAACTGCTACATGCTTACAAAATTAACTCGCATGACTATGACCCCTTTTCCGAATTGAAATATAAATTTACACCTCCCAATACATTTTGGTAAAAGTTTCCAAGGACTGTTTAATAGGTCTATTATAAAAAACCTACAGATCATGGTGTCCTAAGCTTCCACATTCCATTATGACAATTGCTCTGTTCATGTGATACGGAACTCTGCATAGAAGTTCCATTTTTCTTTTAAAAATGTGTCCACAAGTGAGGAAACTGTACGTGTCTGCTTTAGATTTTAATATGTAAAAGTTGTGAAAGTTTAAAATGCTCAGGGATAAGAGGGGCGCATTTTGCACTTTTCCTTGAGTGTCACGAGTTCCCACACGTCTACCATTTTCAAGGGATTTTAAAAACTTTTACTTTTTTCTTTGTATAACACTGCCTTGCAAGATTTCAGGGATTGTCGAGATGTGGGAAGTGGAACACTGTGGAAGACATCATTTTTTAAAATTTTCTTTATGTATTGCAGGGTTTCCAGAGTCGAGAGGAAGTTAGCAAATGTCCACCGAAGTTCCACTTCCCCGCATATTATGATATATATATATATATATATATATATATATAATTGGAATAAGCTAAAAAAAACAGTTACAATAGCCGCATTAAGAGCAGCAAATCAGCAGTTACAATGGCGGTGTTAACAGCAGAAAAATAGCAACTCTAAAAAAAGCAACTCAGCTGCATCAAAAGCAGCAAATCAGTTACAATGACGAATACTTGTGTTTGCAAATTTACACTGGCCGACCCATTGTATCTGCATTTAGACTTGAAATTCTCAAAAAATCAATGTATCTAGACCTCAGACTCCTTTAAACATCTGTTATAAATTTTCAGAGTCATTTTATGACTTCACAAAATCATGAATTGTGGCAGAATAAAGATGTCGAAATATTCCTCACAATGATATGCCCATCAAATTGTATAAAAGTTTTCTATTTTTTTCACTAAGATCTTATCAAACTTTTAATCACTTATAAGTAAATCGACAAGGGAGTTGTGATTTGATTTAAACAATTTTTTTTTAATTGAAAAAATTAAAAATTGATTACAAAAGGAAGTATTGACTGTCAATGGAAACACATAGTTAACAGTCCATAATCAACATATAACCATCACACACACCTTGTTTTAATGTCTATGAATATGACAAATATATGACAGCCATAACCAAAAGGAGACCGACAACATAAACAATAGAATTACAATAGCAGAAAGAAGGAACAATCAATTGCCTTAGCCTTTGAGCAATACAAATCTTTTGATTTCTGAGCAGCCGATCCACTTGATGTTGAATTTGAAAAGCCATCTTTAAGCTCTTTCTGGAATCTGCCTGTAGTAGAGAGAAGAGAGAAGCAAGACAATAAATATGCTAAAGTAAAGCTTTAGAACTGCAAATTCTTGATGATTATTGTTATTAAACACTGCTTTACATCTGTTTCTCCATAAATAACATGACGAACTTCATCAGCAATAATACTTTACATCATGTCTTGCCTGCTATTATTTGAACATAAACATAATTGGAAAGAAGCCTTGCTTGGGTTTAAACAATCTTGTGACACTTTCATGTGATCAAATTTGGCTATAAACCACTTGTGACTATAACCAATGATAATTTTTAGTTGATATGCAATTTGACAATGCAAAACAATTGAAAATACTTGTGACCATGGCTTAATAACATGTACATTAAAGTTTTCAACTCAATCAACTTTTGAGGTGACAATAAATTTTCACATGCAACTTGGGTGAATAAATATGACTTGTAGAAAAATGACTTGATGATACATGTCAATTTAATGAGCACAAAAGCTTGAATTTTTTTTAGGCTAAAAATGAGGATAACAATTGCAACAAAGCATGGCCATAGAATGAGCTTTAACACTAGATGTTATGGTCTTCCCTACAAGACATTAGCCAAATAATAAAAATACAAAAAATATTCTTTAAAAATGAAAACTCAAATATATATTGCATTGAAATGAAAGATTCATATTATCAAGGGAGTGGCCTCTTGGAGAAATGTTCAATACAATATAATTCACAGATAACCTATTATATTACCAAACCCTTTATTTATACTAATTTTACTACTTATCAAGTATGTGGGATAAAGAAACTTAGCAAAAGGGATGACTTACAAAGCATATGTTTTTGATGCTTTTATTAATAAAGCTTAATATAAACTTGCAATTAATCAAAAAGATATAGTTAGGGCCACATATCCTAACACTAATCCTAGATGAGATTATTGGGATGCAATTAAGAGAGCCTTTACATATTTGTGGGTACTTTTGAGTACTTTATTTTTTATCTTAGTGATTTATAGGGGATTTACATTGAGTGGATATTTATTGATTCTTGGATTCAAAATGAGGAAGAGATC
>VDFB02044974.1:0-225000 GCA_007258455.2 Sequoia sempervirens
CCAAATGGCCTGCCTAGGTAGGGGTCCCATGAGGGGGGCTTAAGCTCTATGGATTATGATCAAATTCGAAAGAAAAAAGAATAGAGTAATAGTCATTTATTTAGTCATTAATTTAGTCAATTATTTAGTCATTTTTATTTGTTTGATATTAGTCATTTAGTTGTGATTTTACCTAATGACAAAATTAGTCACTTATAAATGACCAAATTAGTCATTTATTTGCCAAATTCTACTAGTGTTAGAGAGATATAGAGAAAGGGAAAGTAAGAGATAAAGAGAGATAGAAAGGTTGTGAGCGAGAAATACATATAAAGATGAAGAGAGATGGATAAATATGAAAGAGAGATAGAAGGGAAGAGAGATAGAGAGATAAAGGAGGTGAGAGCGATGGAGAGATATATAGAGTATTGAGAGATGTAGAAAGAGATACAAGGAGAGGGAGAGATGAAGAGAGGTGGGAGATAGAGAGATAAAGATGTAGATAAAGAGAGATATAGCAATAGATATATAAAGAGATACAATCAAAGAGAGGAAAAGGGAGAGATAGAGAGATGTGGGAGATAGAGAGGGAGAGAAAGAGAGATATAGAGAGACAATGAAAAAGAGGGAGAAGGAGAGATAGAGAGAGGTGGGAGAGAGAGAGAGAGATAGAGAGGGAGAGAAAGATATATGTGAAGAGATAGAAAAATAGAGATATAGAGAGATACAATCAAAGAGAGGGAGATAGGGAGACAACAAAATAGAGAGAGATGCAATAAGAGATGAATGGAGAGAATGAGAGATTAGAGAGCAAGGGAGAGAGGTAAAGAGAGAGGGAGGATAAATAGAGGGAGAGATAGAGAGTAGGAGAGAGAGAGAGGGGAAAGACACATTGTATATGAGAAGGAGATGGATAGATAGAGTGTGCATGAGAGGGAGAGAGAGAGAAAGAGAGGGATGGGAGTAGAGAGAGAAAGAGAGAGGGAGAGGGAGAGGGGGAGAGAGAGAGGGAGAGATAAATACTAAGAGGGATATAAACATAAAGAGATAGTGAGAGAGATATAAAGACATATAAGAGGAGGGATATGGGAAAGGGGAGAGAGAGAGAGAGACAAAGAGAGAGAGAGAAAAGGAGAGGGAGAAAAACATAAAGAGATCTAGTGAGAGAGATATAAAGAGATGGAGGGAGGAGATATAAAGAGGTAGAAAATAGAGAGGGGGAGGGAGAGATAGAGAAATAGAGTGAGAGTGAGACATAGAGAGGGAGGGAGAGAGGGAGAAATATAGAGAAAAAGAGAGGGAGATGGATCTAGAGTGAGAGTGAGAGAGGTAGGGATATGGAGAGATATTTAAAAGAGAGGGAGGGATATAAAGAGATAGAGGGAGAGATAGGTATATAGGTGAGGCAAAAAGAGAGAGATGAAGAGAGATAGAGAGAGATTTGAGACGGAGAGATCCAGAGAAGGAGAGATAGAGAAAGAGAAGTAGAGGGAGATATAGAGATAGAGGGAGGGAGAGATAAATAACAAGATAGAGAGAAAGGAAGAGATATAGATATAGTCCAACAATATAATTATAGAAGGGAGAGAGAGACAAAGGACGAGAGAGATATAGGGGAAGAGATACAAAGAGAGAGTAATGAAGATACTAAATTGAATTAAACTTTCGACTTTTAATAAATATGCCGACTTTTCATAATGCAAGTGTATTATGTAATGTGCTCACAAACTATTCTCACATTTTATAACAAGAGTGCATTTCATAATGTGAATACATTACATAATGTGCTCATGTTTTATATACATTTTTTTCTCACTAATTTTAACTTGGAATAGGTTTGGACAATAACTCTAATTATCGAATTTTTTATTTTTTAATTGAATAATCCAATTTTCTATTTTCATATATAAAATTTACCATATCCAATAACAAAAAAATAATTATCCATCCATTCTTTATTAGAAAAAAGAAACAATTCACTTAGATACTAAATACTATTCACAATCTTCCAAACAAAGACAAATTAGATCAACCCTTTCTTTGACCAAGGCAAAGGCTATTCATAATCTTGAAAAGTCAATGTATTAGTAAGTGGAGAGGCAAATTAAATAAGAAGGTAAGCCCCTCCAAACCAACTCCTAATTTTAAATATAATAATAAATGTTTGATATTGTTGAAGTATTTGACATTTTATATTATATTTAAAACTTCATTATTAATATTTTTAATTCTAGAAAAAAAATTAATTGTTAATCTGTGAGATAAATAATATTTTGAAACATATTTTATTTTGTCAAATAAAATAAATAGAAACTTTTAATTGATTGAAAAATACGGTAATAATAAATAGCCAGTTTCTATGCACAAACGTTAGCCCTTGGACATAACTCTATCAAATGATCCACATTTCTCCACGCCCTATCTCACACGAACTGGTGGTGAAGTCATCTTATGGTCTTATCAGGAAAGCAAGGGTTATACGTTATTCGTTTCTCATTTTACAGTCAATAAACGGTAGCTTGAAAACTAATACGGGATTTTACAGATATAGGTATGAGACTTTTTAGGGAATTCTAATTTAGAGATGATATGTAATCTAAAAATCTATTGCTGATAATTCATACTTCGACAATCACTTCAATTTAAGTTGAATAACTTCATTTACTATGTAAAAAGCCAAGCATTGATGCACTAGCCCTACTTTAGGAGAAAGTTGAGTATCACCATAATTCTTCTCTAAGTTATTTACGTATAGTACACTTTATACTCTCATCAAGCACCAAATGTCTAACTAACGCTTTAACAGTAACTTCTCCCAAATGAAAGAAATAGGTATATGCTGTATAAGTTTTTAAGCTAGCATTTATTATAACTTATTACGCAAGTGTTGATCTATCTTTTAGGGGGGAGTCGTTGTGGACATCTCAACAAAAATCATGTTGATGTCATATCATATTTAATGATGCAGGTCTGAAACATTAGTTATAAGCAAGGATCTTACCACGTTAGCCACTGTAAAATATTAGGAGTTGAATTAAAATCGCCACATATGATTTTGAAAGGCACTATGTTAGGATTCTCAACTATTGGGTCATCTCCCCTAGTATCAATTGGAAGATTGGATTTTTAATCAATTATAATGCTTCATGTGATCAATGAACTTCTCTGTGTGATAAACATTTATCAGTTATTTATTCATTAAGTGAAAAACATTAGTTGTGTTCTAATTGCTTGTTTGCACTTAGTAGTACCATAATTTTAAGCCTCTCAATCAATTTAAGCCCTTGATCTCTACTTTTAATTCTAGCAATCCAATCTCATAAACAAAAATCTATAAATTGAACATCATCCTAAGCCATTCATGAATTTGGACCTTATGCAATATTATATTGTTGGTGAATGCACTCATACCACCAAATCTATCATCCTTGAACACACCCACTATGACTTGAACACACCCACTATGAGAAAGAAGATCCCTTTACATTTATATAAATCTTTATCAAAAATTTCATTGATAATAAGATCCTTTGTTACTCCAATTTTCACGTGCACCATTTCAACTAATATTACAACCTAACATTACACACACCTAATACCACCAAATCTATCATCCTTATGAAAAAAAGATCCCTTTACATTTATATAAATCTTTATCAAAAATTTCATTGATAATAAGATCCTTTGTTACTCCAATTTTCACGTGCACCATTTCAACTAACATTACAACCTAACATTACACACACCTAATACTTGTTAAAACTGTATATACGTGAAGGCCGGGCTCAACTAATCTCAAGCAATTAGAAAAATGAAGATGAATGGCCTGCACGCAGTGATGGTACCTTTCCCCATGCAAGGCTGTATCAATCCTCTAATCAATTTGGCTCACCTGCTCTCTTCACGAGGGGTTTTCGTCACCTTCGTCAACACGGAGTGGAGTCACCAGTGCATGTCCAGAGCAGTTGTTAATGAAGAACCCTCCAACTCCACATTTAGGTTTCTCACCATTCCAGATGGGTTGCCACCTGACCACGGTCGTCTCTCCAATCCTCCCGAGTACATAATCGCAATGGAAAAACTTGGCCCGGTCTTGGAGCATCTTTTGCGGTGCGGCTTACCGGATGGAACTCCTCCCATCACCTGCATTATAACAGAAAATTTCATGTCTTGCACTCACGAAGTGGCCAACAAGCTGGGAGTGCCCCGAGTCATCTTCTGGACAATGTGCGCCGCTTCTTCTATTGCTCAGTGCAACACCAACCTCCTCCTCTCCCGCGGGCATATTCCTGTCAAAGGTATCGAATCTACAGTAGTGATCCTCAATTTTATTCTGATTGCTCAAAATGTTTGTAATAACTGAAAGTTTATAATTGCAGTGGAGGAATCTAAGAGGACGGCCAAAGTGATCACTTGTTTGCCTGGTAATCTTCCGCCTTTGTTGCCGACTGATCTTCTTTCCATCTATCGTGCTGCCGACACATCGGATATTTTGTTTCAGTTCTGTCTGCGTGAGTCACAATATCAAACTAAGGCAGATTATGTGCTGGTCAACACTTTCGATGATTTGGAGGTTCCGGAGACGGTAAGCGCACTGTCCATCAATGGCTGTCCTGCGTTGGCAGTAGGGCCTGTGTTTCTTCCCAATTTCTTGGAAGGAAAAGATTTGAACGGACGCGCGAGTCTGTTGGAGCAGGACGAGAGCTGCCTCAAATGGCTCGACGTCCAACGGCCGGCTTCTGTGATATACGTTTCCTTCGGCAGCGTCGCCGTCAAATCAAACGAACAGCTGAACGAGTTGGCAATGGGATTAGAGAAGAGTGAGCACCCCTTTCTGTGGGTTCTGCGTATGGATATTGCGGGCGGCAAGCCTGCCACTCTCTCGGACGGTTTTCTAGAAAGGACGAAGGATCGGGGACTGATTGTGAAATGGGCGCCTCAGGTGAAGGTGTTGTCCCACCCTTCTGTAGGAGGGTTTCTTACGCACAGCGGGTGGAACTCGTGTTTGGAGAGCCTGAGCATGGGAATTCCAATGCTTGGATGGCCCTATTTCGCTGACCAGTTTCTCGACTGCCGCTTCTGCAAGGATGTGTGGAAGATTGGCATGGACTTGGAGGGCGTGGACATTGATGAAAATCTGGTCGTTAAGTGGGAGGAGATAGAGAAAGGCGTGAGGAGACTGATGGAGGGTCCGCAAGCGCAGGAGCTTAGAAAAAGAGGCAGGGAGTTGAAGGATGCTGCATTCAAAGCGGTTGCACAGGGAGGTTCTTCTTTTATCAATTTGAACAGGTTTATTCATGACATGACGCAACTTTCCAAATCGGCCTCTGTTAAAACGGCCTAGCCGTCAAAGCATTTCGTTCCTCATCGATCACTATTATTAACTGCGGTAATAAAAAATAAGTTTATAAAACGCCTCCCTTTAGTGCTTGGCATCTCCTCGTTCATCTATAATGTCAACAGGATGCCAACTAGACGATTTATAAAATGATCTATACTATTGGCTATTGTATTTGGCTACGGTAGGTTCATATCCTTTCTAAATGATCTGTATTAGCTATTGTTTATCTAAATAACTCCAGAATTGGCTGAGCATCTTTTAATCGTGGTACCATTTTAATGGTGGAGTGTGTTGAATTGGGCCGGCTTAACCGGCACACTCTAAGCCCTGACAGCTTAGGTGGCCTGGCCCATTCACCTGACATTTTCGTACCTATCAAATCCACATTTCCGCTTTTTACAGCCGTTTTTTTTACATGCGGTAATAAATATGGTGGAATTTTATCTTATAAATACTCCGCTGAAGTAATACTAGCGCTTGCACCTTAGCAAGGCGCAAGGGTTACGCCGATAGGAGGGTATACTATGGTAGTGTATTCGAAGGGCAAAGAGGGGGTAGAATGCATGGGGAAAGTGCAATTTGGTTTTTTTAAGTAGAGTAGAACATGCCAAGTGGATGAACAATACAATATATTATCTTAAATGTTTGAAGTGTCGGAACATTATAGCTCAACTGGACCAAGTACATTTGTTGGCAGTTCATGATATACAAAATGTGTGCTATGAGAAGTCAAAATACTGGTGAACAATTTTGTATTAGAACTTTTTTTTGGACTAAACACAGTACAATTGTTGGTGTTTGATGGTGAGGGGCTATGATATATGCCATTCGGCTTCAAGGCCTGCAAAGCAAAAGAAATGGAATGGTTAGGTGGGAACATTATTTGTTGAAATGTACAATGATTGCTCCATGTTCAATTTATTATAAAAGTATTAAATATACATCTATATTTACTTTCTAAAAGAGAAATTGCTGATATAAGAATAAGCAGGAGCGACATGAGGGAGAAAGGGAAAAGAGTTGTGCACCTTGACTTTTTAGAGATAGTTGTTGTAATCGGGCTTCCTCTTCTTTTCTCATAGTTGTGTATGGGTGGTTATGCATTTTTGAGAATCTCTCAAAGGAGAACATTGGCTGAATACGAAGGTTGTTCAACGATTTCACTCTAGATATAGCTGTAAATGTAAGTCCTTGTCGTTCTATTTTTCCATGGAGCTTTGTATCGACATTCTACCTTTTTCCCTTTCTTTCGCAAGCATGTCCCCTCTCTGCATTTTGTGTGCCTTTGGACACGATTTATGATCTCTTCGTAGTCATGAGAGGGGTCTGTAGCAAATATTTGTGATGTGTGTAGTATGCAAGGATCGTATTGGAAAGATTGAAAAATCAAGTTGTTTCTTGCTGATGCAGCATGGGGATTCCAAGCACTGACATACCTGTCAAAGAATTGCCTAGCCTGTTGAACTGCTACACTGTCATCCCAATCAAGTTTATCCATGTTTGGTGCGTCATAGAGCCAAAGGATTCCATGTACATGTGCAGTCCCACGATGCTGCCATTCACACCTATACCATCAATCTTTTGCATTGAGGAGTTTCTCAATTACCTCTTCACAAAACACTGTGAATCGTTGATGCAAGTACAATGATGTGGTGTGGGGGTTGTTGACTACATTTTCTAAGCGTTGTTTATTTGTTTGCATTCCTAACGGCACACCATCCGAGATCAAACATTGTAGGTCTGGCCACTTTGTGTCTGCTGCACTTAATGTGAAGAATAGAGTGGGAGACCCTATTTGGTTGATCATATTTGTTAGTTCAGCATGACATTTGTTCCAATATGGTCTTTGTGCCTCGCATTGAAGAGCCAAAGTGCATGAGCTCTTGAGCTAATTGTGTGTCAGGTAAGTTTTTCAAGTGTGCTCGAAGGTCCTCAATAGTGGTTGGCATGTTCTCTTCTACATTTTTTTTAATGAAAACTACAGCAAGCCCTTGGCTATGATGCCGCATCATAAGATTAAGCATGAAATATCAGAACCTTGGATGCCTTCCAAATCTATGGTCATGAAATCTCATTAAGTGGAGTGCATACTCATGCATGTGCACTTCCCTAATTCATGGTTGCATTTGTAGTGCAACTCCAGTTGGAAAGAGTGTTGGAAATGCCATATCAAGCAACCCCTCAGTATTGTATTCATTTATCGGCGATGAGTTTATTTCAGGCCAGTCTATAATGTTGTTTGTGTTGTCGTCAAGGTCTAATGTTTTCTTAATAATTTCTAACTCACAGCATCTATTTGGAAGTCTAGCCATAAATGACGATGTGTTTACTGTGCTGCGTTCAATATCATCCCCATCAGAGTCAATTTCATTATTTGGAACGACCATGTCTTCATTGGTTTCAACGGTATGTAGCATATTTGATAAGTTTGTTCTTGCTTTAGGAAATTGCTCTAAATGCTCAAAACTTATTGCAACATCATGATAGTATGGGTCATATTTGACTTTGTATTGCAACACATCTCTGATATGACTTCTACTGACATAACAGTCATAATAATGACCTTCTGTATGCAATCTTTGAACTATGAGAATGTCCAACTCTTGTATTCTTCGTGGAAGCACTTTTGAAATGTTAGTGATATCTTGCGGGAAGCTAATCGTGTGGCCATTAGATCTATATTGGCCTCCAATAGTGTGGGTTACTTGTAATACTGGGCTGATTTTGGCAATGAGCATTTCCTCCACTTGGGTGAGTCTTTTCAAAACAAACGGTTGCTCTCCTGGGTCCATGTTGTTGAGTGTAGAGAACTGATGGATGCCTCTCTCAGCGAAACATCTCTTACAAGTTGCGTTAGCACCTGATGAATGGACGCGAATGCCTGGGTAACATTCCTTGCATACAATGCATGTTTTTCGGTTGGACAGTGCATCTATTCTTTGACGAATTTTTTTCATCACCATCATGAAGTTATCATTGTTGTTGCATGTTGTTCCATGTTGATCTAGGCATGTTTGTTTCTGTAAAGATCTATTGCATTTTTTTGCATTTATTTCCTCCCTATGACGATCATAGTAAGCTCGACTTTTCTCACAATCTTGTAGTCTTCGAGCTTCTGTTAGTTGGGGGCTATTTTGACTTTCATGCAATCTTTTTTGTCGCCTTCGAGTAGCTATCTCTTCTCTATGGCGAGCATAGTAAGCTCTATTTCTTTCCCAGTTTTGTTGTCTTCTTACCTCCTTTTTATATGGGTCACTTGCATTGTTCCCTATTGAGGAGTCTGCCATATGTGGGTCTAGACATGTCAGGGTAGATCAAGAATAAGAGCATAGAAAAACCAGATGAAACAAAAATGCTTATATAACCAAAATGTAGATGAACATGTAAAGATATTCCTCATTGGTTGATGAATGCATGTTGCAATATGAGAAGGAACACAATTTGGAGGTACAAGAGAAAGGTGCATATGTAAGCCGCTAAACAAACATGTGCATTTTTTTGTATATCAAGAGAAACAGTATTTTACATATTCATATCCATCTAAAGGCATTAACATGATAGTTATTTAGAAAGAAAAAGATATTGCCATAGTTATTTACAACATGATTTGTTTTTGCCATGCATACCATCTGTAGTCATACTACACTTGTAAAGAGAGCATCGCAACTATATCAGGGTCTGTAGTATGGCTAGGGTGAGCCTACGGGTTCCACAACAAGCTGTGGTACAACAACGGGCTCAATGGGGGGAGGAGCTCTTGCATTGCAGATTTCTTGGATTTTTTTGAGCAAAAAACTATTCTCTTCAATGTAATCTAGTTGTTCGACCTTGGAAATGGTTGCTTTTAAGCATTGCTCTGCATTGTACATTTCAAGGTTACAACGCAGTGTGAATACATAATGCTTGTTGAAGACACTCCTAATCACCTCTTCCACATTTCTATCAGCAGTTTGATCAAATTGTAGACTATATAGTTTGTCTGCAAGCACGCCCATGAGTTGTGTCACCCCTTCGTCGAATGCAATTGCCCATATTATATTTGTGTGGTCCTGCAACTTGACTTGAAGTATATACCTATAGTCATAGGTATCACTTACTACATTACATTTTCCACAAAACTACTTTCCATCATTTGTCTATGATAGTCTTTTCTTACAAGGCTTGTTACTTGAGCGGGAAGGGCATGTTGGATAGCAAAATGAGTCAGTTTTTATGAATCGTGTTGTTGCCACCAACATGCATTGTAGAGGTTGAGCTGTATTTTGAGCCTCTTCACGAATGGCATTGATCGTCAGGCTTCTAGCAGGTGGGGGCATGTGAAAGGAGCTAGTAGTCAAAGCCTGAATGGTAGCGTCATTTTCTTTGAACCATGTTTTAATCTGTTCTGACTCTTCTATTTGAGGGTCAATCGATAGTTTTGTAGTGGATGAGGTGTTGATCACCTTTCCATTGAAGTCAGACACATGCCCATTTCGAATAGCAAGAACTGGTGATTCACGCATGAGGTATTTCTCGTACAGCTGTGCACCCTCCTTTTCGGCTAACGACCCCCATAAAGTAACATTTATATTTGTGTTGGACATGTCAAGAATTGTTAAGGTTCATCTTGTGACCTCTGTCCCATCTCTTCTCCTGATTGTGGTGCATGGATGTACACAAGTGACAATTCCAATTGCATCAACATTTGAACCGTTGCTTTTGCTTACCAATGCATTGAGGGGTGTCAAAGAGTAGTGCTCTTTAGGGATGGAATCATCATCTTCACAGAGGGAGACCCTTGAGTCAGGCATAAGAGAAATTTCCAACCCGCTATTAAGCTTGTTGTAGACTCTATTAGCAGGTCGAACCGTGCCTCCAGACAATGTGTATGTAGCTCCTTCGATAATTTTATCACAATGGGTGTGAGCTGCTTCATTGATGCATATGTACAATGGAAAGGACCAAAGGAGAAAGTAGTAGAGTGGGGGGGAAGGAGTTGTACATTCTTCCCACTACATAGTAGATTTTTGAAAACCAGATATAAGGTTTTACTGCTTGTTGTGCTAGGAAAAAGAAGGGGTTGGATGATTAGTAGGCGTTGTATTACATTCCATATCAAGAGGGAAGGCATGCTCCCCATCTTCAAAAAAAGCCATAAGTTGTCGTCATGTTTTGTCACAAAGAAAAATGATTGACCCCAACACCACAAAAAACAAGTAGCTATCTAACAGTTTTTTTTTATATATATATTTTTGTAATTGAAATCTTGAATTACACATATTTGTGCATTGATCCCGTCAAGATCTTGGAAACCCCTACCTACAAGGTGTGTGCATCTGGGCATATGTGTGTTATCTCTCAAGTGAAAACATACGGTAAAGCTGATTATTCATTAACTTAATAAGATAAATGTTGGCCAATAATTTAAATGGATGATGGGATTTGTTAAGGAGTTTGAATCTGGCTCTTTAATACTGCACTCAGAATTTAGTATACCTATATAAACATGCACTTAGAATTTAGTATACCTATATGTTTATATACATAATTCTTGGACACCGAGTACTACAAAACTCAACTAATATTTATTTTGTTATGCAATCCATCATGATAACATATTATCGATGTAGTCACCCATTACCGCTGAAAATAATAAAATCTTCAGCTATTATATTAACCTAATATACCATAAGCTTCGCCTCACATTAATATATTTATGATACTGTCAGTACTCTTGTATTGCTACACTCACCCAAGCATGGCGCCAACCGGTGAGAGCAAATAAGATATTGGGGAAAAGTTGCTATAGGCATTGGAAGCTAACTTTTCAACCCAGCACTACTGTGGCATTAAATCGAATCCACAAGGAAATACTACTTGGATAGATAATAAATACAACTACTACTCAAATCTTGTACTGGTGCATCATTTCTGTAACTTCATCTAGAATCTTAGGGTAGCTTGTCAGTGATAAATTTGTTTTTGGAATGAACTCATGAACTCAGTGGATGCTGTTAGTTTTGCCATATGCTTTCACTCTTTCACCATTTTCGATGTCCACTGCACGAAAATTACGCAGGGTGGCATGGGAGGCAGAAGTTCTACGAGGCAGAAGAACAAAATGAGGCTGAAAACAACAACTAAAAAACCAAAGGATCATCTTCCAGACAGTACAGAAGACAGAGAGGTGTACGAGAGCTCCAAACGACCAGGTATGGTCCTGGATGGAAATGGACTATATGGAGGGGGCGGCGTAGAAGGGGTACTGTACAACTCTGTCATCCCTTCCAATGCCTTAACTACGGTTGACATCGTTGGTCTGCTGGTTAAATCATTCTGTATACAGAGCATCCCAACTCTCAACATTTTAACTGCCTCCTCCTTTGCGTCCATCCCTTCATCTTCAAGTCCAGGATCTATAAAATCTGACAATCTGCCTTCCTCGGCCTTACTCCGTAAAACTGAAAGCAAAGGGTCATCTGAAAGTTCTCGGCTTCTCTTTCCACTCACAATTTCTACCAACGTAATGAAACTGCGGTCCTATTTTCTGAGCAATTATTCGTAGTGGAAATTACATTCTAGAGCAGATTTGTGAGTTCATTGAATATCAAGGAGTGTAATGCTCAGACTTATAACAGCAAATAAAATAACTCTACACAAACTAACTCGTAAGTGCAAGAAAGGAACCTGGGAAGTTGTAGATATCTCAGCCTGAATTTGCAGAGGACGCCCAGCAACACAAGAGCCAACGGATCCCAAAATGACCCGTCTAGTCAGAAGCAACACAAAACATGGCGCTCTCCAGATCTCGCAAGCCACAGCAAAATACAGGAATTTGACAACAGAAAGAATGGCGCTCTTCAGATCTCAGAAATCGTTCTCTTAACCCCTTTTTCCCAGCCTGCATTTATTATCTAACAACTATTCGGTGACTTTGTAAATGCCAGGCAACAGACGCAGACCAGGGGAGCGGTGCAGAATACGAAAAATAAACACTAACATGAACTACTTGCTTTGCGTGCTTAAAAAAAAAACCAAGTTTGAACATGTATTCATATTTGACTATGATGTAATATATTGTCTTCTACTATTATGACAATTTCAATGATAATCAAATTTAGTTACAAAACACTGCTAAAAATTAATAATGAAGATAATATTAATAATGCTATGATGAATTAAATGTTTTTTATTATCATTAATACAAATATTTTTCAACTACAAATCTCAAAATTCAATTTATTTAACTTAAATGGATTTTATTAAAGAATAATCATTTTATGTGTAATACCATTAAATTATCCCTGTATATACCTTTTTAAAATTTGACTTATACATTAAGTAATTATATAAAAATAAAACAATTATTACAACTAAAATGTATTTATAAATATATTCAAAGAAAAAGCTATCTATATTTCTTTCTCCTTTTACTTTATATAAATCATATTAAAATAGACAAATAAAAATCTAATTCCTTAAGAAACCCCCCGATTTCCTTTCTTCTCATAGCCTTAAGAACTTTTTATTATCTTTTAGGGTGTATAGTATTTAAAGATTAAAATTAACTCTTTTTTTTTTTTAATTCTTTTTTCAAACGCAATGACATACAAAAGTATTTATTAAGAATTGGATTTAGAGTAAGCCACCCAGCGTAGTACAGCAGGAATAATGAATCGAGAGCAATACCATATTTATAAGTTTTGACCGAAGTAAAAGAGAACCTTAGACATTAACAATGCTATGCGGATGAAATCGCTATGGTAAAAGCTATTTTTTTGTTTTGGTGTTTTCTTTTCTTTTACCGCAAAAATATAAATGTTGTAGTTGTTGACGAAAATTATAATCTGTATTATTACAGTCATTACCCTCAGACATACCTGTATCTACATTGTTAGTAATGTGAGGGTAATATCAATGAAGATTAGTATTATCCATTTCCATCTAAATTATTAACAGTAAGATCAAAACAACATTATAATTTTTGTTTTGTTTTAAATATATTTTCATAGTAAATTCTTTTTGTAAGAAAATAATGACTGATTGCTTTGAAATTTCTGTTGCCATATACTGGACTAATTGGAAGTTCATTCACTAAGCTAGAACACACTCTAACACAAGATATGCTAAAAATTCTTACGTGAGATGTTTAATCTTCCCACTGTAGGGTGAAAATACTTCGAGTCAATACTTAACTGGAAAGGAGAAACCCTCTTTCTAGATACACAGACGAAACTATTGGATTTTAACTATTTGAATGGCTGGGACGAGTCCCTGGGCAGCGAAGCTTCATATACTCTGAGCCTTAAGCCTAAAGTGAGACTTGAGTTTCGTGACTCCAAATCAAATTGACCTTTGAACTCTAAAACAGGAAATTCCAAAAATAGTCACTGCTCAATTGGTCGTAACTTGTGATAAGATCATTCTTTACACCATGAAAATTCAATTTCTGGAAAAAGATAAGGGGCAGCTTACCAGCCAATGATGAGCGGGAAAGAAGAAATCAAGGCGAGTAAGCCAATAGCGCAGCTGAAACCACCATGTGCACCCATCGTCGAGAGGACAAAATCTCAGCACAATGCATAAAACCAACCATAACACTACAACTAAAGTACACGAATATCAAATTCACTGGTCTCCCTCTTAAAACCCTTTTACTTTCAAGCCAATGATGATATTAAATCTGTTTGGTGTTTCTCAAATTTGCAACCATTCCAACTTAATGAAAGGAAATGTTACCTGATATTTGGAGTCCACAGCTAAATGGAAATGGTTTGGTGTTTTAATAAATATATCACGATTGGCAACTACTTCATCTAGTTTAACCAGAGGCAGAGGAGAAGCATACTCTGTTCCGTGAGGCATCCATACAGCCACAGCCACAGCCACATATGACTCCTCTTTCTCTTTTATCTTTCTCCGAATACCCCTCCATACCCAGTGCACCTCCAGTCAATGAATCTTAGCAGGGATTAGAACTTAAAGAAGATGTGTCTCCAACCAGATCGCTCCTTGAGGGATGAAAGGCCACTATTTTTTTTGCAAACAATTCTGTCAGGGCACCCGAACTGTGCTATTAATTCATCTGCAGTCTTCTTCCTTACGGTATTCTCATCATTAATGTTACTTTCCAGCTCAAGAAGGAGTCCCAGTAGTTAGCCCAGTCGTAGTGGACTATACATTGTACGCTGGTTTCCTTCCCACCAACTGAGCTCTGAAATAGGGTATGCTGATTTCCCACTGGAATAGTCCTCCAGCGCTAGACATCGAGATTGCGCGTCCATCTTCCTCCGCACGCCACATCTTTTTCCCACCCGAAAGAATGTCGAGGAAATTCACGGCATCGGACAACAGATGAAGCCAGTACTATGTTGTCCGTGGACAGGGGTGCCATGCCCTTGACCATCCCCGCCATACCTACCCACCATGCACAGTACAGTGGCCTCACTCCCATCGTCCGTGGTTGAAATGAATGCGCACCAAACAGACATTGGAAAATAAAACTTTAATGACCTTCTGCAGGGAAAAAATCTCGTCGGCTTGTTTGCAGGTGAGAATCCAACCGGAATATCAGACATGAGACTTTCCCGGTCGATTGCTCACCTATAATAGCCTATCGGCTAAATATATCATAACATATGAAAGCAGAAAGTGCGCTCAATTGTAGGAGAATAAATAGGTGTTAAGCAGAAATGTGCGCTTATTCCATAGGTAATAATAAATTTGGTGAAATCTTATCTTATAAATACTCCTAAGTAATGGTATTGCACATCATTTTAAAGCAGAAATGTAGGAGACTAATTAGGTGTTAGCCTGTTTAAATAGAGATGCCCTCTATAAGGGTGTTTAAATAATATAAAATTTTAAATTTAATAAAATCATTTAATAATAAATATACATAAAGGAAAGATGATGAAAAATTTTACAATTAAAAAAATATTTCATAATAAATATATTATTATTAAATATTCAGTATATTATTAAAATATATTATATGATTTATATAATATATACATATAATACATAATTGTATAATTTGTAGTTATTGTACATTTCAATAATGTAGTTACAATTTTTTTTTGTTATTATTGTAACTATTGTTGTTATTATTATGACAAAGTATTTTGATGTAATCTTACAATTTATTGAAATCGTAAGAAAATTTCTAAATTTTATCTTTCTTTATTAACATAATTATTCATTTAGGTTATGAATTTTGATGTATAAGTTGTAACGAAATATGAGTTTTTAAAAGTTATAACTAAAATTATATTTAAATCTATTTTTTTACATAAACAATTAGTAGGGTTATTGCAATGATATCAAAGTTGTGATCTTGTCATCCTATAAATCATGAAGTCGCCATATCTTGTTGTTAGCTTCAATATATATGAAACTATACTTAGAGGGATTCAAAGAGAGATTATCTTTCTACACTTCAAGGAATTACATTGAGATCATTAGTAGAAGAAATTACTTTAAGGTTTGTAAATAACTAGAATCTATCAAAATATTTGAAGGAAACTTTGTCATTGCAAAAATATATAGAATTTTATTTCCCAAACTACCTGAAATGGATAAAAAAAAAAGTGGACAAATACACACAATTAGTACTGACATATAAATTTTCAAAACACCATATTTGAACAACTCAAAGGAAGAATCACATAAGAAGGGACATCATGCATCCAGTAGAGGACCACACCTCCAATTATTACAAAGAAGATGAATGCATATAGTAGAAATAATTTGAGAAAAAATAAACTTTTCTTTTGTAATGAACCTTGGGAGTTAAGCCATGGATATCAAAGAAAAAATGAAATAATTCTAAAAGAAGAGTAAGAGAAATTTTATAAAGAGCTATAAAAATAGATTGTGGAATCAAAAAATTATAGGTATACTAGATTCAAACCTCTAAGAAAAGGGTCTTAGCAAAAATTTTGGAGCATGAACAAAAAGAAAGAACAATTCTACATATCTAAGAAAGGGATAATAAAAAAATCATGGAAGAATATAGAAAAAGAACTATGAATTTCAAGAAATTAAAATCATCATTTTCAAAAAGGATTATGTAAATTCTTATGTGAATGAGAAATTATGATAGTTGAGCATGAGGAAGAAGAAAATTCAAAGTTGCAAGTATGTGAAAGGGACTAAATTTTGGAAGAATCCACGAAGAAGATGAAAGGTACGGATCTTTTCTTAGAAAATAGATCCTCATTAATTTTCAAGGTTGAAAGTAAAAAAATATTGACCTTGATGGATTTAATGAGCATAAAAATCACTTTTTGAAAATATGATTGAAAAATATGTTCCTTTTCAAAAAGCATCCATCATCTTGAAAATATTGAGTTAGAAACATATAGATCGATGTCTTAAACAATTATGCTAATGAGTGTGCACTTTGAGGGACAACTCTATTTAATGTTAGTATTAAAATTTTGAGCCATAAGAAGCTTGTGATGATGTCAATATCTCTAGTTCAATAGAGGGAGCTAAGAGCTTTGAGAATATTTTATCATGTTTGATTTGTTAGCATCATTGGACAAATCATAAGAAAGGTGAAATAATTCAAACCTATCATTCCATAAGATTATGGAATTCAAGTGTTAATTGGAGACATGTGAAAAGAAATGTAGAAGCTTTTCCTATTATATTAACCAAACAACTAAAAAAGGAAGATATTAAGAACACATGAACTTTTTGGGTTTAATATTATCATTGTTAATAAATTCATCATACTATTTTTCTGGATAATTAGACGAATTAATTTATCCATGAGAAATCATAAGATAGGTGATCAATTGTGTGTTTAGAAAATTGACATTAATTTATGTTTATTTACTTAAGAATTATTTTATAAAAAAATCATTTACTTTAAAGAAGACTTGTTTTTAAAAAAAGAAAAAAATTAAAGAATTCTAAGTAAATGAAAAAAAATATAAAATAACAAGTAAATAAAAAACTTAAATAAATATTAGATAGTTTTAGTTTTTTTAAATATTTAATTTTATTTCAATTTTTATATAATCATGACATAATAACGCTTAAGTACAAATAAAAAATTAAATAATTCATATATAGTTTTAATTTTTAAAATATTTAGTTGTGTTTCAATTTTTATATATGATCATGGCATTTCATTTATATCTTACTACCATTGTAGATATCCCTTATTTATTTAAATTTTGAGAGGTATAAGTATGGTTATAATCTAATGGAGGGAATCATTATTGTTTAATATTTTTAATTTAATAAAATTCAATTTTTTTTATGAATGAAGAAAAAGAAAAGAAAATGATATTAAATTTGAATATTATAAATTTTCATATGATTACATGGACTATATAAATATTATAAAATTCAAATTTTTTAATGAATGAAGAAAAAAAAAAAGAAAATGATATTAAATTTGAATATTATAAATTTTCCAATATAATTCATGTTCAATAACAGGGATGATAGAAATATTTTTTCCATTGAATATTTTATGAGTTTAATATTTTAAAAGATTTTATATTTTTATGTTATTGTTATATTTTTATTTAAAAATTATTTTTTCACAAATCATTTTAATAAGTATTATTGGAATTAGTTTTTGTTGTAATATGTTAAAAATTGCATTTCATACTAATCAATTAAAATTACTTGCAAATATTGATTCTTATTTTATTTTATTCATATAAGAATTATTTCAAATTAAAAAAAAAAAACTATAAATAAAAATAACTCTTGACTAAATAAAAAAATAAAAAAAAATTGAATCTAGTTGTAAAGTAAAAAGATAAATCTTAAGTAAACAAAAATAAGTATGAAATACTAAATGAAAAAGAATGTATATAGTTGTATCAACAATTTTAATTAATATATTTATATTATTTGGATAATAATGTTATATAAATATATTATCATAAAAGACATTAAAAACATTCAAACATAACAAAAATATATTTTAAAAAATTAAAAATATAATATAATTCAAAAATAATTTATTATATAATTTCTTTTTTATTTATAAAACTTTTTTCATCATCTTTCTTCATATACATTTAAAAATTATATTTATTATTAAATATTTTTTAATTGTATAACCTTTTTCATCATTTTTTTAATATATTTATTATTAAACAGATTTTTTAAATAATTATTTAAAATTTTATATTATTTAAACTGACTTAACACCTATTTATTCTCCTACAAATAAGTGATTGTTGCTTTAATATGTTATGATATATTATTACTTTAAGATCAAATTCCACCATATTTATTCCCGCATGGAATGTTGAGTAAAATAATCTTTAAATGTGAAAACGGAGGAAAAAAATTTACCGAAATTAATCTCTAAAAAAGCAGAAACATGGATTTGATAGGGTACGGAAATGTCAGGGGATGGGCTAGGCCACTTAAGCTGTCAGTGCTTAGAGTGTGCCAATTAAGCCCAGCCTGTTGAATTTAATGACAATAGAATAAATGGAAGAAAAGATTGCAAAAAATAAAATGAACAAACAAGCACACACTTAAACAAGAATACAGGATTTTATATATTGGTTTGGCAAACAATGGCTACATCCACTTTCAATAGGAATTCTTTTTTATTAATTCTCAATACAATACATATTCAAGTAGCAGTTGCGCTTATAATTCAATCACATCTCCAAAATAGAAAAACTCTATCAAAATGGTTGACTTCTAAATTAGCAAATACATGCCAAAAAAGAGTCAGTTACAAAAGACATCCATTTTGAGTGTGAGAGATATTGTCGTTATAATTAGAAGGGATATATTTGGGCTTCACCGAACCCAACAAACTCCCACTTGAAGACCAAATATTGCTTGAGAGAGTTGCTCAGAGATATCTCCTATTGCAAGAATTTACATCAGCCCCAACGAAAACTTTAGCTTTGCCAAATTCTATTCAAGAACGCTTCTGATGAGTCTCCTCCAAAGCACGTCGGATTTAATAAGCTCCATGGATTTTAAGCTTTCAATTTCCTCCCCCACAGCCAGAATCAGATCTAGACCTTCACTAGAGCCCCAGTTCAAAGCCCTTTTTGTACACCACTAGTACAAATCCTTCTCTACATACTAATCATCACTCAAAAATTCTTCCTGAACTATCTCATTTGATTTCACTAAATTATCCAATTGAACATGACAATCATTAATAAGAAAAATTTTTACCTTCTCATTACTTTCTACAACATCACTCTTAACCTTATCAAATCTCATATTAAAATATGATTTTACCTCATTACCTTCAGCTGCAACTTTTTCTCTACCTACAATCAATGCATTCAACTCTACCTCTACTTTTGCAATCTTCATCAATAAATCATCTCTCTTTTTCTTTTTAAAGTCCAATTTCAGCTACCCCAGGGTTTTTGGCATCAACCCGCTCACTATCATCTAACTGATCCCCAAAACCTTCACTATCAAGCATACTAAAAAAATCATTAATAACAAAATTAGTTTCAGCATCTAATTGATCCCAAAAAAAAATTTGGGCAGTGCATATTTCACACAATGACGAATTTGAAGTAGGATGAACAACTCCCACTTTAGCATCACTCTCTATTACATACAGGGTGCTTAATTTGCTACCCCTTGCAATTACCAAGGCCCCCTTTTTAACTTTGCATCTATTTGATTCAAAACTAATTTCACAACCTTGAGAATCCAATTGTCCAACCGAGATTACATTTTTTTTAGCTAAGGAACATATCGAACATCACATAACAACCAAGTATAACCATTTTTCAATTTTAATGAAAATCCCCTTTTCCAACATCACAAGAATCATTGTTACCAAGAAAAACCTTAACGAAGTCGCCAATTTGAAGATTTTTGAAATAATCCTTGCATGGAGTGACATGAAACAATGAACCTGAATCAAGCACCCAACCATTAGTTGGAATTTCTAAGTTAAAATAAGAACACCTGCATCTTCTTGGTATGCTATGTTGGCTTCATTATTTATCACCTCTTCTTGTGCCTTTTTGTAGTTCCAATAGTTCTTTTTTATGTGTCCTAGTTTTCCACAAAACCAACAATCACCATTTATGCCCCTGGACTTTGATCTTCCTCTATCATTATTTCTTACTTTATCTTGACCCCTTCCTCCATTGTCGGTACTTACAGCAGTCAAGGCATCACCGAATGAGCACTCTTGATTTTTTCTCCTCATGTCTTCTTTGAGAAGAGTGGTTGCAACATCATCAAATTTTAATTTACTTTTGGCAACCATCGAAGTGTTAACTGCCATCACCACACCTTCTCAGTTGTTCGGTAAAGAACATAAAAACAAAATTTTCTTAATCTCATCATCTGAATTAATGCCCACTGAAATCAACTGGGTGACCAATGTATTAAATTCATTTAGATGATTTGACATAATCCAACCTTCTCACATTTTCAAATTATATAACTTTTTCATAATGAATACCTTGTTCGTTCAGTTGATGTCATCTTGTACATTAAAGAAAGTTTATCCCATGGCTCTTGTGTTGTCTTCTCAGCTAAAACATTAAAAATAAAACGTTGTTGGACAGTGAAAGAAAAATAGTTGCTCTTGGTTTCCTATCCAATTTCTCCCAATCTTTGTCTAAAAGTGAACCTTTCCCTTTGGCTTTTCCATCCAATGCATTTGAGAGATCTTGTTTGATGAGTAATGATTCCATCTACACCTTCCATAGATCAAAGTTCTGACCTGCAAACTTTTCAATCTTCCATTTGTCTACATCGTCCATGGCTCCATAAATTCTTCACCGATTTCCAGAAACTGATTTAGCACCGAGCTTCTCCACTAGGCTCTGATACCAATTGTTGAATTTAATGATAGCAGAATAAACGAAAGAAAAGATTATAGAAAATAAAATGAACAAACAAGAACACACACAAACAAGAAAATAGAATTTTATAGTGGTTTTCCCAACAATAGCTACATCCACTTTCAACATGAGTTCTCTTTTATTAATTTTCAATAAAATACATATTCAAGCACCCATAACTCTTATAATTTAGTCACATCTCCAAAATAGAAAAAATCTACCAAAACGGTCAATTTCTAAATTAGCAAATATATGCCAAAAAAGAGTCAGTTACAAAAGGCATTTGTTTTGAGTGTGAGAGATATTGTCGTTATAATTAGATGGAATATATTTGGGCTTCACTAAACCCAACAGAGTGCATCCAGAGAGACATTATGTGTGTAGCATTTAATTTCATTTTAGAGAGCTTAGACTCAGTTATTTGAGCACTTTCTGACAACTTACTTCTTCCTTACTAACATTTCTCTTGTGTTGTGGGGACGATACTTTGTGATAAATACGTCACCATCATATAATTCATCAAGTCACTTTTATTTCTTTAATGTTTTTTCCAACTCGGTAATTCCTCATGATCCTCTTTTTCCCTACTTAACTAGTCCTAAATTTGGTGTTTGTATGATCACATTTTAGTTCTTTTTATAGTAAAATATAATAAAAAATTTAGGATGATTTTATCATATGAATTAAAGGGTAATTTGAAAGAGATAATTATCACACAAAAATTCGTGACATGTAATGTTGTCTATCAAATTTCAATCTTAAGGTTAGCGTGTAGTTAATATTATCAACCTAGTTAAATATGCTTTAAAGTATTTTTGATGTCATCAAGGTTATGGGTCAAGTCAATAATATTGGTTATAATTAGGATTTAGATTCATATTTATAGAAAGTCACTTTCATTATTTTTTAATAAGAATACACATAATTCACTTTATTTTTGTAAATGTATCCACTTTAAATATAAGAAAAAAAATTAAGGTTAAGAAAAACTTATACTAAACATATAGGTCTTCAAAAACATTAAGAATAATAGTTGTGCCAAGAAGGTTTGGACCTCCAAAATAAGGTTCATTTAGGTCTTCTATTTGTCCTTACTTCATCTAGATAACCATCTATCAAGGGGATATTAATGCACTTACAAGTAAAAAAAAAATCTATTTGTCCTTACTTCATCTATAACCATTTGTCAAAGGGATATTAATGCACTTATAAGTCAACAAAAAGTAACTACCCCTAATCAGGTTATCTTTATTTTGATAGTTTTATTTATACTGTAATTTTTGTGAACTTCATGTATAGATAGCATAGTATCAACCATTGCTTCTACTTTTTACATTGTTGTTACTTACATCCCTTGCTTACCACATAATCTTACCACATAATGGAATTTTAGTCTTAACTTTGTTATCTACCACTAGTTGTATCCCTTTTATAAGTAACCCCTTTTACAATGAAAATTTACATTCTTGATTAGTACTCATAAATTTTGCTACATCTAGAAAGGTCTTGTACCTTTTTCTTATTTATCATCATCATATTATAGATACCTATTTTAGGGTCAACAATATTTTTTATTAAGATCACATGAATGTTACCACACTTTTGATTAGATTATTTTTAAGTCTTTTATCATATTTAAATGAATACCTTCCTTTAATTTGACTTATCAAACATTTATTTCTTTCCACATTTCTATTTCTGTAAAATCCTTAAAGAATATTCTCCTATGTACACATAGAAATTTCTATATATGATTCCCAAGAAGAGCCCTAGAGTGATCTCCCTTCTTCTAGAAAACCCTAATTCTAACATGGATTACACATGATTTTGAGAAACATCAATAAAATCACAATTTCTCGTACCAATGCTAGTAGGGTGGGTGCATGAAGTTGGGTACCAATTTTCTAGCCACTTTTAAAAAATGTTTTTAAAAACACGCTCGCATTATAACGCAAGTGTGTTATAATTCCCTCGCATTATTTCATGTTAAAACAAAGAAAAAAGTGAAAGTATTTTCCTTGGAATACCAACCCAAAGGCTTGGACGGAATTCCCAACAAGGCCATAGACGTGTTTTTGCAAATTCTACAATTTTTCACATAATTGGGTCCGTACTCACCATCAAGATTGCATCTAGTTCAATATCGACAAAATTGAAAACATGGGTAATGTTAGGTTCTCTCTTAGCTATCCAACGATGTAATTTTTTTCACTGTTTGACAATGTTAAGCCTTTCATCCATAATTTCTATTGTTTGTATGTTTGTTTTTTGCCAAAAAGCAGTGTTTGGTGTTTTTTTTGTTATAAATTAACCGTTCATCAAAATTTCAAATAAATTACATTTTTAGAAACTAGACTCCATTCTACAATTTTTTTTTAAAAAAGAAAAAATAAATAAATTATTTTCCAAACTTTGTAGCGGGGGCACGGCCAAAATTCTTCTTTTCAGGAAGTATCCACTTAGAAAATTAGTAAAAAATCAAATATTCATTAAAAACTTATCAAAAAAATTGTGCATCAACTAGATTCTATTAGCTAACTTCTTACCATAGCAATTTTAAAAATACTACAAAAAGTTCACTGTGCTCAAGTCGTACAAGAGTTGCTATGTTATGTTTTTTCTAACAAAAACATCACCAATTTGTGTACATCCCTCTTTTGAACCCCTTAATCTCAATCATTTTCAAAATAAATTAGTAGTTTAGAAAGTAGACTCGGAGAACTTTGTTCCTTGTTTTTGTTCCATCTCAAAATTTTGAGTGTAACTATCCTCAATTTCACATCCAAGGTCAGCATTTCCTTATTTGAGAAAAAAAATGGCCACTTAAGCCCCCTTTTTGGGAACCATCTTGGTGCACTTACCCAGCACTAGTTCTATAGTAGATCAATGTCAAACACCTCTTCAAGAGGAAAGCAATCTATAGGGTGAACATGATGACAATATCAAGAAGCCACACATCAAATGCAATAGTTTATTCAAACTAATCTAAAACACTAGGGGAATCCTCCAAAACAAAGCCAACATCTCATGAATAGTTCCATTCCTTACCAAGCTTAGTAAAAACCATGCCAAAATAATGAATTTCCTTATTTTACTTTCATTCACAAATCCATGAATATCAACCACCATGGAAGGTATTACAAATAGTATCTTTCCCTGATAAACAAACACTTAAGAAAATAAAAAATACTATAATGGACTATGCACAAATGTTCGTTCAAGTGCTAACCATAACCATAATTATATAAATGCAAACTCAACTCATTCACTCGATTTATGAATGGGAGTATATCCTAATACATATTTGGCTTTTTTTCTTCCCAAGGGGGGTATTTTTTTCTAACAATCATGAACCACCTAAATAGCACTCTATGTCAACTATTTACTATTTGCATGTAAAAATACACATTAAGGGGGGTTGCATAGTCTCTCTTCTTCTCTCTATGGCAAGAGGGAGATTTTCCTCACATGGAATTTTATCATTGTCATTTTTTGAGGGGTATCACGTAGAACTTCTCTCTTCATCCTCTCTTGGAATATGTAAACCAATTAATCCATGAATATGATCATGAATATTAAACCATTTATCCTTCTGAGTTTGTTTACCTGGTTCAAGGATAAGTCCATACAAATATGGCATGAGATTATGGAACATGAGATGTTTTAGGATTCCTTCACACCAAGACTTATAGTTTCCCAGTTTTAGGTTGATTACAGAAGAGTGGGTTTCATATCCCATGATTACAAATAGGTTAATTCCTTAAGACAATAGAAAATCAACAGATTAAGAACCTCCCCAAATTAGATGACCCCCCTTTTTAATATTTTTGATTTCCCCTTTGTTTGGCACTTTATTTTAGTGCATATATTTGCATACAAGAATGATGGTGAAAAAAGACACTTTATATTTAGTGTGAAATCACCATCATTGAATTAATCGAAACCAAAATTGAATTAATCGAAACCGTAGTGCTAGGAAACATAGGCATCGTCATTGTCTCCTTACTCGTCAAATGCACAACAATAAAGAAAATCAACCTCCCCCTCTAATAGAAGTAATAGATGACCACCCTCCTTCTCCTAACTTGCCACAAGAAAGTCATGTACAACAATCACCACAACCACAACTTTTGATGCATCCATCCTTATAAATCACCATTCATCCTCCCATTGTCATTTTCATGGCCTTTTAAGTCTTGTTTCATGGTATTTGATATATTTTTCTTTTCTTTTATGTTGTTACATGGCTTGAACATGCTTATTTAGGTACTAAAATTCAAATAATGATGTCTTGTGAAGGTGTTGTGAAATGTTGTAAGACATTTCTACATTCTTCTAGACTCTATTTATTATAACTCACCTAAAAATCACCTTTTTATTCATGTCATTAAGTCCTATTTTCAAGTGTTGTAAAGTCTTGTAACAAACTTTCACACTCTTAGGCACATCTTCACTATTTATCCCCTTCTTATGACGTATTTGACCCCTTTATTCCTCACATTTCCTATCTAAGTGTATTTTTGAATATTATCTCGACAAATAACATTAAATACAACATATTTCCTGACACACATTTTCAAGTCCTAGGTGGGACCCATTCGCCATGGGTGGCGAATGAGTCCCCCTTGACCCCAAATTCAAAATATTTTTAAATTTTCTTTCGGGTTTTTATTTAAAATACACTTGATGTCAGCCTATGATGAGGTATGAACTATTACTAAGGCACAAGTTAGTATAAATAAGTGATTTTTACCTCATTTTACATCTCCTCATTCAAGCATTCAATCTCCTACAATCCCGAGCATCTTACAACATCTTTTCAAGCAATATTTCAAGCACTTTGAAGCAACCATTGGCATTACTTCAGACTTGCATCATCAATGGTTTGGTAAGTTGATAGCATTTGCATGTTATTAGTTTATCTTTCCTTTGCATTTCATTATTTTATTAAGGGTTTGACCAAGGAAAACCCCTATTTGCTAACCCTCAACCATTTTCCCCCTTTGCATGTGTGTTTGTAGACTTAGTAATGCATAATTAACAAGTTTTTTGTTGTTGAAGATTGGTTTTCAAGTAAACTAGGTGCTTCAAGTCAACTTAAGTCTATTTCAAGCTTTGAGAAGGATTTATGTCTGTTTTCTATAGAATTGCCTTCGACAACCCAACAAGTAGTGATTTCCATATCTGGTGTTGCAGAGTTGCCTCCTAATTTTTCAAAATTTTGGAAGAGGACTAATTCTCCATCAATAGTGAATGAGTCCCACCTTATGATTGAAAATCTGAATTTTGTCAGATTCTGGTATTTGACAAATAGAAACTTGCTTCTGACATATTTTCACTAGTAGGAGGACTGATTCGCCACCCTGGCTGAATGAGTCCCACTGTGGAAAATTAGTAATTTCAACCAACATCTAGAACACTCTAGATTCATCACACTTCTTCCAGGTGCACTCAAATTCATCTCTTTCCTTTTTGTTCTACATATTTTCTTCATTTACTTCATTGTCTGCATATCATAGTGTGTTTTCAAACATAGTATAAATCTTAGTTTTGCATCCATTTTCATTCATATAGATTATTCAATTGCATTTAGTTAACTTCATTTAGCTTAGGTAACATCATACATATCATAATTTGAATGAACCCTTAGCATTTTTGGTTCCTCTCTCTCCTTTTAGGTGAAAAACCCTAGAAGAGCTAGAGTAGTCTTAAGAACCCAAAAATCTACGATTCAATTAGAGGCTCAATTAAGGCCAATTTATTAACAGGATGCAAACATAGTGTCAAATCATAAAGGTATACAATTTTCTACACTACACTTCCAATAGCATCAATATTGGGAAGATTTTCATAAAATGTCCCAACCAAAGATGTAGTGCCCCTCTAGTTGCTGCACTTTGTTTCACATGTGACTCTAATCTGTTAGTAGTTGTTTTAGTGTATTTATGATGATGTGGTATTGTATGTTGGTTTTGGTGAAGGAGACAGTGTAGCATTACTCACTCGAGCACCCTGCTACACTGCTACTCTCTTTCACGGCATAATTGTTGGTTTATGTAGATATGCTTAATAGTTTTGTTTGATGCAGTCTGCAGGTACCAGGTATCGTCTTTACCTGCTTTGTTGGGTTTGAGCATGCCCTAACCCAATGGAAATATGTTGTTTTATAGATAGTATCAGGTCCATCATAAGCCATCATTCTTCATTGAACGAGTATCCGTTTTTCACCCATCGTTGTTTTGTCATTTGGTTCTGTCATGTCATTGTTGTTTTTGCCATAAATGGAAATTAATTGATTAAATAATTAAATGCTTATTTATAATAAATTTGAATTAATTGATGTGTAGATAATTTAATAGTTAAATTGTAATGTTGATTTTAAAAGAGTTTGATTAATTAAATTAATTAAACGATATATATTTATTTAAATATAATTGTTAGTTTTGCATAATAGAATATTTATTTATTTATTGTGCAAGTTTAAAATGTTTGAAAAAAAAAAGTAGATAACATTGAATTTTTGTTTCAACTAAAGATGTGAAAATATCTCAAAACTTTACTTTAAGTCAGAGATGTTATCTTGAGTGTTTATTTGGTTTGAACTGAATGATCAATTGGAATTGCATGCTGACTGTGAGTTAAGTGTGGAAATCATGAGTTAATTGGATGTGAATAAAAAGCTTTTGTTTGTGCAATTTCATTCGCAGGAATGGATTTTTGGATTGCTAGGAAGAAAAAGATCTTTCACGGCAGTTGTTTTTGAAAAAAAAAGTTTTATACGACAGTCTTCTAGAAAAGCTTCTCCGAAATTTCTTGGTTTAGCAAAGTTTTGGTTGTGGTCTTCTAAGTTCTTCTTCAAATTTCTGGTGTGAATTAAATGGAATCACAAGTTCTTTTCCTTTATTATCTGAAATTTATTTTGAAGGAGACAATATCTTTTCGCTATTATGTTTGAATGCTAATTGTTTCAAGGAAAAAATTGTTGCTTTTCTATGGAATTCACTTGATCTTCTTGAACCTGTGCATGCAATAGAGAGACTATTAGATTGAGTTTTCAAATTTAAAAGAAAAATTTAGCAAAGAAAAGATAAAAAAAAAAATTACAGAGGAATATGAATATGGTTACATTTTGTAACTCATTACATAATTTATATTTTACTAGATCTAATGCTAGTTTTTGAATGGGAGATGATTTTTCCTTGTATCCCTTATCATGTTTAAGGAAGTTTTGGAATTGGGATTTTGGTCTACTTGTTGACCTACGCCTTCTTGCTTATGCATAGAAGCTAGATAAATAATAATTTAATCCCTAAAAAATGAGAAGAGAAATTTGTCTTAAGTTTAAATCGGCATGTAACTGTATAGGCTAGCATTTGAAACACATATAGAATCCTTGATTCCTAAGATTTCTTTGATGGGAGATACCCATCTCTTAACTATAAGCCACATGATCTGTACTCTTGTTGTACCTCATCCTTTTCCAAAACAAGTACTGCGCACGGCCATAATACTCAGATTTCTCATTCCATCTCTTGTCAATTCTATTTGGAACTGACGATGAAGACCTCCTTAGTCGACCCCTAAGAACTAGATGAAACAGCTTCACAAGATTATGAGAAACGACTTCTTTACATTTGGGTGAGGTAACTCTCTCAAACTTAGAGGAAATTTGGCCTACATATTAGCCTTTATTCTATTTGTACAGGGCTCTTCTACCTATGGCATCGCTCTATTGATAAGATGACAATATTTCGCATTGCCTTTATTTCGCAACTTTCTTATGCTTACATTCCCTTGGGCTGAATCAAGCTATTATGTGTTGCCTACACCAACCTATGGTTATTGTTTCATAAATTGTATGCACTCTATATTATTTATTTTGTATTATAAAGGGTTTTTTTGGTCTTCGATGTCTGCCTCATGCAACTATTTTTATAGTGCCTGCCTTATTTTTAGATTGTTTCAATTGGCATCATCGTTATCCTCCACTATGTTAGCGACACTAGTCTAAAATGTTGCCATGGTTTAAATAATCTCCTTGATTCCATTGTCAACCTGTTACAGCTGAGGCACTTGATCATAATAGAAAATTCCCTCAGCATGGTGTAATCCCCTACTTTGATCCACACAATTTAAAATGATGCCGCCATACACTGTAGGCTCCTTTTTGTGTTTGTGTAATTATATATACAAAATCTTTGTAACAGGCGGTGCTCTTTGTCCCTATTTTAGATTTGCTTCCTTATTGAACTCGTTGGGAACACCCCATTCCCTTGTACTACGGTCAGTAACATTTACAATGTAATCAACTTTCTTTATGACCTCTTAGTCGACTTCTAGTTACCATATTTCCTATTAGAGTGTTGACTGGTGTTCATGGCTATAAACTATTTCTTGTATTAGGAGCTAAAAGAGCTTTATAAGGGAAAAGACTGGTTTAGATTAATGAATATATTACTTGATTAGTTGTTAGATGATCTTCATGCATATTATTTAAGTAAAGTAACAAGTTATTTATTGAAGGTATTGTAATACCGGGGTAAAAGTCGTTATAAAAAAGTTAATATCTTTTGCATGCAACTAAGAGTTTAATGTAGGTATGGAATGCATGCGTAGTAGTTAACTTAAGAATTACTGTAGAAATAAAACAGTGCATGAGTATTTCTATTTGAATATATATACTTCAGAATACATTTAATTTTATATGGTATTCTTTAAGTTCATAGAAAGAGCATATTTGTACCGGTATATCCTTAAAAATATTTTGAATTAATTTTAGTATATTTAATTTTAAATGAAGGATAAAATTAGATTTAGTTTGTTTATTTGAAAATGAATATGGTTTTTAATTTGAGAATTAATGATCATTTCTTTGAACTATTCTTTTATTATTGATTTGGAGTTAAGGAAAGCTCTTTGTGGAAATTAATTGTTAGAAGTTAACAAAATGAAAGATTGTTTACAATTGTGAAAAGAAATAGTTAAGTTATGCGTAGGAATAATATTTAAGTTATGATTGAAAGTATTTATAATTATAACTTTGAATCACTATTAAAATCGTTATTTAATTTTTTAAAAAAGCTAAGACTACAGTTGGTGCGAAAATAAGTGTCTTTGAGATATGTTATTTAAATATCTTTGGAGTGAATGATGAATATGCTTGACAATGAATAAATGTGAAGAAAAATTGTGTATTTTGGTACATATGTCTTCCTCAGACTTGTATTTTCTTTAAATAATTGTTGATTTTATGGAATTTTGCAATTCTTGTATAGGATTTGTTATGGCCAAGTCATGCACGTTGTTTATGATACCTATGAGGTGAATGAGAGTATGATGTTTTATGTCATGGATAAAATGTGATCATACCCTATTCTGATTTGTGCATGTTGGTTTTCATATATGTTATGTGAATTTTCTTTTGGTTATAGGAAGAGTGGCTTTCATTAGGGGTCGGAACCCTAAGAGGTTACCAAGTTAACCTATTGAAAGTAGTTAATCCAGTGAAAACCTAATTTAATATACTTGGGGTTGGGTGATATTCATAATGTAAATAAGATAATTTTAATGCCTCACCTAGTTCCTTAATGCTTGTATAGATTAAGAGTAGGTTGAGAAGGCCTGGAATGGCCTAGTCATCTACCTTGTCTTCCTGAAAGGTAATCCGACTCCACATGAGTTTGTCTAGGGGCTGGGAATCGGTAGAGACTGCCAGGGTAACTCTGGATGAGGGTCAGTAATATAAGAAGATTCACCAAGGTAACCTAGAACAACTATGTGATGACACTCTTTCCTAAAGCATGGGTATAGTCTCTTGAGTAGAGTTAATTGTTGTATTGTTGTTGTCTCTGGAAGCGTATGTTGTGATTACTATGGTTGATGGCATTATGTCATTATGTCATGATGTGATCATCAGCCATGTGATGTTATGATTCATCTTTTGTTTCATTGCCTTAGTGGACCTGGCATTATCTCCTAGCATGGGGGAGTGGACTTTCGAGTACCACGTGGTTGGGAGGAATGTCCTCTATCCTCCATTGGGTCCCACTATGGAAAATCAATCATTTCAACCAACATCTAGAACACTCCAGATTCATCACACTTCTTCTGGGTGCACTTAGACTCATCTCTTTCCTTTATGTTCTACATATTTTCTTCATTTACTTCATTGTTTGCATATCATAGTGTGTTTTCAAACATAGTGTAAATCTTAGTTTTGCATCCATTTTCATTCATCTAGATTAGTCAATTGCATTTAGTTAACTTCATTTAGCTTAGATAACATCATACATATCATAATTTGAATGAACCCTTAACATTTTTGGCATTATCTCTCTCCTTTTAGGTGAAAAACCCTAGAAGAGCTAGAGTAGTCTTAGGAACCCAAAAATCTATGGTTCAATTAGAGGCTCAATTAATTCTAATTTATTAACAGGATGCAAACATAGTGTCAAATTGTAAAGGTATACAATTTTCTACACTACACTTCCAAACCCGAAGGAGCCATCTTCTAATAGCATCAATATTGGGATGATTTCCATAAAATATCCCAACCAGAGATCTCTTAAGCTAGTGCAAAAACTCAAAAAAAATAGAGTTGGGAATATCAATTTGAACTTGTCCAGTCTCCATAACAGCAATGGAACTACTATCTATAGCCACACAATCAATCTCTAACAGATGGTTAGATGTGCCACTTACATCCTTTGCACAAATCTCATCCAAAGAAAGGACAACCGTATGAGAGGAAGAAGAAATAGCTTGAAGAGTGCTCATACTCCCAGCACTACAATCCATCCCATAATTGGGAAGCTTAAAAAACTATAGGGTTCAAAAGGGAAGAAATAGGAATAGGAACTTCACAAGGAGAAGGAGAAAATAGAACCCCCTAGTAGCAACAGCGAGAAGAAAACCATTTTTAAGACCTAAAAATAGAGCATTATTAAGAGGTTTCTCCATTTATTTTGCAATTAAACTCCTTTGTGCCTCTCAAGGGGATTCAAGAAGGATATCATGGAGGAACTCATCCTCCTCAAAAAAATCATTGCAATCCTAGGTAACATCCTTTGGAAAATCATCAATATGATCATCATTCTGAGAATAGAAAATATTTTCCTCATCCCAACCATGAGCCCAAATCTACATCAAAAGAGATAGGGGCATCAAAAAACATCAATAGTAGGGGAAACTACATCTAAGTCCTCATCAGGCTCCTCACCATCCTCATCCCTAGCAGATGAGGACAAGTGGCCAATAGCAAGGGTTTTAGGTGCAAAAGAGGACCTCCCACGTTTTCTCATCATTCTGAAATAGGAAAAAGGAAAATAAACGTAAGAGCAAAGGAAAAATGAAACCTAGAAGATGAAAAATGACAATGAGAAGAATGAGGAGAAAGAAACAAAATTAATTGTAAAGGAGGGGCCAGATGAGGGGTAGCAAGGGAGGATGAGGTGAGAAAATAGACGTGAGCAAAGGAGGCAAAGAAAAGAGCAGCAGACAGAAGGTGGAGGGAGGAAGGCAACAGAAGGAGGCCTCAATGACCAAGGGATCAAGGAGCCAAAGTGGCAGAGCTCGGGATTGAGGTGGGTAGGAGCTCTCCAATTCAAAATTCTTAACGTTTACATTTTCCCTTTGTTTTAACCTTTAAACTTTTATTTTTTACCAACTAAATATAAAAATCACTACAAGTCCTTAGGTTTCAAAACCACTATGGTTATATTTTATTTAATGTTGCATTTTAAACCATCATATAAAATTTAAGGATACCATAATAGTGTCAAAACTATTGTGCTAGTTTCACAATCACTATCTATAAATAGAAAGTGGACATTTCACATAAGTGAAAAAATAATTTGAAGAGATGTGAAGGACTAGAGGATTATATATTTCCCACATTGCAATTCCTACATATATCGAACTTGAATTATTTATTATTTTTAATATTATAAAATAATATCCCCACATAGAAAAGGGTTACCCACTTGAATGTAATATTGATATTTCATTTTTTTCACTCTATGTCATGTGTCATTAGTCTATGTAAGAAGTTGATAGAGATGAAAAGGGAGAGATGGATATAGAGAGGGAGGGAGAGGGAGAAGGAGAAATATAGATAAAAATAGAGGATAGAGATATAGAGAGGGAGAGAGCCTAGGAAAGGGGGAAAGAGATAGAGAGGGGGAGAGATATAGAGGGAGAGGGAGAGGGAGAGAAGAAGAGAGAAAAATATATATATAGAGGAGATAAAGAGGAAAGGGATATATTTAGATGAGGGAGACAGTGTTAGATAGACATAGAAAGAGGATAGAAATCTAAAGTTATATGATAGATGGAGATATTAAGATAGAGAGGAGGATAGATAGAGAGAGGAAGAGATGGAGATGGATAGGGATAGAAATATATAGAGATATAATGAAAGAAAGAGAGATGAAGGGGGGAATAGGGAGAGATAGAGAGGAAGAGATAGATAGATGGAGAAGAAAATGGAGATATATAGATAGAGATGTAGAGAAGGATAGAAAGTTAGAGAGATATAGAGAGGGGGAAAGTAGCAGATAAAGAGAGATAGAAAGGTTGTGAGCGAGAAATACATATAAAGACGAAGAGAGATGGATAAATATGAAAGAGAGATAGAAGGGAAGAGAGATAGAGAAATAAAGAGGGAGCTCAAGTAAGATACATATAAATATATAGTGAGAGAGATTAAAAAGATATAGGGAGAGGATGAGATAGAGAGATAAAGGAGGTGAGAGCGATGGAGAGATATATAGAGTATTGAGAGATGTAGAAAGAGATACAAGGAGAGGGAGAGATGAAGAGAGGTGGGAGATAGAGAGATAAAGATGTAGATAAAGAGAGATATAGCAATGAAGATATAAAGAGATACAATCAAAGAGAGGAAAAGGGAGAGATAGAGAGATGTGGGAGATAGAGAGGGAGAGAAAGAAAGATATAGAGAGACAATGAAAAAGAGGGAGAAGGAGAGATAGAGAGAGGTGGGAGAGAGATAGAGATAGAGAGGGAGAGAAAGATATATGTGAAGAGATAGAAAAATGGAGATATAGAGAGATACAATCAAAGAGAGGGAGATAGGGAGACAACAAAATAGAGAGAGATGTGCAATAAGAGATTAGAGAGCGAGGGAGAGAGGTAAGGAGAGAGGGAGGATAAATAGAGGGAGACATAGAGAGTAGGAGAGAGAGAGAGAGGAAAGACAGAATTGTATATGAGAAGGAGATGGATAGATAGAAGTGCATGAGAGGGAGAGAGAGAGAAAGAGAGGGATGGGAGTAGAGAGAGAAAGAGAGAGGGAGAGGGAGAGATAAATACTAAGAGGGATATAAACATAAAGAGATGGTGAGAGATATAAAGAGATATAAGAGGAGGGATATGGGAAAGGGGAGAGAAAGAGAGAGAGAGAGAGAAAAAGAGAGGGAGAAAAACATAAAGAGATCTAGTGAGAGAGATATAAAGAGATGGAGGGAGGAGATATAAAGAGGTAGAAAATAGAGAGGGGAAGGGAGAGATAGAGAAATAGAGTGAGAGTGAGATATAGAGAGGGAGGGAGAGAGGGAGAAATAAAGAGAAAAGAGAGGGAGATGGATCTAGAGGGAGAGTGAGAGAGGTAGGGATATGGAGAGATATTTAAAAGAGAGGGAGGATAGAGATATAAAGAGATAGAGGGAGAGATAGGTATATAGGTGAGGTAAAAAGAGAGAGATGAAGAGAGATAGAGAGAGATTTGAGACGGAGAGATCCAAAGAAGGAGAGATAGAGAAAGAGAGGTAAGGGAGATATAGAGATAGAGGGAGGGAGAGATAAATAACAAGATAGAGAGAAAGGAAGAGATATAGATATAGTCCAACAATATAATTATAGAAGGGAGAGAGAGACAAAAGGAAGAGAGAGATAGAGGGGAAGAGATAGAGAGATAGAGATACAAAGAGAGAGTAATGAAGATACTAAATTGAATTAGACTTTCACTTTTAATAAATATGCCGACTTTTCATAATGCAAGTGTACTATGTAATGTGCTCACAAACTATTCTCACATTTTATAACAAGAGTGCATTTCATAATGTGAATACATTACATAATGTGCTCGTGTTTTATATACATTTTTTTCTCACTAATTTTAACTTGGAATAGGTTTGGACAATAACTCTAATTATCGAATTTTTTAATTTTTAATTGAATAATCCAATTTTCTATTCTCATATATAAAATTTACCATATCCAATAACAAAAAATTAATTATCCATCCATTCTTTATTAGAAAAAAGAAACAATTCACTTAGATACTAAATACTATTCACAATCTTCCAAAACAAAGACAAATTAGATCAACCCTTTCTTTGACCAAGGCAAAGGCTATTCATAATCTTGAAAAGTCAATGTATTAGTAAGTGGAGAGGCAAATTAAATCAGAGAGGTAGGCCCCTCCAAACCAACTCCTAATTTTAAATATAATAATAAATGTTTGATATTGTTGAAATATTTGACATTTTATATTATATTTAAAACTTCATTATTAATATTTTTAATCCTAGAAAAAAAATTAATTGTTAATCTGTGAGATAAATAATATTTTGAAACATATTTTATTTTGTCAAATAAAATAAATAGAAACTTTTAATTGATTGAAAAATACGGTAATAATAAATAGCCAGTTTCTATGCACAAACGTTAGCCCTTGGACGTAACTCTATCAAATGATCCACATTTCTCCACACCCTATCTCACACGAACTGGTGGTGAAGTCATCTTATGGTCTTATCAGGAAAGCAAGGGTTATACGTTATTCGTTTCTCATTTTACAGTCAATAAACGGTAGCTTGAAAACTAATATGGGATTTTACAGATATAGGTATGAGACTTTTTAGGGAATTCTAATTCAGAGACGATATGTAATCTAAAAATCTATTGCTGATAATTCATACTTCGACAATCACTTCAATTTAAGTTGAATAACTTCATTTACTATGTAAAAAGCCAAGCATTGATGCACTAGCCCTACTTTAGGAGAAAGTTGAGTATCACCATAATTCTTCTCTAAGTTATTTACGTATAGTACACTTTATACTCTCATCAAGCACCAAATGTCTAACTAACGCTTTAACAGTAACTTCTCCCAAATGAAAGAAATAGGTATATGCTGTATAAGTTTTTAAGCTAGCATTTATTATAACTTATTACGCAAGTGTTGATCTATCTTTTAGGGGGGAGTCGTTGTGGACATCTCAACAAAAATCATCTTGATGTCATATCATATTTAATGATGCAGGTCTGAAACATTAGTTATAAGCAAGGATCTTACCACGTTAGCCACTGTAAAATATTAGGAGTTGAATTAAAATCGCCACATATGATTTTGAAAGGCACTATGTTAGGATTCTCAACTATTGGGTCATCTCCCCTAGTATCAATTGGAAGATTGGATTTTTAATCAATTATAATGCTTCATGTGATCAATGAACTTCTCTGTGTGATAAACATTTATCAGTTATTTATTCATTAAGTGAAAAACATTAGTTGTGTTCTATTTGCTTGTTTGCACTTAGTAGTACCATAATTTTAAGCCTCTCAACCAATTTGAGCCCTTGATCTCTACTTTTAATTCTAGCAATCCAATCTCTTAGACAAAAATCTATACATTGAACGTCATCCTAAGCCATTCATGAATTTGGACCTTATGCAATATTATATTGTTGGTGAATGCACTCATACCACCAAATCTATCATCCTTGAACACAACCACTACGACTTGGTATGACAAAGAAGATCCCTTTATATTTATATAAATCTTTATCAAAATTTTCATTGATAATAAGATCCTTTGTTACTCCAATTTTCACGTGCACCATTTCAACTAACATTACAACCTAACATTACACACACCTAATACTTGTTAGAACTATATAGGTATACGTGAAGGCCGGGCTCAACTAATCTCAAGCAATTAGAAAAATGAAGATGAATGGCCTGCACGCAGTGATGGTACCTTTCCCCGTGCAAGGCTGTATCAATCCTCTAATCAATTTTGCTCACCTGCTCTCTTCACGAGGGGTTTTCGTCACCTTCGTCAACACGGAGTGGAGTCACCAGTGCATGTCCAGAGCAGTTGTTAATGAAGAACCCTCCAACTCCACATTTAGGTTTCTCACCATTCCAGATGGGTTGCCACCTGACCACGGTCGTCTCTCCAATCCTCCCGAGTACGTAATCGCAATGGAAAAACTTGGCCCGGTCTTGGAGCATCGTTTGCGGTGCGGCTTACCGGATGGAACTCCTCCCATCACCTGCATTATAACAGAAAATTTCATGTCTTGCACTCACGAAGTGGCCAACAAGCTGGGAGTGCCCCGAGTCATCTTCTGGACAATGTGCGCCGCTTCTTCTATTGCTCAGTGCAACACCAACCTCCTCCTCTCCCGCGGGCATATTCCTGTCAAAGGTATCGAATCTACAGTAGTGATCCTCAATTTTATTTTGATTGCTCAAAATGTTGGTAATAACTGAAAGTTTATAATTGCAGTGGAGGAATCTAAGAGGACGGCCAAAGTGATCACTTGTTTGCCTGGTAATCTTCCGCCTTTGTTGCCGACCGATCTTCTTTCCATCTATCGCGCTGCCGACACATCGGATATTTTGTTTCAGTTCTGTCTGCGTGAGTCACAATATCAAACTAAGGCAGATTATGTGCTGGTCAACACTTTCGATGATTTGGAGGTTCCGGAGACGGTAAGCGCACTGTCCATCAATGGCTGTCCTGCGTTGGCAGTAGGGCCTGTGTTTCTTCCCAATTTCTTGGAAGGAAAAGATTTGAACGGACGCGCGAGTCTGTTGGAGCAGGACGAGAGCTGCCTCAAATGGCTCGACGTCCAACGGCCGGCTTCTGTGATATACGTTTCCTTCGGCAGCGTCGCCGTCAAATCAAACGAACAGCTGAACGAGTTGGCAATGGGATTAGAGAAGAGTGAGCACCCCTTTCTGTGGGTTCTGCGTATGGATATTGCGGGCGGCAAGCCTGCCACTCTCTCGGACGGTTTTCTAGAAAGGACGAAGGATCGGGGACTGATTGTGAAATGGGCGCCTCAGGTGAAGGTGTTGTCCCACCCTTCTGTAGGAGGGTTTCTTACCCACAGTGGGTGGAACTCGTGTTTGGAGAGCCTGAGCATGGGAATTCCAATGCTTGGATGGCCCTATTTCGCTGACCAGTTTCTCGACTGCCGCTTCTGCAAGGATGTGTGGAAGATTGGCATGGACTTGGAGGGCGTGGACATTGATGAAAATCTGGTCGTTAAGTGGGAGGAGATAGAGAAAGGCGTGAGGAGACTGATGGAGGGTCCGCAAGCGCAGGAGCTTAGAAAAAGAGGCAGGGAGTTGAAGGATGCTGCATTCAAAGCGGTTGCACAGGGAGGTTCTTCTTTTATCAATTTGAACAGGTTTATTCATGACATGACGCAACTTTCCAAATCGGCCTCTGTTAAAACGGCCTAGCCGTCAAAGCATTTCGTTCCTCATCGATCACTATTATTAACTGCGGTAAATAAAAAATAAGTTTATAAAACGCCTCCCTTTAGTGCTTGGCATCTCCTCGTTCATCTCTAATGTCAACAGGATGCCAACTAGACGATTTATAAAATGATCTGTACTATTGGCTATTGTATTTGGCTACAGTAGGTTCATATCCTTTCTAAATGATCTGTATTAGCTATTGTTTATCTAAATAACACCAGAATTGGCTGAGCATCTTTTAATCGTGGTACCATTTTAATGGTGGACTGTGTTGAATTGGGCCGGCTTAACCGGCACACTCTAAGCCCTGACAGGTTAGGTGGCCTGGCCCATTCACCTGACATTTTCGTACCTATCAAATCCACGTTTCCGCTTTTTACAGCCGTGTTTTTTTACATGCGGTAATAAATATGATGGAATTTTATCTTATAAATACTCCGCTGAAGTAATAATATATCATAACATATTAAAGCAGAAAGTGCGCTCAATCGTAGGAGAATAAATAGGTGTTAAGCAGAAATGTGCGCTTATTCCATAGGTAATAATAAATTTGGTGAAATCTTATCTTATAAATACTCCTAAGTAATGGTATTGCACATCATTTTAAAGCAGAAATGTAGGAGATTAATTAGGTGTTAGCCTGTTTAAATAGAGATGCCCTCTATAAGGGTGTTTAAATAATATAAAATTTTAAATTTAATAAAATTGTTTAATAATAAATATACATAAGGAAAGATGATGAAAAAATTTAGAATTAAAAAAATATTTAATAATAAATATATTATTATTAAATATTCAGTATATTATTAAAATATATTATATGATTTATATAATATATACATATAATACATAATTGTATAATTTGTAGTTATTTTACATTTCAATAATGTAGTTACAATTTTTTTTTGTTATTATTGTAACTATTGTTGTTATTATTATGATAAAGTATTTTGATGTAATCTTACAATTTATTGAAATCGTAAGAAAATTTCTAAATTTTATCTTTCTTTATTGACATAATTATTCATTTAGGTTATGAATTTTGATGTATAAGTTGTAACGAAATATGAGTTTTTAAAAGTTATAACTAAAATTATATTTAAATCTATTTTTTTACATAAACAATTAGTAGGGTTATTGCAATGATATCAAAGTTGTGATCTTGTCATCCTATAAATCGTGGAGTCACTGTATCTTGTTGTTAGCTTCAATATAAATGAAACTATACTTAGAGGGATTCAAAGAGAGATTATCTTTCTACACTTCAAGGAATTACATTGAGATCATTAGTAGAAGAAATTACTTTAAGGTTTGTAAATTACTAGAATCTATCAAAATATTTGAAGGAAACTTTGTCATTTCAAAAATATATAGAATTTTATTTCCCAAACTACCTGAAATAGATAAAAACAAAAGGTGGACAAATACACACAATTAGTACTAACATATAAATTTTCAAAACACCATATTTGAACAACTCAAAGGAAGAATCACATAAGAAGGGTCATCATGCATCCACTGGAGGACCACACCTCCAATTATTACAAAGAAGATGAATGCATATAGTAGAAATAATTTGAGAAAAAATAAACTTTTCTTTTGTAATGAACCTTGGGAGTTAAGCCATGGATATCAAAGAAAAAATGAAATAATTCTAAAAGAAGAGTAAGAGAAATTTTATAAAGAGCTTTAAAAGTAGATTGTGGAATCAGAAAATTATAGGTATACTAGATTGAAACTATAAGAAAAGGGTCTTAGCAAAAATTATGGAGCATGAACAAAAAGAAATAACAATTCTACATATCTAAGAAAGGGATAATAAAAAAATCATGGAAGAATATAGAAAAAGAACTATGAATTTCAAGAAATTAAAATCATCATTTTCAAAAAGGATTATGTATATTCTTATGTGAATGAGAAATTATGATAGTTGAGCACGAGGAAGAAGAAAATTCAAAGTTGCAAGTATGTGAAAGGGACTAAATTTTGGAAGAATCCACGAAGAAGATGAAAGGTATGGAGCTTTTCTTAGAAAATAGATCCTCATTAATTTTCAAGGTTGAAAGTAAAAAAATATTGACCTTGATGAATTTAATGAGCATAAAAATCACTTTTTGAAAATATGACTGAAAAATATGTTCCTTTTCAAAAAGCATCCATCATCTTGAAAATATTGAGTTAGAAACATATAGATCGATGTCTTAAACAATTATGCTAATGAGTGTGCACTTTGAGGGACAACTCTATTTAATGTTAGTATTAAAATTTTGAGCCATAAGAATCTTGTGATGATGTCAATATCTCTAGTTCAATAGAGGGAGCTAAGAGCTTTGAGAATGTTTTATCATGTTTGATTTGTTAGCATCATGGGACAAATCATAAGAAAGGTGAAATAATTCAAACTTATCATTCCATAAGATTATGGAATTCAAGTGTTAATTGGAGACATGTGAAAATAAATGTAGAATCTTTTCCTATTATATTAACCAAACACCTAAAAAAGGAAGATATTGAGAACACAATAAATTTTTTGATTCTTTGATGGGTTTAATATTATCATTGTTAATAAATTCATCATACTATTTTTCTGGATAATTAGACGAATTAATTTATCCATGAGAAATCATAAGATAGGTGATCAATTGTGTGTTTAGAAAATTGACATTAATTTATGGTTATTTACTTAAGAACTATTTTATAAAAAATTCATTTACTTTAAAGAAGACTTGTTTTTTAAAAAAAGAAAAAAATTAAAGAATTCTAAGTAAATGAAAAAAAATATAAAATAACAAGTGTCGGTTAAGCCTGGCCTGTTGAATTTAATGACAGCAGAATAAACGGAAGAAAAGATTGCAAAAAATAAAATGAACAAACAAGCACACACTCAAACAAGAATACAGGATTTTATATAGTGGTTTTCCCAACAATGGCTACATCCACTTTCAATAGGGATTCTTTTTTATTAATTCTCAATACAATACATATTCAAGTAGCAGTTGCGCTTATAATTCAATCACATCTCCAAAATAGAAAAAATCTATCAAAACGGTTGACTTCTAAATTAGCAAATACATGCCAAAAAAGAGTCAGTTACAAAAGACATCCATTTTGAGTGTGAGAGATATTGTCATTATAATTAGAAGGAATATATTTGGGCTTCACCGAACCCAACAATCTCCCACTTGAAGACCAAATATTGCTTGAGAGAGCCACTCAGAGATATCTCCTATTGCAGGAATTTACATCAGCCCCAACGAAAACTTTAGCTTCGCCAAATTCTGTTCAAGAATGCTTCTGATGAGTCTCCTCCAAAGCACATCGGATTTAATAAGCTCCATGGATTTTAAGCTTTCCATTTCCTCCCCCACAACCAAAATCAAATCCGGACCTCCACTAGAGCCCCAGTTCAAAGCCCTTTCTGTACACCACTAGTACAAATCCTTCTCTACATACTAATCATCACTCAAAAATTCCTCCTGAACTATCTCATTTGAATTCACTAAATTATCCAACTGAACATGAAAATCATTAATAAGAAATTTTTTTACCTTCTCATTACTTTCTGCAACATCACTCTTAACCTTATCAAATCTCATATTAAAATCTGATTTTATCTCATTACCTTCAGCTGCAACTTTTGCTCTACCTGCAATCAATGCATTCAACTCTACCTCTACTTTTGCAATCTTCATCAATAAATCATCTCTCTTTTCTTTTTGAAATCCAATTTCAGCTGCCCCAAGGTTTTTGGCATCAACCCGCTCACTATCATCTAACTGATCCCTAAAACTTTCACTATCAAGCATACTAAAAAAATCATTAATAACCAAATTAGTTTCAGCATCTAATTGATCCCAAAAAAAAATTTGGGTAGTCCATATTTCACACAATGACGAATTTGAAGTAGGATGAACGACTCCCACTTCAGCATCACTCTATTACATACAGGGTGCTTAATTTGCTACCCCTTGCAATTACCAAGGCCCCCTTTTTAACTTTGCATCTATTTGATTCAAAACTAATTTCACAACCTTGAGAACCCAATTTTCCAACTGAGATTACATTTTGTTTGAGCTAAGGAACATATCGAACATCACATAATAACCAAGTATAACCATTTTTCAATTTTAATGAAACATCCCATTTTCCAACATCACAAGAATCATTATTACCAAGAAAAACCATAACGAAGTCACCAATTTGTAGATTTTTGAAATACTCCTTGCATGGAGTGACATGAAACGATGAACCCAAATCAAACACCCACCCATTAGTTGGAATTTCTAAGTTAAAATAAGAACACCTGCATCTTCTTGGTATGCTATGTTGGCTTCATTATTTATCACCTCTTCTTGTTCCTTTTTGTAGTTCCAACAGTTCTTTTTTATGTGACCTGGTTTTCCACAAAACCAACAATCACCATTTCTGCCCCTGGACTTTGATCTTCCCCTATCATTATTTCTTATTTTATCTTGACCCCTTCCTCTATTGTCGGTACTTACAGTAGTCAAGGCATCACCGGATGAGGGCTCTTGATTTTTTCTCCTCATGTCTTCTTTGAGAAGAGTGGTTGCAACATCATCAAATTTTAATTTACTTTTGGCAGCCACCGAAGTGTTAACTACCATCACCGCACCTTCTCAGTTGTTCGGTAAAGAACATAACAACAAAATTGTCTTAATCTCATCATCTAAATTAATGCTCACTGAAATCAATTGGGTGACCACTATATTAAATTCATTTAGATGATTTGACATAATCTCACCTTCTCACATTTTCAAATTATATAACTTATTCATAATGAATACCTTGTTCGTTCAGTCGATGTCATCTCGTACATTAAACAAAGTTTATCCCACAGCTCTTGTGTTGTCTTCTCAGCTAAAACATTAAAAATAAAATGTTGTTGGACAGCGAAAGAAAAATAGTTGCTCTTGGTTTCCTATCCAATTTCTCCCAATCTTCGTCTAAAACTGAACCTTGCCCTTTGGCTTTTCCATCTAATGCATTTGAGAGATCTTGTTTGATGAGTAATGATTCCACCTACACCTTCCATAGATCGAAGTTCTGACCTGCAAACTTTTCAATCTTCCATTTGTCTACATCGTCCATGGCTCCAGAAATTCTTCACCAATTTCCAGAAACTGATTTAGCACCGAGCTTCTCCACCAGGCTCTGATACCAATTGTTGAATTTAATGATAGCAGAATAAACGAAAGAAAATATTATAGAAAATAAAATGAACAAACAAGAACACACACAAACAAGAAAATAGAATTTTATAGTGGTTTTCCCAACAATAGCTACATCCACTTTCAACATGAATTCTCTTTTATTAATTTTCAATAAAATACATATTCAAGCAGCCGCAACTCTTATAATTCAGTCACATCTCCAAAATAGAAAAAATCTACCAAAACGGTCAATTTCTAAATTAGCAAATATATGCCAAAAAAGAGTCAGTTACAAAAGGCATTTGTTTTGAGTGTGAGAGATATTTTCGTTATAATTAGAAGGAATATATTTGGGCTTCACTGAACCCAACAAAGTGCGTCCAGAGAGACATTATGTGTGTAGCATTTCATTTCATTTTAGAGAGCTCAGACTCAGTTATTTGAGCACGTTCTGACAATTTACTTCTTCCTTACTAACATTTATCTTGTGTTGTGGGGAGGGTACTTTGTGATAAATATGTCACCATCATATAATTCATTGAGTCACTTTCATGTCTTTAATGTTTTTTCCAACTCGGTAATTCCTTATGATCCTCTTTTTCCCTAATTATCTAGTCCTAAATTTGGTGTTTGTATAATCACATTTTAGTTATTTTTATATAATAAAATATAATAAAAATTTAGGATGATTTTACCATATGAATTAAAGGGTAATTTGAAAGAGATAATTATCACACAAAAATTTGTGACATGTAATGTTGTGTATCAAATTTCAATCTTAAGGTTAGCATGTAGTTAATATTATCAACCTAGTTAAATATGCTTTAAAGTATTTTTGATGTCATCAATGTTATGGTTCAAGTCAATAATATTGGTTATAATTAGGATTTAGATTCATATTTATAGAAAGTCACTTTCATTATTTTTTAATAAGAATACACATAATTCACTTTATTTTTGTAAATGCATCCACCTTAAATATAAGAAAAAAAATTAAGGTTAAGAAAAACTTATACTAAACATATAGGTCTTCAAAAACATTAAGAATAGTAGTTGTGCCAAGAAGGTTTGGCCCTCCAAAATAAGGTTCATTTAGGTCTTCTATTTGTCCTCACTTCATCTATAACCATCTATCAAGGGGATATTAATGCACTTACAAGTAAAAAAAAAATCTATTTGTCCTTACTTCATCTATAACCATCTGTCAAAGGGATATTAATGCACTTATAAGTCAGCAAAAAGTAACTACCCCTAATCAGGTTATCTTTATTTTGATAGTTTTATTTATACTGTAAATGTTGTGAACTTCATGTATAGATAGCATAGTATCAACCATTGCTTCTACTTTTTACATTGTTGTTACTTACATCCCTTGCTTACCACATAATCTTACCACATAATGGAATTTTAGTCTTCATAACTTTGTTATCTACCACTAGTTACATCCCTTTTATAAGTAACCCCTTTTACAATGACAATTTACATTTTTTATTAGTACTCATAAATTTTGCTACATCTAGAAAGGTCTTGTACCTTTTTCTTATTTATCATCATCATATTATAGATACCTATTTTAGGGTCATCAATATTTTTTATTAAGATCACATGAATGTTACCACACTTTTGATTAGATTATTTTTAAGTCTTTTATCATATTTAAATGAATACCTTCCTTTAATTTGACTTATCAAACATTTATTTCTTTCCACATTTCTATTTCTATAAAATCCTTAAAGAATATTCTCCTATGTACACATAGGAATTTCTATATATGATTCCCAAGAAGAGCCCTAGAGTGATCTCCCTTCTTCTATAAAACCCCAATTCTAACATGGATTACACATTATTTTGAGAAACATCAATAAAATCATAATTTCTCGTACCAATGCTAGCACTAGTTCTATAGTAGATTAATGTCAAACACCTCTTCAAGAGGAAAGAAATCTATAGGGTGAACATGATGACAATATCAAGAAGCCACACATCAAATGCAATAGTTTATTCAAACTAATCTAAAACACTAGGGGAATCCTCCAAAACAAAGCCAACATCTCATGAATAGTTCCATTCCTTACCAAGCTTAGTAAAAACCATGCCAAAATAATGAATTTCCTTATTTTACTTTCATTCACAAATCCATCAATATCAACCACCATGGAAGGTATTACAAATAGTATCTTTCCCTGATAAACAAACACTCAAGAAAATAAAAAATACTATAATGGACTATGCACAAATGTTTGTTCAAGTGCTAACCATAACCATAATTATATAAATGCAAACTCAACTCATTCACTCGATTTATGAATGGCAGTATATCCTAATACATATTTGGCTTTTTTTCTTCCCAAGGGGGGGTATTTTTTTCTAACAATCATGAACCACCTTTAGCACTCTATGTCAAGTATTTACTATTCGCATGTAAAAATACACATTAAGGGGGGTTGCATAGTCTCTCTTCTTCTCTCTATGGTAAGAGGGAGATTTTCCTCACATGGAATTTTATCATTGTCATTTTTTGAGGGGTATCACATAGAACTTCTCTCTTCATCCTCTCTTGGAAAATTTATGTCATGATTTTTTACCTTCCTTTTTTGGGGAGGGAATCACCATTGTATAGGGCTACCTAACATAGCCTAACTATTGGAAGCAATTTCTCATAAGATGCACTTTTGGGGATTATTGGTGCAATATTTTATTCACCTTGGATATATTATATCCCAAGTGTGATATTACACCTATTTAACAAGTTTACTCAATATAATGCAATATTTAATTATTCTCATCTAAGTAGCTAATAATGACATGTGTAAACCTTACATTAAGCTATAGAAATACAACTACTACCTCATTAACTTTTGATTGTTATGGTAGTTGGGTGTTACCTCTATTAAATTAGGGTCACCTTTTCCTTAGTTAGATTGAATTAACTCCCCTCTTGATTAAGATTGATTTAGAGTTAAATTACACTTATTAAACATCCCATCTCCTTGATTCATGCACATAATAGGCCTATATATTTTTATATTACTCTTTGTAATTTGTTTCATAATATTGAATATAGAATAGAATTATGTTGTTCATCTAGATTTTTTTTATTAGCATATAGGCATTTTCTCTTGGGTATATTTTTTTTCATAAAAACTTCTAATAAAGTTCATAAGACAATAATTAACATATAAGCCAAACTCTTTAATTTTGGAATAATTTTAAGTGTGCAAAAGTTCAAACAACATGATCTTTTACACTTTTTAGGGTTCATTTATTAAATTTGTGATGAGTTAGGAATTAATAGTGCTAATTAATAACTTGTATCTTGAAAGATAGAATGATCATATTATTATCAGAAAAATATTAATAATATCATCGGGCACTATAATAAAAATATCCCCAACAAAAAGTAACTTATTAGCCTCAAAAAATTTGTGACATGTCCCTAATATTTTTGAAAGAGGAAAAAACGGGCTTTACAGGGACCCAAAAACACAAAGTTTACAAACAAAAGATAAGATTGTCAAAGACCCCATTAACAGAGAGGCTATAAAGAAAACAACAAAATGAAAAAGCCACAGCCACCAAAAAAGCCAGCAAGGGCCACAAAAAAGACCCAAAAAGACCAGACAAAACACCAGTAGCGACTAAACTTGGGACTTTAACATTTCTGTAGTCTTAGCTTCCATGTCGTTCATTTCCTAAACCCCCCTCTTTGAGATCTGGACCATCTGGGTAGTAGGAGGTGCTTTCCTCTTAAAGTTGGCACCGGTCCTTTTCGATATACTTTGGTCCTCGTTCTTGCTTTTATCCTTGTCCTCTTCCAGATCAACAACCAGCGAGCCCTATTGCAACTTTTCCAACTTTTCAGACATTGCATTGATGATAATGGCATTGTGCCAGCCATTTTATGGTTTTGTTCCACAACAGGACATGTCCCTAATGTTGTCAAAATATAAAGGCATAGATTATTCCTCTATATGAATGTACAAAAATGTGATATTTTCTAGGGTAAAAAGGATATCACTTCAACTAAGTGCAAGGAAATTTAGTTCACCTCAACAATTTTTAATGGGTTTGTGCATAAATATGGGAAGGAAAAAAGGTCAAATAGTCACATTTCTTCAAAAATACCTATTTTAGAAAGCATAGCACACACATATTATAACACACTTGCATAAGGCTCAAGTGTGTTTTTGTTAACATAAGTATGTTATAATACATGTATATTCTAGTTTAAACCAATGAAATCTGTGTTTTTCTTCATTTACTTCATTGTTTGCATATCATAGTGTGTTTTCAAACAGAGTGTAAATCTTAGTTTTGCATCCATTTTCATTAATCTATATTAGTCAATTGCATTTAGTTAACTTCATTTAGCTTAGATAACACCATACATATCATAATTTGAATGAACCCTTAGCATTTTTGGTTCCTATCTCTCTCCTTTTAGGTGAAAAACCCTAGAAGAGCTAGAGTAGTCTTAGGAACCCAAAAATCTATGGTTCATTTTGGTGAACTTGCATTTGAACACTTTACATTTCTGATTCCATTTGCATATTGCATCTTAGTTTACATTTTCATTAACATTCAATTAGGACGTTGTTTTGTTTTTGCATTCTAGACCTTTTCATATTGCATTAGTGAAAACTTCATTCAGATTTCATTTTTGCATTGCATCTCATTGAAAAAATAGAAAATCTACATTTTGCATCATTGTTTGCATTTTGTAGGACATTAAAATCATCTTAAAATTTCTGAAAAAATACAAAAAATTTGCATACGAGGACTCATTCGCCACCTAGGGCGAATCAGTCCCTCTGCACTTTTTAAATAACATTTTTGGCATTTTTCTAGCATTTACTGCATTTATGTTTTCTGTAGTTAGCTCTCTATTATAGTTAGCAGCATTTTTGTTATTTGCATTTATACATCTTAGATCCCCTTGCATTTGCATTCACCCATTCTTTGTGGTACTTGTATGAGCATTTGGTGCCCCATTGCTAATACTTTAGTGAGAAGAAGTTCTAGACTCATGGCTTCCCATGATAGCACTTTCATTATGGACCTTGGGATCTCACAAGCTTCTACTCCTAGTATGGACAATGGTGCATTAGGAACTAACAATACCACCTCTGTGCCTTCACCTTTCCATCCAATGCATGTTGACACCCAAAACAATTCCCTCTCGCAAGAAACTTAGGTCATTAACATTCATGAGGATTTTGCACATTTACAACAAGACTTTTCACTTGAAAACATTTCCAACACTGCCATACCTTCTATTGAAAACCTTCATCATTTAATTGAAAGTGATGATGGCTTGCACATGATGAAGAGAATTGTTGAGATTTACAATAAACATGTATCTTCTAATACTCAATCCGCAAACATTCATGTAAGCCAAGGAGGATCTCAAGTTCCTCCCCCTTCAACCATTGCATCTATACCAACTTATACCAATCCGCAAGTTCACACAACTATGCCTCAAGTTAGTTATGTGGCTCCTTCTTTCACAATTCCACATAGCATTCCTACTCCTCTTGTGGCATCGCAAGTCTCTTCCACCACCTTCACACTGCATAGTATTCCTTTCACTTCACCTAACATCACCTACACTCCATCACCCTTTTCTCTTCTGCCTCAACCCACTTACCTTGATCCTTTTCGTACACAACTCCTTACTACCATTTCATCCATGCAACACCAACTTTCCACCTTTAGCCAAGGTCAAAACACTCCACACACTTATCATGTTCATAGCAGCCCCTTATCCTTATAAATCTTACGTACCTCAATGCCACAAGGGATAGAAATGCCTCAGTTTGAGAAATACGGAGGAAAAGGAGACCCTATCAACCATGTTAATGCCTATATAGCTTTCTGTAGTGATTTTGTCCTTGATGATAAAATTTTAGCCAAATTGTTTCCAAGGACCTTGAAAGATACTGCATTAGAGTGGTTTTCCAACTTGCCTAATCATCCCATTTATTCATTCAATGAATTGGTGGATGCTTTCATAAGTCACTTTCAAGTTCACATGAGACCTAAAAAGACAATGGCTGACCTCATGAGATGTAGAAAAAACATAGATGAGAAAGTAACAGATTTTATCTCACGATACTAACCCTTGTATGCCCAAATTGATGTCAAGATTCTTGATGCACATCTGCAAAAGATGTTTATCAAAAACTTGACCACAAACCTTCAGGATAAATTAACTATGATGAAATTCCCTTCATTTATGCATTCATGCACAACCTTGTGTGAATACCATAACTCGGTTTCAAGTCATGATTCAAAATCCACTTCTACCCGAGCTGACAAACCCGAACATAGCCATCAAAACCAAAATACAACACAAAAATTTTGTAAACCAAATAGAGGCTTTTTACAGTTCGATACGCCTCCTCCTTCACCACCGCAACCAACTCAACCAATTCCAAATCATGTGGCAACTGTTAAAGAAACTATGCCTTACACCTATGGGGATCTGAACAGACAATTTACACCTTTACCTGATTCCCTCCATAACACAATGAAACAATTAATTCAAAAACACATGCTTACTTTACCACCAGTTCAACCCCTCGATCCAAATCAGCCATTACCACCCACCTTCAAACCTAATGCTTATTGTCATTTTCATCGTCAAAATGAACATGACACTAAACACTGCAAGCATATAAAACATTTAGTTCAAGACCTCATTGATTCAGGCCATTTGTCCATTATGGGTGTTAATGATCAAGGCAATAAGTCTATTGCACCCCTTAACCAAAACTTACAAATCTTCACCAATCCTATGCCTAAACACACTACTTCATTTGTCAAGGCTAGCAAACCTTCACACACTGATGTAATGACTGTTGATACAAACAATGAACAACATAATATACCTCCACCTGTTACTAAAGAAAGTCATATGGATAAACTTGTGGCTATGATAGACATTATCCCTCGTAAGGTCCAAAACAGTAAATCTCTTGATATCACTTTTTCTGCTAAAGACATAATACCAAAGCTTCCCGATGGTCCTCTATCTCTACATAGCTGCAAAATCTATGATAAGCCCACTAATGGGATATTAATAGATCCCGCTTGTGGTGAGAATTTGATCACAAAGGAGTTTCTAGTATTACATGAGCTCTATCAAGATGATTATAATAAACCAACTGCATGGATTAAAATGCATACTGGTTTTGCATGCCCTACGATCAGATTGATCGTACTCCCCTTACACATAGGACCTAAATCTTTGGAGGTAACATTTTCAATTATCCCACAATCTGACCAATTCTGTTTGCGGCTAGGCCACCCTTGGCTTCGTTCAATGAAAGCGGCCCCCTTAGTCATTCATAAGTGTTTGAAGTTTCCACATGGAAATGAGGTATTCACCGTACACCATAGTGGATTTAATCCCTTATCTTCCAAAGGTAATTTTTCATTAGAAGCCTTTTGGCCTGCACCCATGGAACCCATCACCCCTCAAAAGGACTTCTTTTCCATCGCCTATCAAAAGTTTAAAGCCAAAAAGATAGCTGAATTGTCTCTTCATAACTCATCCCCATCCACTTCCATACCTCCTATCATAGATGAAACCATGATTCAACCTGAGTTCGACATTGAGAAAACAATACAACCTCCTGAATAACCACCTCTGATACTTCTCAACCATCGTTCAAACAACTGAGGGACAATGAAACAACTCCTATCATGCCTCCTCGTATTAAACAAGTGTATAAATTCAAAGAGAAAGTGGTTGATCCATCCTCTTCGGTTTCTTTTGTTCTTCCCTCTTCGGAAGTAGAAGAACCTATGATGACTCAATCCACTCTTACACCTCAACAAAAACAAAACCGAATTAATCGAAACCGTAGTGCTAGGGAACATAGGTGTCGTCATTGTCTCCTTACTTGTCAAATGCACAACAATAAAGAAAATCAACCTCCCCCTCTAACAGAAGTAATAGATGACCACCCTCCTTCTCCTAACCTGCCACAAGAAAGTCTTGTACAACAATCACCACAACCAAAACTTTTGATGCATCCATCCTTATAAATCACCGTTCATCCTCCCATTGTCATTTTCATGGCCTTTTAAGTCTTGTTTCATGGTATTTGATATATTTTGCTTTGATTTTATGTTGTAACATGGCTTGAACATGCTTATTTAGGTACTAAAATTCAAATAATGATTTCTTGTGAAGGTGTTGTGAAATGTTGTAAGACATTTCTACATTCTTCTAGACTCTATTTATTAAATGTCCCAACCAAAGATGTAGTGCCCCTCTAGTTGCTGCACTTTGTTTCACATGTGACTCTGATATGTTAGTAGTTGTTTTTGTGTATTTATGATGATGTGGTATTGTATGTTAGTTTTGGTGAAGGATACAGTGTAGCATTACTCACTTGAGCACCCTGCTACGCTGCTACTCTCTTTCATGGCATAATTGTTGGTTTATGTAGATATGTTTAACAGTTTTGTTTGATGCAATCCGTAGGTACTGGGTATTGGCTTTACCTGCTTTGTTGGGTCTGAGCATGCCCTAACCCAATGGAAATATGTTGTTTTAGAGATAGTGTCAGGTCCATCATAAGCCATCGTTCTTCATTGAACGAGTATCCATTTTTCACCCATCGTTGTTGTTTTGTCGTTTGGTTCTGTCATGTCATTCTTGTTTTTGCCATAAATAGAAATTGATTGATTAAATAATTAAATGCTTATTTATAATAAATTTGAATTAATTGATGTGTAGATAATTTAATAGTTAAATTGTAATGTTGATTTTAAAAGAGTTTGATTAATTAAATTAATTAAACGATATAATTTATTTAAATATAATTGTTAGTTTTGCATAATAGAATATTTATTTATTTATTGTGCAAGTTTAAAATGTTTGAAAAAAAAAAAGTAGATAACATTGAATTTTTGTTTCAACTGAAGATGTGAAAATATCTCAAAACTTTACTTTAAGTCGGAGATGTTATCTTGCGTGTTTATTTGGTTTGAACTGAATGATCAATTGGAATTGCATGCTGACTGTGAGTTAAGTGTGGAAATCATGAGTTAATTGGATGTGAATAAAAAGCTTTTTTTTGTGCAATTTCATTCGCAGGAATGGATTTTTGGATTGCTGGGAAGAAAAAGATCTTTCATGACAGTTGTTTTTGAAAAAAAAAGTTTTATACGGCAGTCTTCTGGAAAAGCTTCTCGAAAATTTCTTGGTTTAGCAAAGTTTTGGTTGTGATCTTCTAAGCTCTTCTTCAAATTTATGGTGTGAATTAAACAGAATCACAGGTTCTTTTCCTTTATTATCTAAAATTTATTTTGAAGGAGACAATATCTTTTTGCTACTATGTTTGAATGCTAATTGTTTCAAGGAAAAAAATGTTGCTTGTCTACAGAATTCAATTGATCTTCTTGAATCTGTGCATGCAATAGAGAGACTATTAGATTGAGTTTTCAAATTTAAAAGAAAAATTTAGCAAAGAAAAGAAAAAAAAATTAGAGAGGAATATGAATATGGTTACATTTTGTAACTCATTACATAATTTATATTTTACTAGATCTAATGCTAGTTTTTGAATGGGAGATGATTTTTCCTTGTATCCCTTATCATGTTTAAGGAATTTTTGGAATTGGGATTTTGGTCTACTTGTTGACCTACGCCTTCTTGCTTATGCATAGAAGTTAGATAAATAACAATTTAATCCCTGAAAATGAGAAGAGAAACTTTTCTTAAGTTTAAATCGGCATGTAACTGTATAGGCTGGCATTTGAAACACATATAGAATCCTTGATTCCTAAGATTTCTTTGATGGGAGATACCCATCTCTTAACTATAAGCCACATGATCTGTACTCTTGTTGTACCTCATCCTTTTCCAAAACAAGTACTCCGCACGGCCATAATACTCAGATTTCTCATTCCATCTCTTGTCAATTCTATTTGGAACTGACGATGAAGACCTCCTTAGTCGACCCCTAAGAACTAGATGAAACGGCTTCACAAGATTATGAGAAACGACTTCTTTACATTTGGGTGAGGTAACTCTCTCAAACTTAGAGGAAATTTGGCCTACATATTAGCCTTTATTCTATTTGTACAGGGCTCTTCTACCTATGGCATCGCTCTATTGATAAGATGACTATATTTCGCATTGCCTTTATTTCGCAACTTTCTTATGCTTACATTCCCTTGGGCTGAATCAAGCTATTATGCGTTGCCTACACCAACCTATGGTTATTGTTTCATAAATTGTATGCACTCTATATTATTTATTTTATATTATACAGGGTTTTTTTGGTCTTCGATGTCTGCCTTATGCAACTATTTTTATAGTGCCTGCCTTATTTTTAGATTGTTTCAATTGGCATCATCGTTATCCTCCACTATGTTAGCGACACTAGTCTAAAATGTTGCCATGGTTTAAATAATCTCCTTGATTCCATTGTCAACCTGTTACAGCTGAGGCACTTGATCATAATAGAAAATTCCCTCAGCATGGTGTAATCCCCTACTTTGATCCACACAATTTAAAATGATGCCGCCATACACTGTAGGCTCCTTTTTGTGTTTGTGTAATTATATATACAAAATCTTTGTAACAGGCGGTGCTCTTTATCCCTATTTTAGATTTGCTTCCTTATTGAACTCGTTGGGAACACCCCATTCCCTTGTACTACGGTCAGTGACATTTACAATGTAATCAACTTTCTTTATGACCTCTTAGTCGACTTCTAGTTACCATATTTCCTATTAGAGTGTTGACTGGTGTTCATGGCTATAAACTATTTCTTGTATTAGGAGCTAAAAGAGCTTTATAAGGGAAAAGACTGGTTTAGATTAATGAATATATTACTTGATTAGTTGTTAGATGATCTTCATGCATATTATTTAAGTAAAGTAACAAGTTATTTATTGAAGGTATTGTAATACTGGGGTAAAGGTCGTTATAAAAAAATTAATATCTTTTGCATGCAACTAAGAGTTTAATGTAGGTATGGAATGCATGCGTAGTAGTTAACTTAAGAATTACTGTAGAAATAAAATAGTGCATGAGTATTTCTATTTGAATATATATACTTCAGAATACATTTAATTTTATATGGTATTCTTTAAGTTCAGAGAAAGAGCATATTTGTACCGGTATATCCTTAAAAACATTTTGAATTAATTTTAGTATATTTAATTTTAAATGAAGGATAAAATTAGATTTAGTTTGTTTATTTGAAAATGAATATGGTTTTTAATTTGAGAATTAATGATCATTTCTTTGAACTATTCTTTTATTATTGATTTGGAGTTAAGGAAAGCTCTTTGTGGAAATTAATTGTTAGAAGATAACAAAATGAAAGATTGTTTACAATTGTGAAAAGAAATAGTTAAGTTATGCGTAGGAATAATATTTAAGTTATGATTGAAAGTATTTATAATTATAACTTTGAATCACTATTAAAATCGTTATTTAATTTTTAAAAAAAGCTAAGACTACAGTTGGTGAGAAAATAAGTGTCTTTGAGATATGTTATTTAAATATCTTTGGAGTGAATGATGAATATGCTTGACAATGTTTAAATGTGAAGAAACATTGTGTATTTTGGAACATATGTCTTCCTCAGACTTGTATTTTCTTTAAATAATTGTTGATTTTATGGAATTTTGCAATTCTTGTATAGGATTTGTTATGGTCAAGTCATGCATGTTGTTTATGATACCTATGAGGTGAATGAGAGTATGATGTTTTATTTCATGGATAAAATGTGATCATACCCTATTCTGATTTGTGCATGTTGGTTTTCATATATGTTATGTGAATTTTCTTTTGGTTATAGGAAGAGTGGCTTTCATTAGGGGTCGGAACCCTAAGAGGTTACCAAGGTAACCTATTGAAAGTAGTTAATCCAGTGAAAACCTAATTTAATATACTTGGGGTTGGGTGATATTCATAATGTAAATAAGATAATTTTAATGCCTCACCTAGTTCCTTAATGCTTGTATAGATTAAGGGTAGGTTGAGAAGGCCTGGAATGGCTTAGTCATCTACCTTATCTTCCTGAAAGGTAATCCGACTCCACATGAGTTTGTCTAGGGGCTGGGAATCGGTAGAGACTGCCAGGGTAACTCTGGATGAGGGTCAGTAATATAAGAAGATTCACTAAGGTAACCTAGAACAACTATGTGATGACACTCTTTCCTAAAGCATGTTTATAGTCTCTTGTGTAGAGTTAATTGTTGTATTGTTGTTGTCTCTGGAAGCGTATGTTGTGATTACTATGGTTGATGGCATTATGTCATTATGTCATGATGTGATCATCAGCCATGTGATGTTATGATTCACCTTTTTTTTTATTGCCTTAGTGGACCTGTCATTATCTCCTAGCATGGGGGAGTGGACTTTCGAGTACCACGTGGTTGGGAGGAATGTGCTCTATCCTCCATTGGGTCCCACTATGGAAAATCAATCATTTCAACCAACATCTAGAACACTCCAGATTCATCACACTTCTTCTGGGTGCACTTAGACTCATCTCTTTCCTTTATGTTCTACATATTTTCTTCATTTACTTCATTGTTTGCATATCATAGTGTTTTTTCAAACATAGTGTAAATCTTAGTTTTGCATCCATTTTCATTCATCTAGATTAGTCAATTGCATTTAGTTAACTTCATTTAGCTTAGATAACATCATACATATCATAATTTGAATGAACCCTTAACATTTTTGGCATTATCTCTCTCCTTTTAGGTGAAAAACCCTAGAAGAGCTAGAGTAGTCTTAGGAACCCAAAAATCTATGGTTCAATTAGAGGCTCAATTAATTCCAATTTATTAACAGGATGCAAACATAGTGTCAAATTGTAAAGGTATAATATTTTCTACACTACACTTCCAAACCCGAAGGAGCCATCTTCTAATAGCATCAATATTGGGACGATTTCCATAAAATATCCCAACCAGAGATCTCTTAAGCTAGTGCAAAGACTCAAAAAAATTAGAGTTGGGAATATCAATTTGAACTTGTCCAGTCTCCATAACAGCAATGGAACTACTATCTATAGCCACACAATCAATCTCTAACAGATGGTTAGATGTGCCACTTACATCCTTTGCACAAATCTCATCCAAAGAAAGGACAACCGTATAAGAGGAAGAAGAAATAGCCTGAAGAGTGCTCATACTCCCAGCACTACAATCCATCCCATAATTGGGAAGCTTAAAAAACTATAGGGTTCAGAAGGGAAGCAATAGGAATAGGAACTTCAGAAGGAGAAGGAGAAAATAGAACCCCCTAGTAGCAACAGCGAGAAGAAAACCATTTTTAAGACCTAAAAATAGAGCAAATTATTAAGAGGTTTCTCCATTTATTTTGCAATTAAACTCCTTTGTGCCTCTCAAGGGGATTCAAGAAGGATATCATGGAGGAACTCATCCTCCTCAAAAAAATCATTGCAATCCTAGGTAACATCCTTTGGAAAATCATCAATATGATCATCATTCTGAGAATAGAAAATATTTTCCTCATCCCAACCATGAGCCCAAATCTACATCAAAAGAGATAGGGGCATCAAAAAACATCAATAGTAGGGGAAACTACATCTAAGTCCTCATCAGGCTCCTCACCATCCTCATCCCTAGCAGATGAGGACAAGTGGCCAATAGCAAGGGTTTTAGGTGCAAAAGAGGACCTCCCACGTTTTCTCATCATTCTGAAATAGGAAAAAGGAAAATAAACGTAAGAGCAAAGGAAAAATGAAACCTAGAAGAGGAAAAATGACAATGAGAAGAATGAGGAGAAAGAAACAAAATTAATTGTAAAGGAGGGTCCAGATGAGGGGTAGCAAGGGAGGACGAGGTGAGAAAATAGACGTGAGCAAAGGAGGCAAAGAAAAGAGCAGCAGACAGAAGGTGGAGGGAGGAAGGCAACAGAAGGAGGCCTCAATGACCAAGGGATCAAGGAGCCAAAGTGGCAGAGCTCGGGATTGAGGTGGGTAGGAGCTCTCCAATTCAAAATTCTTAACGTTTACATTTTCCCTTTGTTTTAACCTTTAAACTTTTATTTTTTACCAACTAAATATAAAAATCACTACAAGTCCTTAGGTTTCAAAACCACTATGGTTATATTTTATTTAATGTTGCATTTTAAACCATCATATAAAATTTAAGGATACCATAATAGTGTCAAAACTATTGTGCTAGTTTCACAATCACTATCTATAAATAGAAAGTGGACATTTCACATAAGTGAAAAAATAATTTGAAGAGATGTGAAGGACTAGAGGATTATATATTTCCCACATTGCAATTCCTACATATATTGATCTTGAATTATTTATTAAATTTTTTTAATATTATAAAATAATATCCCCACATAGAAAAGGGTTACCCACTTGAATGTAATATTGATATTTCATTTTTTTCACTCTATGTCATGTGTCATTAGTCTATGTAAGAAGTTGATAGAGATGAAAAGGGAGAGATGGATATAGAGAGGGAGGGAGAGGGAGAAGGAGAAATATAGATAAAAATAGAGGATAGAGATATAGAGAGGGAGAGAGCCTAGGAAAGGGGGAAAGAGATAGAGAGGGGGAGATATATAGAGGGAGAGGGAGAGGGAGAGAAGAAGAGAGAAAAATATATATATAGAGGAGATAAAGAGGAAAGGGATATATTTAGATGAGGGAGACAGTGTTAGATAGACATAGAAAGAGGATAGAAATCTAAAGTTATATGATAGATGGAGATATTAAGATAGAGAGGAGGATAGATAGAGAGAGGAAGAGATGGAGATGGATAGGGATAGAAATATATAGAGATATAATGAAAGAAAGAGAGATGAAGGGGGGAATAGGGAGAGATAGAGAGGAAGAGATAGATAGATGGAGAAGAAAAGGGAGATATATAGATAGAGATGTAGAGAAGGATAGAAAGTTAGAGAGATATAGAGAGGGGGAAAGTAGGAGATAAAGAGAGATAGAAAGGTTGTGAGCGAGAAATACATATAAAGAAAAAGAGAGATGGATAAATATGAAAGAGAGATAGAAGGGAAGAGAGATAGAGAAATAAAGAGGGAGCTCAAGTAAGATACATATAAATATATAGTGAGAGAGATTAAAAAGATATAGGGAGAGGATGAGATAGAGAGATAAAGGAGGTGAGAGCGATGGAGAGATATATAGAGTATTGAGAGATGTAGAAAGAGATACAAGGAGAGGGAGAGATGAAGAGAGGTGGGAGATAGAGAGATAAAGATGTAGATAAAGAGAGATATAGCAATAGAGATATAAAGAGATACAATCAAAGAGAGGAAAAGGGAGAGATAGAGAGATGTGGGAGATAGAGAGGGAGAGAAAGAAAGATATAGAGAGACAATGAAAAAGAGGGAGAAGGAGAAATAGAGAGAGGTGGGAGAGAGATAGAGATAGAGAGGGAGAGAAAGATATATGTGAAGAGATAGAAAAATGGAGATATAGAGAGATACAATCAAAGAGAGGGAGATAGGGAGACAACAAAATAGAGAGAGATGCAATAAGAGATTAGAGAGCGAGGGAGAGAGGTAAGGAGAGAGGGAGGATAAATAGAGGGAGACATAGAGAGTAGGAGAGAGAGAGAGAGAGGGAAAGACAAATTGTATATGAGAAGGAGATGGATAGATAGAGAGTGCATGAGAGGGAGAGAGAGAGAAAGAGAGGGATGGGAGTAGAGAGAGAAAGAGAGAGGGAGAGGGAGAGATAAATACTAAGAGGGATATAAACATAAAGAGATAGTGAGAGAGATAAAGAGATATAAGAGGAGGGATATGGGAAAGGGGAGAGAAAGAGAGAGAAAAAAAGAGAGGGAGAAAAACATAAAGAGATCTAGTGAGAGAGATATAAAGAGATGGAGGGAGGAGATATAAAGAGGTAGAAAATAGAGAGGGGAAGGGAGAGATAGAGAAATAGAGTGAGAGTGAGATATAGAGAGGGAGGGAGAGAGGGAGAAATAAAGAGAAAAGAGAGGGAGATGGATCTAGAGGGAGAGTGAGAGAGGTAGGGATATGGAGAGATATTTAAAAGAGAGGGAGGATAGAGATATAAAGAGATAGAGGGAGAGATAGGTATATAGGTGAGGTAAAAAGAGAGAGATGAAGAGAGATAGAGAGAGATTTGAGACGGAGAGATCCAAAGAAGGAGAGATAGAGAAAGAGAGGTAAAGGGAGATATAGAGATAGAGGGAGGGAGAGATAAATAACAAGATAGAGAGAAAGGAAGAGATATAGATATAGTCCATCAATATAATTATAGAAGGGAGAGAGAGACAAAAGAAGAGAGAGATAGAGGGGAAGAGATAGAGAGATAGAGATACAAAGAGAGAGTAATGAAGATACTAAATTGAATTAGACTTTCAACTTTTAATAAATATGCCGACTTTTCATAATGCAAGTGTACTATGTAATGTGCTCACAAACTATTCTCACATTTTATAACAAGAGTGCATTTCATAATGTGAATACATTACATAATGTGCTCGTGTTTTATATACATTTTTTTCTCACTAATTTTAACTTGGAATAGGTTTGGACAATAACTCTAATTATCGAATTTTTTAATTTTTAATTGAATAATCCAATTTTCTATTCTCATATATAAAATTTACCATATCCAATAACAAAAAATTAATTATCCATCCATTCTTTATTAGAAAAAAGAAACAATTCACTTAGATACTAAATACTATTCACAATCTTCCAAAACAAAGACAAATTAGATCAACCCTTTCTTTGACCAAGGCAAAGGCTATTCATAATCTTGAAAAGTCAATGTATTAGTAAGTGGAGAGGCAAATTAAATCAGAGAGGTAGGCCCCTCCAAACCAACTCCTAATTTTAAATATAATAATAAATGTTTGATATTGTTGAAATATTTGACATTTTATATTATATTTAAAACTTCATTATTAATATTTTTAATCCTAGAAAAAAAATTAATTGTTAATCTGTGAGATAAATAATATTTTGAAACATATTTTATTTTGTCAAATAAAATAAATAGAAACTTTTAATTGATTGAAAAATACGGTAATAATAAATAGCCAGTTTCTATGCACAAACGTTAGCCCTTGGACATAACTCTATCAAATGATCCACATTTCTCCACGCCCTATCTCACACGAACTGGTGGTGAAGTCATCTTATGGTCTTATCAGGAAAGCAAGGGTTATACGTTATTCGTTTCTCATTTTACAGTCAATAAACGGTAGCTTGAAAACTAATACGGGATTTTACAGATATAGGTATGAGACTTTTTAGGGAATTCTAATTTAGAGACGATATGTAATCTAAAAATCTATTGCTGATAATTCATACTTCGACAATCACTTCAATTTAAGTTGAATAACTTCATTTACTATGTAAAAAGCCAAGCATTGATGCACTAGCCCTACTTTAGGAGAAAGTTGAGTATCACCATAATTCTTCTCTAAGTTATTTACGTATAGTACACTTTATACTCTCATCAAGCACCAAATGTCTAACTAACGCTTTAACAGTAACTTCTCCCAAATGAAAGAAATAGGTATATGTTGTATAAGTTTTTAAGCTAGCATTTATTATAACTTATTACGCAAGTGTTGATCTATCTTTTAGGGGGGAGTCGTTGTGGACATCTCAACAAAAATCATGTTGATGTCATATCATATTTAATGATGCAAGTCTGAAACATTAGTTATAAGCAAGGATCTTACCACGTTAGCCACTGTAAAATATTAGGAGTTGAATTAAAATCGCCACATATGATTTTGAAAGGCACTATGTTAGGATTCTCAACTATTGGGTCATCTCCCCTAGTATCAATTGGAAGATTGGATTTTTAATCAATTATAATGCTTCATGTGATCAATGAACTTCTCTGTGTGATAAACATTTATCAGTTATTTATTCATTAAGTGAAAAACATTAGTTGTGTTCTAATTGCTTGTTTGCACTTAGTAGTACCATAATTTTAAGCCTCTCAATCAATTTAAGCCCTTGATCTCTACTTTTAATTCTAGCAATCCAATCTCATAAACAAAAATCTATAAATTGAACATCATCCTAAGCCATTCATGAATTTGGACCTTATGCAATATTATATTGTTGGTGAATGCACTCATACCACCAAATCTATCATCCTTGAACACACCCACTATGACTTGAACACACCCACTATGAGAAAGAAGATCCCTTTACATTTATATAAATCTTTATCAAAAATTTCATTGATAATAAGATCTTTTGTTACTCCAATTTTCACGTGCACCATTTCAACTAACATTACACACACCTAATACCACCAAATCTATCATCCTTGAACACACCCACTATGACTTGAACACACCCACTATGAGAAAGAAGATCCCTTTACATTTATATAAATCTTTATCAAAAATTTCATTGATCATAAGATCCTTTGTTACTCCAATTTTCACGTGCACCATTTCAACTAACATTACAACCTAACATTACACACACCTAATACTTGTTAGAACTATATAGGTATACGTGAAGGCCGGGCTCAACTAATCTCAAGCAATTAGAAAAATGAAGATGAATGGTCTGCACGCAGTGATGGTACCTTTCCCCGTGCAAGGCTGTATCAATCCTCTAATCAATTTTGCTCGCCTGCTCTCTTCACGAGGGGTTTTCGTCACCTTCGTCAACACGGAGTGGAGTCACCAGTGCATGTCCAGAGCAGTTGTTAATGAAGAACCCTCCAACTCCACATTTAGGTTTCTCACCATTCCAGATGGGTTGCCACCTGACCACGGTCGTCTCTCCAATCCTCCCGAGTACGTAATCGCAATGGAAAAACTTGGCCCGGTCTTGGAGCATCGTTTGCGGTGCGGCTTACCGGATGGAACTCCTCCCATCACCTGCATTATAACAGAAAATTTCATGTCTTGCACTCACGAAGTGGCCAACAAGCTGGGAGTGCCCCGAGTCATCTTCTGGACAATGTGCGCCGCTTCTTCTATTGCTCAGTGCAACACCAACCTCCTCCTCTCCCGCGGGCATATTCCTGTCAAAGGTATCGAATCTACAGTAGTGATCCTCAATTTTATTTTGATTGCTCAAAATGTTGGTAATAACTGAAAGTTTATAATTGCAGTGGAGGAATCTAAGAGGACGGCCAAAGTGATCACTTGTTTGCCTGGTAATCTTCCGCCTTTGTTGCCGACCGATCTTCTTTCCATCTATCGCGCTGCCGACACATCGGATATTTTGTTTCAGTTCTGTCTGCGTGAGTCACAATATCAAACTAAGGCAGATTATGTGCTGGTCAACACTTTCGATGATTTGGAGGTTCCGGAGACGGTAAGCGCACTGTCCATCAATGGCTGTCCTGCGTTGGCAGTAGGGCCTGTGTTTCTTCCCAATTTCTTGGAAGGAAAAGATTTGAACGGACGCGCGAGTCTGTTGGAGCAGGACGAGAGCTGCCTCAAATGGCTCGACGTCCAACGGCCGGCTTCTGTGATATACGTTTCCTTCGGCAGCGTCGCCGTCAAATCAAACGAACAGCTGAACGAGTTGGCAATGGGATTAGAGAAGAGTGAGCACCCCTTTCTGTGGGTTCTGCGTATGGATATTGCGGGCGGCAAGCCTGCCACTCTCTCGGACGGTTTTCTAGAAAGGACGAAGGATCGGGGACTGATTGTGAAATGGGCGCCTCAGGTGAAGGTGTTGTCCCACCCTTCTGTAGGAGGGTTTCTTACCCACAGTGGGTGGAACTCGTGTTTGGAGAGCCTGAGCATGGGAATTCCAATGCTTGGATGGCCCTATTTCGCTGACCAGTTTCTCGACTGCCGCTTCTGCAAGGATGTGTGGAAGATTGGCATGGACTTGGAGGGCGTGGACATTGATGAAAATCTGGTCGTTAAGTGGGAGGAGATAGAGAAAGGCGTGAGGAGACTGATGGAGGGTCCGCAAGCGCAGGAGCTTAGAAAAAGAGGCAGGGAGTTGAAGGATGCTGCATTCAAAGCGGTTGCACAGGGAGGTTCTTCTTTTATCAATTTGAACAGGTTTATTCATGACATGACGCAACTTTCCAAATCGGCCTCTGTTAAAACGGCCTAGCCGTCAAAGCATTTCGTTCCTCATCGATCACTATTATTAACTGCGGTAAATAAAAAATAAGTTTATAAAGCGCCTCCCTTTAGTGCTTGGCATCTCCTCGTTCATCTATAATGTCAACAGGATGCCAACTAGACGATTTATAAAATGATCTATACTATTGGCTATTGTATTTGGCTACAGTAGGTTCATATCCTTTCTAAATGATCTGTATTAGCTATTGTTTATCTAAATAACTCCAGAATTGGCTGAGCATCTTTTAATCGTGGTACCATTTTAATGGTGGAGTGTGTTGAATTGGGCCGGCTTAACCGGCACACTCTAAGCCCTGACAGCTTAGGTGGCCTGGCCCATTCACCTGACATTTTCGTACCTATCAAATCCACGTTTCCGCTTTTTACAGCCGTGTTTTTTTACATGCGGTAATAAATATGATGGAATTTTATCTTATAAATACTCCGCTGAAGTAATAATATATCATAACATATTAAAGCAGAAAGTGCGCTCAATCGTAGGAGAATAAATAGGTGTTAAGCAGAAATGTGCGCTTATTCCATAGGTAATAATAAATTTGGTGAAATCTGATCTTATAAATACTCCTACGTAATGGTATTGCACATCATTTTAAAGCAGAAATGTAGGAGATTTATTAGGTGTTAGCCTGTTTAAATAGAGATGCCCTCTATAAGGGTGTTTAAATAATATAAAATTTTAAATTTAATAAAATCGTTTAATAATAAATATACATAAAGGAAAGATGATGAAAAAATTTACAATTAAAAAAATATTTAATAATAAATATATTATTATTAAATATTCAGTATATTATTAAAATATATTATATGATTTATATAATATATACATATAATACATAATTGTATAATTTGTAGTTATTTTACATTTCAATAATGTAGTTACAATTTTTTTTTGTTATTATTGTAACTATTGTTGTTATTATTATGATAAAGTATTTTGATGTAATCTTACAATTTATTGAAATCGTAAGAAAATTTCTAAATTTTATCTTTCTTTATTGACATAATTATTCATTTAGGTTATGAATTTTGATGTATAAGTTGTAACGAAATATGAGTTTTTAAAAGTTATAACTAAAATTATATTTAAATCTATTTTTTTACATAAACAATTAGTAGGGTTATTGCAATGATATCAAAGTTGTGATCTTGTCATCCTATAAATCGTGGAGTCACTGTATCTTGTTGTTAGCTTCAATATAAATGAAACTATACTTAGAGGGATTCAAAGAGAGATTATCTTTCTACACTTCAAGGAATTACATTGAGATCATTAGTAGAAGAAATTACTTTAAGGTTTGTAAATTACTAGAATCTATCAAAATATTTGAAGGAAACTTTGTCATTTCAAAAATATATAGAATTTTATTTCCCAAACTACCTGAAATAGATAAAAACAAAAGGTGGACAAATACACACAATTAGTACTAACATATAAATTTTCAAAACACCATATTTGAACAACTCAAAGGAAGAATCACATAAGAAGGGTCATCATGCATCCACTGGAGGACCACACCTCCAATTATTACAAAGAAGATGAATGCATATAGTAGAAATAATTTGAGAAAAAATAAACTTTTCTTTTGTAATGAACCTTGGGAGTTAAGCCATGGATATCAAAGAAAAAATGAAATAATTCTAAAAGAAGAGTAAGAGAAATTTTATAAAGAGCTATAAAAATAGATTGTGGAATCAGAAAATTATAGGTATACTAGATTGAAACTATAAGAAAAGGGTCTTAGCAAAAATTATGGAGCATGAACAAAAAGAAATAACAATTCTACATATCTAAGAAAGGGATAATAAAAAAATCATGGAAGAATATAGAAAAAGAACTATGAATTTCAAGAAATTAAAATCATCATTTTCAAAAAGGATTATGTATATTCTTATGTGAATGAGAAATTATGATAGTTGAGCACGAGGAAGAAGAAAATTCAAAGTTGCAAGTATGTGAAAGGGACTAAATTTTGGAAGAATCCACGAAGAAGATGAAAGGTATGGAGCTTTTCTTAGAAAATAGATCCTCATTAATTTTCAAGGTTGAAAGTAAAAAAATATTGACCTTGATGAATTTAATGAGCATAAAAATCACTTTTTGAAAATATGACTGAAAAATATGTTCCTTTTCAAAAAGCATCCATCATCTTGAAAATATTGAGTTAGAAACATATAGATCGATGTCTTAAACAATTATGCTAATGAGTGTGCACTTTGAGGGACAACTCTATTTAATGTTAGTATTAAAATTTTGAGCCATAAGAATCTTGTGATGATGTCAATATCTCTAGTTCAATAGAGGGAGCTAAGAGCTTTGAGAATGTTTTATCATGTTTGATTTGTTAGCATCATGGGACAAATCATAAGAAAGGTGAAATAATTCAAACTTATCATTCCATAAGATTATGGAATTCAAGTGTTAATTGGAGACATGTGAAAATAAATGTAGAATCTTTTCCTATTATATTAACCAAACACCTAAAAAAGGAAGATATTGAGAACACAATAAATTTTTTGATTCTTTGATGGGTTTAATATTATCATTGTTAATAAATTCATCATACTATTTTTCTGGATAATTAGACGAATTAATTTATCCATGAGAAATCATAAGATAGGTGATCAATTGTGTGTTTAGAAAATTGACATTAATTTATGGTTATTTACTTAAGAACTATTTTATAAAAAATTCATTTACTTTAAAGAAGACTTGTTTTTTAAAAAAAGAAAAAAATTAAAGAATTCTAAGTAAATGAAAAAAAATATAAAATAACAAGTGTCGGTTAAGCCTGGCCTGTTGAATTTAATGACAGCAGAATAAACGGAAGAAAAGATTGCAAAAAATAAAATGAACAAACAAGCACACACTCAAACAAGAATACAGGATTTTATATAGTGGTTTTCCCAACAATGGCTACATCCACTTTCAATAGGGATTCTTTTTTATTAATTCTCAATACAATACATATTCAAGTAGCAGTTGCGCTTATAATTCAATCACATCTCCAAAATAGAAAAAATCTATCAAAACGGTTGACTTCTAAATTAGCAAATACATGCCAAAAAAGAGTCAGTTACAAAAGACATCCATTTTGAGTGTGAGAGATATTGTCATTATAATTAGAAGGAATATATTTGGGCTTCACCGAACCCAACAATCTCCCACTTGAAGACCAAATATTGCTTGAGAGAGCCACTCAGAGATATCTCCTATTGCAGGAATTTACATCAGCCCCAACGAAAACTTTAGCTTCGCCAAATTCTGTTCAAGAATGCTTCTGATGAGTCTCCTCCAAAGCACATCGGATTTAATAAGCTCCATGGATTTTAAGCTTTCCATTTCCTCCCCCACAACCAAAATCAAATCCGGACCTCCACTAGAGCCCCAGTTCAAAGCCCTTTCTGTACACCACTAGTACAAATCCTTCTCTACATACTAATCATCACTCAAAAATTCCTCCTGAACTATCTCATTTGAATTCACTAAATTATCCAACTGAACATGAAAATCATTAATAAGAAATTTTTTTACCTTCTCATTACTTTCTGCAACATCACTCTTAACCTTATCAAATCTCATATTAAAATATGATTTTACCTCATTACCTTCAGCTGCAACTTTTGCTCTACCTACAATCAATGCATTTAACTCTACCTCTACTTTTGCAATCTTCATCAATAAGTCATCTCTCTTTTTCTTTTTGAAATCCAATTTCAGCTACCCCTGGGTTTTTGGCATCAACCCGCTCACTATCATCTAACTGATCCCGAAAACTTTCACTATCAAGCATACTAAAAAAATCATTAATAACAGAATTAGTTTCAGCATCTAATTGATCCCAAAAAAAAATTTGGGCAGTCCATATTTCACACAATGATGAATCTGAAATAGGATGAACAACTCTCACTTCCGCATCACTCTCTATTACATACAGGGTGCTTAATTTGCTACCCCTTGCAATTACCAAGGCCCCCTTTTTAACTTTGCATCTATTTGATTCAAAACTAATTTCACAACCTTGAGAACCCAATTGTCCAACTGAGATTACATTTTGTTTGAGCTAAGGAACATATCTAAAATCACATAACAACCAAGTATAACCATTTTTCAATTTTAATGAAACATCCCCTTTTCCAACATCACAAGAAACATTGTTACCAAGAAAAACCTTAACGAAGTCACCAATTTGTAGATTTTTGAAATACTCCTTGCATGGAGTGACATGAAACAATGAACCTGAATCAAGCACCCAACCATTAGTTGGAATTTATAAGTTAAAATAAGAACACCTGCATCTTCTTGGTATGCTATGTTGGCTTCATTATTTATCACCTCTACTTATGCCTTTTTGTAGTTCCAACAGTTCTTTTTTATGTGACCTAGTTTTCCACAAAACCAACATTCACCATTTTTGCCCCTAGACTTTGATCTTCCTCTATCATTATTTCTTACTTTATCTTGACCCCTTCCTCTATTTTCGGTACTTACAGTAGTCAAGGCATCACCGAATGAGGGCTCTTGATTTTTTCTCCTCATGTCTTCTTTGAGAAGAGTGGTTGCAACATCATCAAATTTTAATTTACTTTTGGCAGCCACCGAAGTGTTAACTGCCATCACCACACCTTCTCAGTTGTTTGGTAAAAAACATAACAAAATTGTCTTAATCTCATCATCTAAATTAATGCCCACTGAAATCAATTGGGTGACCACTATATTAAATTCATTTAGATGATTTGACATAATCCCACCTTCTCACATTTTCAAATTATATAACTTTTTCATAATGAATACCTTGTTCGAAGTCGATGTCATCTCGTACATTAAAGAAAGTTTATCCCATGGCTCTTGTGTTGTCTTCTTAGCTGAAAAATTAAAAATAAAATATTGTTGGACAGCGAAAGAAAAATAGTTGCTCTTGGTTTCCTATCCAATTTCTCCCAATCTTCGTCTAAAAGTGAACCTTTCCCTTTGGCTTTTCCATCCAATGCATTTGAGAGATCTTGTTTGATGAGTAATGATTCCATCTACACCTTCCATAGATCGAAGTTCTGACCTGCAAACTTTTCAATCTTCCATTTGTCTAAATAGTCCATGGCTCCAAAAATTCTTCACTGATTTCCAGAAATTGATTTAGCACCGAGCTTCTCCACCAGGCTCTAATACCAATTGTTGAATTTAATGATAGCAGAATAAATGAAAGAAAAGATTACAGAAAATAAAATGAACAAACAAGAACACACACAGACAAGAAAATAGAATTTTATAGTGGTTTTCCCAACAATAGCTACATCCACTTTCAACATGAATTCTCTTTTATTAATTTTCAGTAAAATATATATTCAAGCAGCAACAACTCTTATAATTCAATCACATCTCCAAAATAGAAAAAATCTACCAAAACGGTCAATTTCTAAATTAGCAAATATATGCCAAAAAAGAGTCTGTTACAAAAGGAATGTGTTTTGAGTGTGAGAGATATTGTCATTATAATTAGAAGGAATATATTTGGGCTTCACTAAACCCAACAAAGTGCGTCGAGAGAGACATTATGTGTGTAGCATTTCATTTCATTTTAGAGAGCTTAGACTCAGTTTTTTTTTTTTTTTTTTTTAGACTGCAGGAATCGAGTAGCACAACCCCCTATAAACTGCAGTACGCCTAGTAAACTTTTTAACGTGATCGGCGACGTTGGTGCGACACGCCCTCCGGTACCACGGGGGTGGGGGAGACTAGAACTTGTGACCAACCTCTTGCTACAGGAAAGATTTAGCCAACCAAGCTAGGGCCCCAACCCCTCAAGCTTAGACTCAGTTATTTGAGCACTTTCCGACAATTTACTTCTTCCTTACTAACATTTATCTTGTGTTGTGGGGAGGGTACTTTGTGATAAATATGTCACCATCATATAATTCATCAAGTCACTTTCATGTCTTTAATGTTTTTTCCAACTCGGTAATTCCTTATGATCCTCTTTTTCCCTACTTAGCTAGTCCTAAATTTAGTGTTTGTATGATCACATTTTAGTTATTTTTATAGTAAAATATAATCAAAATTTTAGGATGATTTTATCATATGAATTAAAGGGTAATTTGAAAGAGATAATTATCACACAAAAATTTGTGACATGTAATGTTGTCTATCAAATTTCAATCTTAAGGTTAGCTACATTAATATTATCAACCTGGTTAAATATGCTTTAAAGTATTTTTGATGTCATCAATGTTATGGGTCAAGTCAATAATATTGGTTATAATTAGGATTTAGATTCATATTTATAGAAAGTCACTTTCATTATTTTTTAATAAGAATACACATAATTCACTTTATTTTTGTAAATGCATCCACCTTAAATATAAGAAAAAAAATTAAGGTTAAGAAAAACTTATACTAAACATATAGGTCTTCAAAAACATTAAGAATAGTAGTTGTGCCAAGAAGGTTTGGACTTCCAAAATAAGGTTCATTTAGGTCTTCTATTTTTCCTTACTTCATCTAGATAACCATCTCTCAAGGGGATAGTAATGCACTTACAAGTAAAAAAAAAATATATTTGTCCATACTTCATCTATAACCATCTATCAAAGGGATATTAATGCACTTATAAGTCAACAAAAAGTAACTGCCCCTAATCAGGTTATCTTTATTTTGATAGTTTTATTTATACTGTAAATGTTGTGAACTTCATGTATAGATAGCATAGTATCAACCATTGCTTCTACTTTTTACATTTTTGTTACATCCCTTGCTTACCACATAATGGAATTTTAGTCTTCATAAATTTGTTATCTACCACTAGTTACATCCCTTTTATAAGTAACCCCTTTTACAATGACAATTTACATTCTTGATTAGTACTCATAAATTTTGCTACATCTAGAAAGGTCTTGTACCTTTTTCTTATTTATCATCATCATATTATAGATACCTATTTTAGGGTCAACAATATTTTTTATTAAGATCACATGAATGTTACCACACTTTTGATTAGATTATTTTTAAGTCTTTTATCATATTTAAATGAATACCTTCCTTTAATTTGACTTATCAAACATTTATTTCTTTCCACATTTCTATTTCTATAAAATCCTTAAAGAATATTCACCTATGTACATATAGGAATTTCTATATATGATTCCCAAGAAGAGCCCTAGAGTGATCTCCCTTCTTCTAGAAAACCCTAATTCTAACATGGATTACACATGATTTTGAGAAACATCAATAAAATCATAATTTCTCATACCAAGGCTAGCACTAGTTCTATAGTAGATCAATGTCAAACACCTCTTCAAGAGGAAAGCAGTCTATAGGGTGAACATGATGACAATATCAAGAAGCCACACATCAAATGCAATAGTTTATTCAAACTAATCTAAAACACTAGGGGAATCCTCCAAAACAAAGCCAACATCTCATGAATAGTTCCATTCCTTACCAAGCTTAGTAAAAACCATGCCAAAATAATAAATTTCCTTATTTTACTTTCATTCACAAATCCATCAATATCAACCACCATGGAAGGTATTACAAATAGTATCTTTCCCTGATAAACAAACACTCAAGAAAATAAAAAATACTATAATGGACTATGCACAAATGTTCGTTCAAGTGCTAACCATAACCATAATTATATAAATGCAAACTTAGCACATTCACTCGATTTATGAATGGGAGTATATCCTAATACATATTTGGCTTTTTTTCTTCCCAATGGGGGTATTTTTTTCTAACAATCATGAACCACCTTTAGCACTCTATGTCAAGTATTTACTATTCACATGTAAAAATACACATTAAGGGGGGTTGCATAGTCTCTCTTCTTCTCTCTATGGTAAGAGGGAGATTTTCCTCACATGGAATTTTATCATTGTCATTTTTTGAGGGGTATCACGTAGAAATTCTCTCTTCATCCTCTCTTGGAAAATTTATGTCATGATTTTTTACCTTCCTTTTTTGGGGAGGGAATCACCATTGTATAGGGCTACCTAACATAGCCTAACTATTGGAAGCCATTTCTCATAAGATGCACTTTTGGGGATTATTGGTGTAATATTTTATTCACCTTGGATATATTATATCCCAAGTGTGATATTACACCTATTTAACAAGTTTACTCAATATAATAGAATATTTAATTATTCTCTTCTAAGTAGCTAATAATGACATGTGTAAACCTTACATTAAGCTATAGAAATACAACTACTACCTCATTAACTCTTGATTGTCATGATAGTTGGGTGTTACCTCTATTAAATTAGGGTCACCTTTTCCTTAGTTAGATTGAATTAACTCATCTCTTGATTAAGATTGATTTAGAGTTAAATCACACTTATTAAACATCCCATCTCCTTGATTCATGCACATAATAGGCCTATATATTTCTATAATACTCTTTGTAATTTGTTTCATAATATTGAATATAGAATAGAATTATGTTGTTCATCTAGATTTTTTTTATTAGCATATAGGCATTTTCTCTTGGGTATATTTTTTTTTCATAAAAACTTCTAATAAAGTTCATAAGACAATAATTAACATATAAGCCAAAATCTTTAATTTTGGAATAATTTTAAGTGTGCAAAAGTTCAAACAACATGATATTTTACACTTTTTAGGGTTCATTTATTAAATTTGTGATGAGTTAGGAATTAATAGTGCTAATTAATAACTTGTAAGAAAGATAGAATGATCATATTATTATCAGAAAAATATTAATAATATCATCGAGCACTATAATAAAAATATCCCCAACAAAAAGTAACTTATTACCCTCAAAGATTTTGTGACATGTCCCTAATGTTTTTGAAAGAGGAAAAAATGGGTTTTACAGGGACCCGAAACCACAAAGTTTACAAACAAAAGATAAGATTGTCAAAGACCCCATTAACAGAGAGGTTGTAAAGAAAACAACAAAATGACAAAGCCACAACCACCAAAAAAGCCAGCAAGGGCCACAAAAAATACCCAAAAAGACCAAACAAAACACCAGTAGCGACTAAACTTGGGACTTTAACGTTTCCGCAGTCTCAGTTTCCATGTCATTCATTTCCTGAACCCCCCTCTTTAAGATCTGGACCATCTGGGTAGTAGGAGGTGCTTTCCTCTTAAAGTTTCCACGGGTCCTTTTCGATATACTTTGGTCCTCGTTCTTGCTTTTATCCTTGTCCTCTTCCAAATCAACAACCAGCGAGCCCTGTTGCAACTTTTCCAACTTTCCAGACATTGCATTGATGATATTGGCATTGTGCCTAGCCATTTTATGGTTTTGTTCCACAACAGGACATGTCCCTAATGTTGTTAAAATATAAAGGCATGGATTATTCCTCTATGAATGTAAAAAAATGTGATATTTTCTAGGGTAAAAAGGATATCACTTCAACTAAGTGCAAGGAAACTTAGTTCACCTCAACAATTTTTAATGGGTTTGTGCATAAATATGGGAAGGAAAAAAGGTCAAATAGTCACATTTTTTCAAAAATACCTATTTTAGAAAGCATAGCACACACATATTATAACACACTTGCATAAGGCTCAAGTGTGTTTTTTGTTAACATAAGTATGTTATAATACATGCATATTCTAGTTTAAACCAATGAAATCACCTTTATGCTTGAAATAAGTTTGAAATTACCAATCCTAAGGGTTGAACATATAATTTGGGTGCCCAAATCCATGTTTTAAAAAACACATACAAAAATTACAAAAGTCAAGCATGCTCTCCAAATATATTGAGATTTTGATCTCTAACTATTTTTATTAGTTTCTTTATTTTTCCATAATTTTTATCTACTCATAAAAATATAAAAGATAATTTTTTATATCCTATAATTCATTCTATATGCATAGGAAAAAAATTGATTATTTAGTTCAAAATTGGGGGAACTAAACTTATCCATTTCTCATGATGTGTCTAGTTAAAAATTAGTAAAAATAATATATTTATTAAAAAATAAGAGAAATATATCTAGACACATGCATAATCTTAACTATATATATTTGGATAGTACATAGAAACACAAAAATGTGGGGAGCATGCCCAATTCTATGTTATATATTTATGTGATAAAAATAGGAGCACTTTAAATATGTTCTTAGCATATGACTCTCTTAATCTCTACCATATTTCTAATAAAAAACACTTTAGAAACTAGATTAAGCACTAGTTTTTTTTTTTCTTATCATAACTTCAAATTTTGAGTATAGGCATCTCAAATTACACATTGAATTTTAATTTTCATCGATTTTAAAAGGAAGAAGAAAAATAGAAAGGTCGCTTTTGACCCACCTTTACATGCACTTACCCTCATGCACATAATTGGTATCAAAAGTTTTATCTGAAGCACCTAATTGTTAAGTATGGAAGATTCAAAGATGAATTCCTAAAATATTTGCATATCATTAACTTGAAACAACAATAAATTTTTTTATGGTTAACAAAATATGGCAGGAGATAGCTAAAAGAGTATCTGCATGTGATACAAATTTTAGGTTATCCTATCAAAATCATTGTATGATATATTTTACTAGGACATTGATTGATCTATTACAAGAATTCTAGTTTGTTGGAATTTCGGAAATGTGAACCATTTCATTAATGGAGACATCAAAAAAAAAATTGTCAACCTAACTAGAGAGTTTGTAGTTAGGAATACCCCAAAGGCTCATAAAGAATTGGGTAAACCCACAATAGTGAGTCCCAAACTTGTGACATTACATTTTTCAATTTGGATGTAGGTGAAAATAGGAAACACTTTTATATCAAGGCATTTCTTTAAACAAAGGTACCTTCATTCAAAGGCGAGCCAAAAATCACCTTCAATCTAGGTGTAAAATATTAAAAACCTTAAAATGAAGGTAATTTCCATAAATGAAAAAAATGGACCTTCATTTGAAGGTTCCTTTCTATTCCTTTTATGGAAATTACCATATAGGGAATAGAAAGAGACCTTCATTCAAAGGTTCCTTTCTATTCCTTTAATGGAAATTTCCATAAAAGGAAAAGAAAGAGACCTTCAAATGGAGGTCCCCTTTTTCCATTTATAAAAATTACTTTTATCCAAAGGTTTCTTTTAAATAGTCATGAAAATGGCATTCCTTCATTCAAAGGTCCTTGAATTTCAAATGAAGGTCATAAAAGTGACCATTTCCACCTTAGGCCTTAGATTTTCCTTAAAGAATTTTATATTTCTTACCTTGGGTTGGATAATTTGTAGGGTCATAGCACTCCAAATAATCTTTCCAAATAACATAATATTGAATATATTTAACTTGATTATTATATTTATTATATATGTTCTAAAGAAAATAGAGTTTCTAGCAGTCATCAAGGTCTCTATTCTACACACATGAAAAATAGTAAAATAGATTAGAAATAAGTAAAATATTTGTATGCTAGGTATTAACATCTTTATTTTTTAAAAAATTGGAAACATACAAAAAATTATGTTGTATGGAAGTAACCTATGTCTAAATTATAATTAATTTCACTTTAGTTTTCAAAAATTAAATAAATTAAGTGTCAGTGTAATTAATGTTTGCATACACATATCTTGACCTAAGCCTACTTAGACATTTATTGTGTTTCTGATATTTTCCTGATTTTTTCATTAGCTAGTTTGTAGACTGTTGAGGTGTTGAAACACCTCAACACCTCATGGTTAGATATTTCTCCTTTATAAGGAGACCCCTGGATGTCTTTTACACAGGTTAAATATTATGTAGTCTATGTTGTGCTTGATTTAAATCTTTGTGGTTTGATTGATTTTACATGGTATCAGAGCCGTACAAGATTTAAGCAGGACGCCAAGCTGCAAGTTTGAAGTTGAAGCCATGAATTTGCACAGATAAGGGAAACGACTTTGCTGATGGGATACGAACCTAGGTCTCCTTGGTTCCTCAGCACGTAATCTCAGCATGCTCAACAACTAAGATTATTCCAGGCTGCAAGACACTGGTATCAGGCTTGAGGCTACGTTTTTTTAACTTTGGTGGGCGCACTTTGTTTCCTGGTTGGCGTGCTTTGTTGCCAGAGCTTTTGTTCTGGTGGGCATGCTTTCTTCCTCTCATGAATGGAGACCCCTGTTCTTGCTGAGTCCCCCTTGTCCCTGTCGTGATTTCTAAGAGAAGTGTGTGGAGAACATCCATTGAGAGCAGAGGAGTAGCCGTACTCTTCCCACCAGGAGTCGTCGTTGCCAACCAAGGAGGTGTGATTCTGTTCTAAAGAGCCACATTTTTTACCAAGGAAGGCTCCAATCTCTAGTTGAATCTCGTACCTATGGAAAAGGAGGCTCGAATTTGTGGTGGGAAGGTACGCTACACTGCGACTTGCTGGGAATCATCTACTGGAGGCTAGTAGGACGTGAGTTTGTGCAGTGCGACTTGGAGAGCGGCTTGCAGACTGTTCCTAAGTCCGTTCCAAGACATTCAACTCTGAGAATGGGATAGAGGCGCAAGCGATGCTGAGAACAGGGCTACCTCATCTTCAACCAACGCAATCTAGAGGGGGCTAAGCATATCTCACAAGCCATAGTCAGAGTTTTTGGCTCACACAAATTAGAGACACCTCATTGTAGATTGCCCCTCTTCCACACAAATCGGGCCTTCTCCCTTTTTGTGTGTTTTGGACGTGACTGGAGGCCGAGCTTGTAGCCCATACAAAAACCAGCGCCTTGTATTCTCCAGCGTCCACTTCATTCTTTTGGAGGGGGCGTTTGCAAGTCAGAGAAGAGGAGGTGCGTTTGTTTGCAAAGAGGGCGATCTTGTGTTTTTGGAGGCGCGATTTCAATGTGACTGGCCATGATTGCATTATTGGAGGCAATGATTTGGTGTTTGAGAGCTGTGTTTGGTTCAGTTTGGTCTGAAGACCGCATATCACATGAATCCCATTCACTAGTAGCGCATTACATTGGACGTTGTTGCTGATTGACAAAAGGAGAATCGACTTGGCATTGAGAGGCGACATGATCTGTGGCAGCCTTCCATTATTTGCTACATCATCTCCAAGCAGTTCCAATATATTTTTGGATAGAGGTGTCTAGTTTGAATTTTGCATACATAATTGTCTTCTCCCTTTTTTTTTTTGTTTTTTTTGCTTATCTTGCATTTTTATTGTTTCCTTTTGATAGATTGCATTTAACACAATTTATGCAAATCTAATTAATTATCATAGTTACAAACATTAATTGTTTGATCAAATGTGATAAAACATTAAAATTCATAAGGGGAAATTATTAGAGATTCATGCACTAACTTATAAAGTTCCAAAACTGGGGGGTCATCTAATTTGGGGGGATTCTTAATCTGTTGATTTTCTATTGTCCTAAAAAGGAATTAACCTATTTCTAATCATGGGATATAAAACTCGTTCTTCTATAATTAAGCTAAACAAGGGAAACTATAAGTCTTGGTGTGAAGGCATCCTAAAACATCTTAGGTATGACAATCTTCTGCCCCATTTGTATGGACTTATCTTTGAACTTGCTAATCAATTTCAGAAGGATAAATGGGTCAATAAAAATGATCATATTGTTGGATTAATCAGCTTACATATACCACATGACACTTTGATTTTCATCATGGATATTGTGGGTCCACATGCTTTATGGATCAAACTTTGGGAGACATATAGAGACTCAAATGTTTCTCCATTCCCACATGATCTTGCAATGATCACAAATGATATCCCACATCATGAAGAATGTCATGTTGACATAGTGGAAGTCATCATTCCACCTCCAACTGTTGCTTCATTAGTTTTCATAGTTGCTTCTTTGAAAGCTTCGAGTACTTCTTTGCAATTGGATCACATTAGTCTTCCTAGCATTGTTGATTGGGACACAATCCTACTTGACATTTCTTGTCTATTTGTAGTCTCACATTACTGACTTAGAAGCACACATTGAGAACATCAGTCTTTTATTTGACGACAATTTCAATGAAGTTGCATCACCATTGGTCTCTTTGAATATTCATGCTCTACATCTGTCTTCACATGGTTCTAGATTTTCATCATCTTCATCTATTAGGCATACACCTGATTTGATTATGACATCCTTCGACATCGACATGGGAACACATGAGCACACTTCAAAGACATCATGGGCACCTTCATCATCATTCTTGGATGAGCTTCAACTCCATTCAAGATCATACATACATCTTCTCACATAGGAAGATATCCTACATCTTCAATTGGTTTCATTTCTTCCCAAGGGAAGGAACATTGTGACACATTCTTGGATCTACATCTGCATCCTCTGTTCACTATCCAACTTTAATGTAGCAGGACATGTATTCTGGGGGGGTTCTCATAGACCTTATATTATTTTCTCTCTTATGGAGGAAATAATATATTGTACTTAGTGAAAGAAGTAGTACTTCTTCATGTGTATAATTTTCATGCATCTTTTCTCTCTTTTGGAGGGTAGTTTTTTTCCCACGGGGTTTTCTATGTTTCTCCACTTCATGAGAGATTACTTTGTGCATGGGTACCTAACATGGCTAGTAGTTGGGACCCATTTTATCCATGCCCACCTAATTTATGCTTAAGGGGGGGTGTCAGTGTTTACATTTAATGCTTGCTATCCACATGTTGACCTAAGCCTACTTAGGCATGACATTTATTGTGCAGGTTAAATATCTCAAGGCATTTATTGTGCAGGTTAAATATCTCCTGATATTTTTCCATGCTGATATTTTCCTGATATTTTTCTTTGGTTGGATATTTCTCCTTTATAAGGAGACCCCTTGATTGTCTTTTATATAGGTCAACATTATGCAATTCATTTGTTCATGTGCATGTTGTTTATCTCTGTGATCTAGCAAGTTGTAAGCAACGCACATGCCAAATGGGTCTTGACAACATTACAGATATAGTCATTCCATCTATGGTGAAGACTCACAACCTTGCGGCGTAGCAGCAGAAGAGGATTTCCAAGAGCATCCATCAGAAGGAGCTTGCGTTTGACAGTGGGAGTAGAGTCTTCTACTCTAAAGATTAGGTTTCCTGATGAATCGAAGGCTATAAAGCCTACGCCGCTGAAAAACAATGCTTTCTTCCATAAAGTGAAGACTTGTGGAGAATGATGGTTTTGGGAGGTGTCAGACAGTTGATGGGGATAAATTTGAGACATCTTTATCTTTTACGTGGGTGTTAAAATGAAACATGAAGCTTTTGTTTCATATTGTAGACGGAGCCACCATATAGCATTCCTGAGAGCCTGTGATGCCTTATTGTATTAGATAGAAAACATCTAGTCTATGTCAATGAGTCATGCATCAATGAATGCCTAAGTAGGATTAGGTCAGCCTGTGTGTAGGAAAACATTTAATGTATACACTAACACCCCCCCTTAAGCATAACTTAGGTGGGCATGGATAAAATGGGTCTTGGCTACATCACCATATATGCCTTCAAATAAATCAATCAAACCACATATATTTAAATCAAGCACAACATAGCTTGCATAATATTCAGCCTGTATAAAATACAGCCATGGGTCTCCTTATAAAGGATAAATATCCAACCATTAGGTGTTGAGGTGTTTCAACACCTCAATAGTCTACAAACTAGCTAGTGAAAATATCAGGAAAATATCATAAACACAATAAATGCCTAAGTAGGCTTAGGTCAAGATATGTGTATGCAAACATTAATTACACTGACACCCCCCCTTAAGCATAACTTAAGTGGGCATGGATAAAATGGGTCCCGGCTACTAGCCTGGTGAGGTACCCATGTATAATGCAATCTCTCTAAAAAATAGAGTAAGATAGAAAACCCAGTGGGAAAAAACTATCCTCCAAAAAAGAGAGAAGATGCATGAAAATTATACACGTGAAGAAGTACTACTTCTTTCACTAAGTAAAATATATGATTTCCTCCATAAGAGAGAAAATAATAGAAGGTCTATGAGACCCCCCCATAATACATGTCCTGCTACATTAAAGTTGGATAGTGAACAAAGGATGCATCTATGTAGTTCCAAGAATGCTTCACAATGTTCCTTCCCTTGGGAAGAAATGAAACCAGCTAAAGATGCAGGATGTCTTCCCATGTGAGAAGATGTATGTATGATCTTGAATAGAGTTGAAGCTCATCCAAGAATGATGATGATGGTGCCCATGATGTCTTTGAATTTTTCTCAGGAATCTCCAAGCTAATGTTGACATGTGACAAATACTGATGGAATGAATCAAGTATCATAGAAGATTCTGTAACAGGGACCACAAGAACCATAGATGTATGGGGATAACTGGAACCATAAGAATCTGATACTGTCACTATATAAGTTGATGTAGGTGAAGGAAGAGCAATCATATCTGAAGCATACAAGGCCAATGCAACTTTATTGAAGTTGTCATAAAAAAAAGACTGATGTCCTCAATGTGTGCTTCCATGTCAGCAATGCGGGACTCTACAAAAAGACATGAAATGTCGGGTAGATATGCATCCCAATCAGCAATGCTAGGAAGAAAAATATCTTGTTGCAAAGAAGTATTGGAAGCTCTCGAAGAAATGACTCTGAAATCCGATGAAGCAATAGGAGGAGGTGGAGGAATGATGATTTCCTCTATGTCAACTGGACGCTCTGTATCTGAATCATGATGCGAGATGTGAGTTGTGATCATAGCAAGATCATGCGGGAAGGGAGAAACATTGGAGTCTCCATATATTTCCCAAAATTTGATCTATAATGCATGTGGACATTCAATATCCATGATGACATATAAAGAGTCATCTAGAATATGTAAACCGATTAATCCATGAATATGATCACGAATATTAAACCATTTATCCTTCTGAGTTTGTTTACTTGGTTCAAGGATAAGTCCATACAAATATGGCATGAGATTATGGAACATGAGATGTTTTAGGATTCCTTCACACCAAGACTTATAGTTTCCTAGTTTTAGGTTGATTACAGAAGAGTGGGTTTCATATCCCATGATTACAAACAAGTTAATTCCTTAAGACAATAGAAAATCAACAGATTAAGAACCTCCCCAAATTAGATGACCCACCTTTTTAATATTTTTGATTTCCCCTTTGTTTGGCACTTTATTTTAGTGCATATATTTGCATACAAGAATGATGGTGAAAAAAGACACTTTATATTTAGTGTGAAATCACCATCATTGAATAGTGTTTGAAAATATAATTTCACTCTATTGCAAATTTACACCAATAAAAGTTTGCATTTACAAAATTGAGAAAAAAAAAAAAAATTAAAAGAAGGCTAGAGAGAGAATTTTACAAACCCCATATGATCCTCTTTTTTGCCAAACTCATTGCAAAAGAACAAAATGAATGTTCTTTTACAAATTTTTAACAATGGAAAAATATTGCACCTCGCCCATACACATCCACTTTGTCACATTCATTGTAAAAGAATGTTACTCTTTTACAAATTTTTAACTATGACTAAGATTTTCAACCACCCCTTATCACTTTCTCTTTGCCACATTCATTACAAAAAAAAGAAAATGACTCATCTTTGATAAATTTTTAACTATAGCAAAAAAAAAAATCATCCTTTGCCAATTTTGACAAAACCACAATAATCTCCCCTTTTGAAAACACTTGACGAGTCATTAAAAAAACTACTAACTTTAATGTAATAGCTAGTAATTTGAATAGTGATTTGCATTAAATGCCAAAAAAAAAATATCTGTCCATTTTAACGGACTAAATGGTTTGAAGGAGATGTGGTCTTTGCCTGGCAATATGGACAGCACAAGTGAAGTCAAGAATGAGTAGAAAGCCTACGTACCATTCAAACACACGATTCAAAAGAAGAATTGTTTAGCCTACACCAAATACCTTTGCTTGCCGAGTCAAATGGGCGTAGCTAGTGTAGAAGTGGTGACATAATGATTGCAGGGAGTTCGTGGAGGGGAGAAGAGATCATATCTCTTTCCCCCTATGTAAACTGCAAACCGTGGCTTCTACCTTGATTGCAAATTATGAACTGTACATTCCCAAGCCACAAAAAATTAGGCCTCCACTTGATATGTCAGCCCTCTCCATAGAAAATTGCACCTCCTACAGCTAATCTCGTGGGTTTGTGGCCTGGATCGACCCCCAAAATAGAGGCATCTCCTCCATGCACACTCAGCTTGCAGTGATGAGGAAAAATGGAAAGAACTTTTGATGAATGGTCGTGGGCTTTTGTTCGCCCCTCCCTCTGCTCTTTGAAACCCTGCTCTACTTTTTAAATTGTGAAATTTCTTGTGCCAAGCTGCATATTTGACTAGCAGATATTTTGCACCCCTTTGCAAGTCTTAAATGCCTTTCAATGTCGAATGTGAACCCAATAGGTCAATCATGCCTCTTGAACATAGAGAAAATGACTTCTCTATTTTGAATCGTCCCTTTCAATAGCAATTTTCAGTTTCAAATGCAACAATTAACAGAGAAACAGAGAATTAAAATGTTGAAACAGAGATGTAAAATGCACAAGCAGAGATATAGATGAGAGTCAACTTCTTAACAACAATTTTGAATGGCCAACATAGATTCTCTATTGTCAACACAGACGAAATCTTCATGTTGTCGCTCAATTGTTGTTTAAAGCATTCGCAAATGACCTGAAACTATCTTTGAAAGGCTTTGATACCATGAAAGGCTTAATGAATAATTCCTTCCATTATTGGCTCAATTGTTGTTGCATAGACTATCTTGTGCATAATATTTTTGTTTGATTTATGTCTTTGTGCCATTCTATGGTGAGCCAATATTATGCAGTCTATGTTGTGCTTGATTTAAATATATGTTTCACATTGCAGACGGAGCCACAATGAATGCCTAAGTAGGTTTAGGTCAGCCTGTGTGTAGGAAAAAATTTAACATATACACTGACACCCCCCCTTAAGCATAACTTAGGTAGGCATGGATAAAATGGGTCCTAGCTACTAGCCACGTTAGGTACCTATGCACAAAGTAATCTCTCATGAAGTGGAGAAAAATAGAAAACCCTATGGTAAAAAACTACCCTCCAAAAGAGAGAAAATATGATCATGAATATTAAACCATTTATTCTTCTGAGTTTGTTTACCTGGTTCAGGAATAAGTCCATACAGATATGGCATGAGATTATGGAACTTGAGATGTTTCAGGATTCCTTCACACCAAGACTTATAGTTTCTCAATTTTAGGTTGATTACAGAAGAATGGGTTTCATATCCCATAATTACAAACAAGTTAATTCCTTTAGACAATAGAAAATCAACACATTACGAAACCCCCAATTTTGAAGACCCCCTTTTTTAATATTTTTGATTTCTTCTTTGTTTGGCACTTTATTTTAGTGCATATATTTGAATACAAGAATGATGGTGAAAAAAGACACTTTATATTTAGTGCGAAATCACCATCATTGAATAGAGTTTGAAAATATAATTTCACTTTATTGCAAATTTACACCAATAAAAGTTTGCATTTACAAAATTGAGAAAATAAAATATTTTAAAAGAAAGCTAGAGAGAGAATTTTACAAACCCCATATGATCCTCCTTTTTGCCAAACTCATTGCAAAAGAACAAAATGAGTTCTTTTACAAATTTTTAACAATGGCAAAACAAACCCCGTTGATTTTGACTAAAGCAAAAAATTGCACCTCCCTCTTAAACACTTTTTTTAAAAAGGTCTCCCAACACCATCAACGATATAAATTGATGGTTTATTTAACAATTTATTATCTAGTGGCTTAACAAAAACATTAATTAAACCATTAAACATAAATTTTTGAGGGAGAGAGGGGATTTGACAAAGTCAAAGGTCATGTAAGCAGAAAAAGTCGCCCATGTTGGAGTGTCACACCTCTCACCACAGTTGTGTGCTTGCAAGATTCATGCGCCCAAGTCTCACCAAGCAAGCAACCTGCAAATGAAGCGGGGGTTTGTGGAGTCGTTGTGCCTCCCTTTCCACGTAGATCTCAAGCTCAAACATAGGGTGTGGGAAGAGATCATAGAGAATAGTAGACTGTTAAATTGGAATAGTCGAGCCTCTTCTTGCTTTGAAACCCCTACCTCTGAACAAATTTGATGCTCAAGGATATCGATGAGCAGAATGTGGCTTGGAAAAGCCTCTTCTCCCACAAACCAAACTAGAGCGGATTTCAAGTGTCGTGTCGTAAGAGGAATCAACCTCTGTGAGAGAGAAGAAGTCGACCTCTGTGAGAGTTGAATGGGAGTGCTCAATATGGCGATGTAGCTCCTGCCTGTGATGTGTCGCAGCCTCTTATAAGGCATCGCAGGCTCTCAGGAACGCCATATGGTGGCTCCGTCTGCAAAGTGAAACAAAAGCTTCATGTTTCATTTTAACACCCAAGTAAAAGATAAAGATGTCTCAAATTTATCCCCATCAGCTGTCTGACACCTCCCAAAACCATCATTCTCCACAAGTCTTCACTGTATGGAAGAAAGCATTGTTTTTCAGCGGCGTAGGCTTTACAGCCTTCGATTCATCAAGAAACCTAATCTTTAGAGTAGAAGACTCTACTCCCACTGTCAAACGCGAGCTCCTTCTGATGGATGCTCTTGGAAATCCTCTTCTACTGCTACGCCGCAAGGTTGTGAGTCTTCACCACAGATGGAACGGCTATATCTGTAATGTGAGGCGGCCTCTATGAGGCGAGCTTCGCCAGTAAGGAGGGCCAGTGGCAGTAAACGCCTTTTGAAGGCATTGAAGGTGAACAAAGACTCTTTTGTAGAGGCATCGATAGCAAGGTATCCGCCTGTATGGTGCAGGTCGACAAAGCCTCTATGTGAGGCGTGGCCTTTGTTGACTTCGGGGCCAATGAGGCTTCCAAACAATGCAATTCATGCCGATGGATGGCGTTGAGACTTCCTGCCGTGTGGACGAACATAGGCCGATTGATGGCCTTTCGGTGGTGTTGAAATAATGCCCTCTGCGGGCTGTTCAAAACTCACAACGAACACACAGGTTTAATGTTAAATGATAACAAAAAACTCAAAAGCGAACGAAATCTCACAGACACAATGGAAGTGATTCGCACAGCGAGAAAAATGACTTGAAGTTAACCCCTGTGGCTCTGATACCATGTAGAAACCAAGATCATGGAGTAGACAAACAAGCACAAGATTGCAAATGAAATCAACCTATATTGATAGATAGTCAAGGGTCTCCTTATAAAGGAGAAATATCCAAGAAATGGACAAAATATCAGGAAAATATCAAGAAATATCAACCTGCATAATAATTGCCATATCTGTATGGACTTATCCCTGAACCAGGTAAACAAACTCAGAACAATAAATGGTTTAATATTCGTGATCATATTCGTGGATTAATCGGTTTACATATTCCAGATAACTCTTTGTATGTGATAATGGATATTGAATGTCCACATGCATTATGGATCAAAATTTGGGAAATATATGGAGACTTCAATGTTTCTCCCTTCCCACATGATCCTGCTATGATCACAATTCACATCCCGCATCATGATTCAGATATAGAGCATCCAGTTGACATAGAGGAAATCATCATTCCTCCACCTCCTCCTGTTGCTTCATCGTATTTCAGAGTCGTTTATTCGAGAGCTTCCAGCACTTCTTTGCAACAAGATATTTGTCTTCCTAGCATTGTTGATTGGGATGCATATCTAACCAACATGTCATGTCTTTTCGTAGAGTCCCGCATTGCTGACATGGAAGCACACATGGAGGACACCAGTCTTCTTTTTTATGACAACTTCAATAAAGTTGCATCAACCTTGTCTTCTTCAGATATGATTGCTCTTCCTTCACCTACATCGGCTTCTATAGTGACAGTATCAAATTATTATGGTTCCAGTTATCCCCATACATCTATGGTTCTTGTGGTCCTTGTTACAGAATCTTCTATGATACTTGATTCATTCCATCAGTATCTGTCACATGTAAGCATTGGCTTGGAGATTTCAGAGCAACATTTGAAGACATCATGGGCACCATCATCATAATTCTTGGATGAGCTTCAACTCTATTCAAAATCATACATACATCTTCTCACATGGGAAGATGTCCTACATCTTTAGTTGGTTTCATTTCTTCCCAAGGGAAGGAACATTGTGACACGTTCTTGGATCTACGTCTGCATCCTTTGTCAACTATCCAACCTTAATGTAGCAGGACATGTATTATGGGGGGTCTCATAGACCTTCTATTATTTTCTCTCTTATGGAGGAAATCATATATTGTACTTAATGAAAGAAGTAGTACTTCTTCATGTGTACAATTTTTGTTCATCTTTTCTCTCTTTTGGATGGTAGTTTTTTCCCACAAGGTTTTCTACTTTTCTCCACTTCATGAGAGATTACTTTGTGCATAGGTACCTAACATGGCTAGTAGCTAGGACCTATTTTATCCATGCCTACCTAAGTTATGCTTAAGGAGGGCTGTCAGTGTATACATTAAATGTTTGCCTACACATAGGCTGACCTAAGCCTACTTAGGCATTCATTGATGCATGACTCATTGACATAGACTAGATATTTTCAATCAAACCAAGAGGCGCGATTGAATAACAACATAGAGTTTTATTGTAATATATTATGCAGTATATGCAGCAGGTTCCATTATTGGCTCAATTGTTGTTTAATACAAAACTCCTCCTCATTGTATTAGATAGTCAAGGGTCTCCTTATAAAGGAGAAATATCCAAGAATGAGAAATATCTTAGTATGAGGAAAATATCTAGAAAATATCTAGCAAATATCTAGCAAGGTTAAATATCAGGAGATATTTAACCTGCACAATAAATGACATGTCTAAGTAGGCTTAGGTCAACATGTGGATAGCAAACATTAAATGTAAACACTGACATTAAGCAACAAATAATTATGAAAAAATATTTACATACTAGTTATTAATGTTACAAATCTATGTTTAAAAAAAATTATAATTTTATCTTTTCTTCAATAAAATTTGTGGTGTATGGAAGTAACATCACTTTTTAAAATGTTGTTAAGTATAAAAAAAGGGTTATTAAAAATTATGCAAAAAATTCAGATTTTTTTTTTAAATACATTTATAATCTACATATTAAATCTCAGAAATCGCTAGTTCACTTCATCTACAAATTCTCAATGGTTTAGTTTCTCTAGGTGTCAAAACATGGAAATTTGGTTCAAAAGGTTGATTCCAATATCCCACTTTGAACTAAAAGTGAGACACACTATTGTGTAATTACCCGACTAGAATATGTAATATGTGATGTAAAAGTACACACAAAGACAATTTATGAAAATAAATGTATCTTTAAATTTTATACATTTCCATGTTTCTTACAAGTCAAACCATGACTATATGTACTTGATATACATATAGTAGGAAAAGTAGTGTAGCATTTCATGTTGGTGCAAATATAAGAGAGACACACCCATAGTAATTTGGATTGTAGGTGATTGATGAGATGTAAATGATATATATTTTACATCTTATTCAAGAAATAACATGTTGTCATATCCCTAAAAATGTATAGTTTGGTAGCATCTTGTTAGATATTAGATTTAGGGAATCAACTCAATGAGTAGTCATGGAGGTTGTAAGACAAGGAGATGCTCTATTATCTTATTGTCCATATGTTAGATTACCTTTTTGGCCATCTACTAAGAAAGTGCACAAAGAGATCTGAATATATGAGATATAGCAATTTTGATAAATTGATTTTTTATCTATAATTTGTATTTTTTATATATATATATATATATATTATAAGAAAAAAATTGTTAATATAAAACTTAACAAATGAATTACCTAATATTATAATGTAATATTGATATTAATTTGATCTAGAATATATAAATCATATTATATTTGAGCTTTATGGAATTAAGAATTAAATATGATTTTATTTTTTTTATTTTACTAACCTATTCGGGGAGAGGGGCCCATAATGGAGTAGGGTCCAATAGTGGGGATAGAAGTAGTCCTCAGTGGGCCCCATAGTGGAGCACTTTAATATCCAATTGCAAAACACTTTTTATCCATAAAGTATGCAAAGTGACAAATCATGTGATGCCACATCAGCGCACTAATAAAACATGACTTAGTGCACCACTATCGGTCTCACTTTTTTTTGGCCCTTTTTGGATACCTCAACAAAAAGCATGTTGATATGGCATCATATTTGATGATGTGGCCCTAAAACAAAATATAGAAGCACATGAGTTGCCAAATAAACTGTTGTACAGAATTGGGAGTGATTTGAAATTTCCACGTAGAATTTTAAGAAACGTGAAATTAGGGTGCTCTACTATAGGCCCCTCTCCCCTATATGAACATCTAAAAAATAAGGACAAAACTATCAATTATTTATGAACCTACAAATAAATTTTAAGATTTGAATTTCCTTCAAATTTATTGATCATGTTCTATGTAATAAAAAAAGTGCAATTATAATGTTCTAATAATAAGTCAATAGAAAATGTCTCGCCCTTCAAAAGCAAGGCACTATCTAAGCTTTAAAATTTATTGTTTATTAATTTACTTTGAGACATGGATTTATTATTGCATATGAAGTAACATATTGTCAAAAAGTGCATGAACCATGAAAGGGTGATTGTGTGATTTATGCTTTTTTTATCTTCACATGTTGATAATCTTTGTTATCACACTAAGGAAATGTGTGGATCTTTGTTAAAACTACCTACCATTCTGCATCCTTAGCCAAAAAGGTTTCTGCCATACCTGTAAGAGACTGACTTTGTAGAAAGCATTTTGTACTTCAACGCAGTTTCCATTTGTGTGATATCTTTTATAGCTGGCATGCTTCGCTATTTGGTAGTTTTCAGCCTATAATTTAGTCTTTATTAGGTTTTCTAATGAAATTTTATTATTTACCATCTAACACTCTATGCTTTAATACTCTATTTATGCACATTAAAATTTAGTCCTTGATTTGACATTAGTTGCCTGCAGCTTTGAATTGTTCACAGTGGACCCTATCCAGTGACAAAATAAATTGCAAGAATGATGTGAAATCAACTTACCAGTTTGTAAATGGACGACCAACAGCCACGTTAAGACTTCAGATCAGAATCTGCCCATGGATTTATGGTTGAAAATGATGGACAGCATAGATCTCATGAGCAAAATTAGGGAATGCCTTTCTTTAAAGTTAACTTCAGTTATAATGTCACAGTCGCTCAACTCTTAATCAAATGTCTACGGTGGGCTTTGATAACTGTGTAGGCACTGTTAGTATGGAGAACATGGGAAAGAAGATTAATAAAAAATATGTGTAATAGGGGAGAGTCGAGAGGGGTCTATAATGGAGCAGGGTTCAATAGTGGGGATAGAAGTAGTTTTCAGTGGGCCCCATAGTGGGGATAGAAGTAGTTCTCAGTGGACCCCATAGTGGAGCACTTTAATATCCAATTGCAAAACACTTTTTATCCATAAAGTATGCAAAGTGACAAATCATGTGATGCCACATCAGCGCACCAATAAAACATGATTTAATGCACTACTATCGGTCTCACTTTTTTTTGGGGCGTTTTGCATACCTCAACGAAAAGCATGCTGATGTGGTATCATATTTGATGATGTGGCCCTAAAACAAAATATAGAAGCACATGAGTTGCTAAATAAACTTGTACAAAATTGGGAGTGATTTGAAATTTTCACATAAGATTTTGAGAAACGTGAAGTTAGGGTGCTCCACTATAGGCCCCTCTCCCCTATCATATTTAAAATAAATATATCGAAAGTAATAAAAATATTACACTAACACAATTTATATTGTTTCAATATAAGATGTAAGATGTTTTAGTGTAATATCATACTTAAGATAAACATATCGAAAGTAATAAAAATATTACATTAACACAGCTTACATTGAAGCAAAGTAAGATGTGTTAGTGTAATATTTTTATTACTTTCGATATGTTTATTTTAAGTATGATATTGCACATGTTTTTAAATAAGGTTAAGAAGGGTTATAATGCCGCACACCCAATATAAAATGTCATAAAGCTGGTAAAACAGAGCTTTATGTCTTTTCTTTTTATGCATTTTTTGGTTTTTATTTTCACTTTATTTTCCTATTTTCTTATTTTCATTTAACAAAATACATTTCACAATTAAATAAGAATTTCTAAGTCATTTTTCACTTTTTAAAATCCAATAATGAAGTATTTTACATGTGCTACAAATAAAATAGTTTTAAAGTAATATAAAAAATAAGAATTTGTAAATTGCTTTGCTCTAAATGTTAGGTACTAAGATAATTCTTGGAGACCCTTGTACTAATAGGGAAATAAGGCAAAAGGGAGGTGAATGCAATGGAGATTTTGTCCGAAGGATGATTAATATATGGAAAGCAAATGTCTTGTGTTGGGATCCTAATTTTTGGTCTAAAGGAAATTATGGAAGATATGAATGTCAAAATGGAGATGGTAATAAGGAAGTAGAAAAAGGAACTTTGGATGATACCAAATTAGGGTACCACAACTTTCTAGTGATCAAAGTCAACAAAGATCTTTCACCCCTTATCAACAACCTAGAGCTCCTAATCATCATTTCAAATGGTGCAATTGAAAATTAGATATCTTTAATAAAAACAAGTGGAAGAAAGAATGGAGGCTAGTGGCTACAGGTGCTGATGCCATTTAGCCTAGAGAACCTGCTAGCCAAAAAAAAAAATTATGTTACCTAATGAAGATATTGAACTCTCCTCTTCTTGTCTTAAACAAAATGTGTTTTTCTTGAAATGGGCTAAAGATTGGCTTTCAAAAATCAGGGTTCAAAAATGGTGTCAAGAAAATCAACGAGTTCATAAAGAAAATTGAAGTCCTAATGCAGGTTTCTTTTCCTAGCAACATATGTTTCAAGAGCTAAAAAGGAAGAGATTTTGGTATGTGGCCCTTGGATTATGGATGCAATGGGATATTATTAAAGACTGTTGAATTGTAATCCATTAATTCAACCTCTATCCAAGGTACTAATGTGGATTATATTGTATAATCTTTAAATAGAATATTTGGATTAAAAAATCCTTAAGAAAATTGGAAGCTCATTGGGAACCCTAATTCAAGTTATAGATGAAATAGTTTTAAAAGAGGAAGTAAAGATGCATGCATAACTATATATTTCTTGATTGATATGGATAATCCACTTTTTGAGGAAATAGAATTAAGATTTGAGATAGGCACATGGAATCAAAAGGTAGAGATGGAAACAACTACTCTTTATTGTAGCCATTTTCGTCAAAGTGGACATAAGTTGATAAAGTGTTTCAAAATCAAGAAAAAGAAATTTGAGAATGAAAAGTTGATTGAGGAGGAGAAGAACCCTACACAAACCCTACCCAAGGATTGGCAAGCAAATGAAGTAGTGCCACCTGGTAGTTAAAAGAAGGGTCCTCTCTCAATGGGAATAAAAGTGAAGAATTAAGTGGAAGAGTAGTGTGAGATAGAGAAAGGACAAATATGCTTGGAAGTGGCTTTGTATTTCTTTAGCATTTCTTTCAAGATTGATAAAAAATAAATGTTGATAATGAAGAAGGGAATTTACCAAGTTTGCCAGATGTGGAAAGGGAGTCAAATCATGAAGCTATGAACTTCTCAACCTTGGCTTCTTCTGTGGATGAATTTGATATAATAGAAGAAAGGATGATCAGCTAAAAAAGGACAATTTAAAAGAAGCCTAAACATGGTGAGGGTCAATATAGAGTAAGAAGAACTAATTGAGAGTAATTAGCTTTACAAAGCTTAGCCAAAAGACAAAGGAAACTAAGGCCTAGGAGGGAGATCATCCCCACCAAGGAGCTCAATGAGGATCTTCTTATGGAATCTTAGGGGCCTAAATGCCTCTAACAAAAGTTGTATTCTCAAGTGAAAAATGGATTTATTGAAACTAGATATTCTTTTAATTTGAGAAACAAAATTAAGTATAACAAAAGCTTTAAAATATTGGGGAAATGGAAATAATGGAATAGTACCTTTGGTGAGGAACTGAGTACTTTAGGTGGAGTAGGAATTGTATGGAATCTATTTACCTTTGACCTTGAACCAAAATCAACAACTCAATTTTTGTAGGTATGTAAAGTAAAACCTATTGTTGTTGATTTGGAAATTTTTATCATTAATGTGTATGGTCCAACTTGAAATATGTGAGAAATTCAACTTAAGGATCAAATTTCTGATACATTGAAATTTTTAGAAAGAGAAGTTGTTATAATTGGGGGTGATTTCAATGCAACTTTAAATAATTCTAAAAAAAGGGGGAGGCTTTGACAGATTGTTGCAAACTCAGTTGGATTTCTAAGAATTTGTGGCTTACACCTCCCTAGTGCATATTATGCCCAAAAATGGTATTTTCACTTAGAATAATAAATGATTAGGCTTTTATAATATTAAATTGAGAGATTAGATACTTTTTTCTCTTTAGGGATTGGAAATTTTTCTCATTTATTGTGGAAAGGCACATTCTTAGATAGTATCGACATCAAATCACTTCATATTGGACCTATATTTATCTCTTGATTCATGTTCGGCTAGAGGATAATTTAAATTTTAGAACAAGTGGCTTAGAGATTTAGATTTAGAAAACATAATTGAGGAATGCTATAATTTTACCTCAAAGATTAAGGGGGGCAAATAGTTTTAGTTTTCAAAAAATTTGGGTATATTAAATCTCAACTCAAGATATATAATAAAATACATTTTTTAAAAAAATTGCTAAAAAGGAATCTTTGGAAGGAGAACTAGAGAAACTCATTGAGTCCATTCTTCACATGTGAATGGATCAAGAGTCTTAATTGAAGGAAAAATCTCTCAAAGGAAAATATACATAAGTTCTTGCAAGGGAGGAAGTATATTGGAAACATAAATATCAGGAATGCTAGCTAAAGGATGGTGATAGAAACACAAAATGTTTCCATAATTTAATGAATATTGGAATAAATATGAATATAATTTAAATATTAAGAACTAGTGAGGGAAAAATTATAAAATAATCTAAAGAAATTGGTAAAATAGCAAGTAATTTTATTAACACTATTATGAACTCAGTTGTAACTACAAATGACGACTTAATATCCAAATTTATAGACAAAATTTATTTCAGAATTACTCAAGGACATAACAATGAAATCATGAAACCCTTTTCCCTTGAGAATATTAAGATAGAAACCTTGTAGTTTGCTCCAGATAAGGTTCTAGAACCATATAGGTTTTTAAAAATTTCTATCATCATTGTGGGGACATTGTCAATAGAGATGTTTTTGATGTAGTTGAGGAATCTAGTTCTATGAAAAAATAATTCTCAAAGATATAAGTAATACTGTTATCACTTGGATTCCATTTTTTTTAATCAAAAAATGGATGACTTTAGGCCTATCTCTTTGTGCAAAACTGTGTACAATATATTTCCAAGGCAATCTCAAACAAATTTACAAGAATTATCTCAATATAATAATTTCAAAAGAGCAAAGTGGTTTTGTTCCTAGTTGGAAATTATAGATGGAATTATTATTGCAAGTGAGGCAATTCACATTCTACAAAATAGCAAGACAAAAGGGATGTTGGTAAATCTATATATAAAAAAATTATGATCATGTAAATTAGGGTTTTCTTTTAAAAGTGCTAGAACTATTTGGGGTTAGGAAAGAATTGTGTAGTTATATATCTAGTTGTATTTCAGTTTCAAGGTTCTTGGTCTTAGTTAATACAAAATTATGGGGTTTATATAGTTATTCTTGAGGTCTCAGACAAGGATACCCTCTATCTCCTTTCTTGTTAATCATTATGGCTAAATCAATAGGGAGAAGTACATTGGAAAAAATAAGAAGGTTAAATTGAGGGCAATAAAAACTGCTCCAAATGTTAGCCCACTCACTCATCTTAACAATTTGTTAATGATTCTTTCCCTTTTAGAGTTTCCAATCAAAGAGAAGCTCAATCAATAGAATAATTTTTATAGGATTATTGCAAAGTCTTTGGGAAAAGTGTCAACATGAAATTTAAAAGAAAAAAATTTAATGCATATTGTAGAACCCAACAACAACTAGCCAAAATTTTAGAGTTTAAGATTGGCTCCCTCGTTGGAAAATATCTAGGAATTCCTCTTTTCTTTGGTACAATTAAATCCAAATTATGGGAGCCTTTGATTAGATTATGTAGTAACATAATGGTGTCATGGAAAGGGAGATGGTAATCTGACATAATCCTTTAATGTTAAAGGTAATTATATCAACTATTCCTAATTTTAACAAGATACAGATAGAGTTGGACACTCATGGTGTGTTGGCTGAGTGTTTTTACGAAAATAGGCTCCTATTTGTGAGGAGTGGAGAATTAATGTGTTAGTTGGTGATGGCCTTTCTTCCTAGGAGTGAATTGCACATTCATTGGAGAGTCAAACATTTTTAATTTATGAAATTTAATTGTTTTTCTAGGTTGGGTGTGGAGTTGGGGAGTTTTAAATTTGAAGGAGGTAGTGGTTGTTGAGGAGTTAATTTTTGACAATGTGGTTTTGTTTTTCAATTTCTAGAATTAGGAGTTGGAGAGGTTGGGTGTAGCTTTTCCTAGGGAGTGATTGCAAACATGGTTGTGGAAGGTTGGAGGTGTTAATCAATAGCAATTAACTTTGCAAGAACATTGACCTGTATTGTGTCATTGATTTCCAAAAGGAGGTTGTAGGTAAAGAAGAAAGAAATTGCAAGAAGGGAGATTGAGGAGAAATCACCTATGAATGATCTTGTTGCCTATAACAGATCATAGAATCTTATTTTTAGTGTTCTTCATCTGTCTAGAGGGTTGCATATGTTGTATTTAAATTTGATTGTAATTTCCATGTGTTGCAGGAGACATTGAGCAATAAAATTATCATCTATATGTTGTTGATTTTTGGTGTTGATTTAATTCAAGTCTGAAATTGTTTTGATTGGAGAGTGTTGAGAGTTGTGGGAAATATCTTTCATAAGTGGTATCAAAGAAGGTTGTTCCTGAGTGTGCAAGAAGAGCGCCGAAGAGAGGTAGTTTGTAGTAAGAACTCTGAGTTGTGGGTGTTGTTGAAATTCCTTTGAGAGTAGCCCATCGTGGTAGAGGTGGATGTAGAAACCCTCCTGGTATGGAAGATTTTAAAGCCCTTAGAAGGTAAGTAGAGACATTGTAGGAAGAGCTATGTAGAAGAATTGTGTATAGAGAAATATATGAAAGTGAAGATGAAGTTGAGAATTAGGAGCCATTCAAAGAAGAAGCACATGATGAAATTGATCTTGGAGAAATTAGATTACTGAGAGTCATTTCCAAGGTTGGGAAGATAGCAAAGATGAAGTTTTCAACATTTAATGGATGCTTGAATCCAAACGAGCTCATAGACTAGATAAATGACATGGAAGAATTATTTGAATTCGAAGAGATTGAAGACCCTGACAAAGTGAACTTTGTAAAGACAAAATAAAAGGGACATGCAAGTATTTGGCGGAAAGAAACACAAATCAAAAGAGGTATGAGAGGAAAGGAGAAGATCACCAAGTGGGATAGAATTGTGAAAAAGATGAAGAGGCAATTTATTCCTATAGATTATGAACTTGAGCTATTCAAGAAAATGTAGAGTCTGAGACAAGGAGCAAAGGCTGTGAAAGAGTATACTAGAGAATTCCTCATAATCTTGATTAGAACGAGACATTTAGATGTCAAAAAGGAGAAGATAGCAAGATACATCAATGGACTAGAGCCAAGCTTTCAAGAAGAATCGAGTTCGATAATTTTTTTTAATTTGGAAGAAGCCTATCAATTTTATTTGAAAGTTTGAATAGAAAATTTAAGAATAAACAAAAAGGAAAGGGTAGAGCTTATATGCAAAAAAATGAGGATGAAAAGTATATTAAAGACACCAAGGAAAGAAAATATGAAATAGGTGAGAGTTCAAACAAGTACTGTGAGAAAATCTTCAGAGAAAGAGGAAGATCGAGTAGAGGATTCAGAAGAGGAGGCTTTCAAGGAACTTTTTTTAGGTGTGGAGAAGGGGAACATCAAGCTTATGATTTCCCTCATGATCAAGAAAGAACCAATAGAAGGACTAAAAACAATGCAAGGGTAGCAAATGTGAATGAGGAAGATGCAGAGTCATCACATTCTGAAGATTTAGAAAGTGGAGAAGCACTTGTTATAAGAAGAGCCCTAATGAATGAAGGAAATGAGCCAAATCAAAGATAAAGGAAAATATTTTTTTCAAGATTAGGAATTGTGTTGTTTAAGAATTTGTGAAGGAGGATATTTGCTACTTCCAAGTCCCAAGACAAAAAAGGTCTAAAGGGAGTGAATAGCCCTCAATCACCTCAATGTGCAAAGCTCAAGTGATGGAGGTACAAGATGAAAGAGATTGAAAAAATTTACTTGAAAGAGAGTCTCTGATATGATTTTGGAGGAAGGACTTTAGGGATCCAAAGAGCAGATTACATAGGTCTCTAGAACAAGATGACTAACTCTCGACCAGAGGACGCCAGTACAGGACTCGGATGACAGTGTAGTGTGTTGTTGTCGTAGGGACACGCTAGTGTCTTGTACAAATAGAGTTAGACTTAGAAATAGAAACTTGCGGAGTCTGAGCTATCTACCCAGAATCCAAAGTCTAACTATTTTACTAAGTTGACAGAAAGATAAAATGAATGGAAGTGACAACAAGAAGAATACTTTATGAATCCAAACTAAATAGATCAAAATGATAGAGAGGGTAAGATATCAACTCATGGATGGTCTTGCGCTACGAGGCCTCTAGCAAAGATTCACACAAATGACTTGTACACAAGGAGGATGAAGAAAATTGTTGGGGTTGTTTCGGGGCTTGCCTCAATCAAACCCTTGTTTTGGTGTTTCCACCTCTACAAACATCCAGATAGATAGAAAATAGATAAGACGTGTAATAAAATAGACAAGATGTGTGATAAAAGAAAACCCCACTATGGAGGAGAAATCGTATCATAAATAAATAGATGAGACAAGATATGTTAGCAAATAGACAAGACAAGATGATGCAACAAGAGTGTTACCAATAGTTTGTGGCTCCCTCTTGGCTTGATAGATGAGATGTTGAATGTTTGCAAGAGAGCCTTGGTTGTTGACAAGACACAAATCCAGTAGAGCTTCGTCCTAGAGAAGAGATGCAGGAGAGAAGAGAGCAAGAGAGAAAGTTGGAGAGAAAAATGGTAAGAATGAATGAGAATGAAGGTGAAAAGGAGATTTTTGTGAAGTTGCATGGGCGAGAAGAGTCATTACACCCACAATTATTCCATGATGACACACATCATGGGAAAAATTCGTGAGATTCCCTCATTTAAACTCAGAAATTTTTGCTATGCTATCATGCCGCACAAGTGTCCAACTCACAATTTTATAAGAAATGAGGTGGTGGATTGCTAATGCTTCATCATTTTCCCTTATGGAGTTGGAATCATGAAATTCTTACTCATAAGGTTCTTGTCATAAATGCGGCTAGGTGCCATAAATGTAGTGGGATAAATGTGTAAGTGTTAAATTATCGAGGGGTGCAATTTTATAACACTACATGTTGCCTCCACTTTTGTGAGCTGATTTTTGAGAAAAAACAACTTCACTAAAGTAGAAAAGAAAACATAAGTGCAAGATTGAAAATTTGAAAATTTTATAGATTTTCATGTAAAAAGGATGCTATAGAGGCCATAGAGGTCGAGTAGGTGGATACTAACGATGCCCCCAGTGATCAAGCTTAGCAAGAAACTATAGTGCCAAACATGAAGTTTCATTTTGTAAAACTCATATTTTAGGTTAGCTCAAAAACTAGAAGAAGCTACCACGACGAGAAGAATGCTTAAAAAAATTTTGGTGGTTTGGAAGAAAAATATGATAAAGAGGTGAATATATGTGCCCTTCTATTTTTTCCCCTAGCTAAGTGGGGTGAAAAAATGAAGGATAGGAGGACCACTTCCATCAGGAAAATTGGGTCAAAATAACCTATATATACTCGAGTGGGCCCACAGAAGGGTCATTTCACTATTCATAATGAGGATTTTGTTGAATTTTGGGAGAGAAAATCCAACAAAATGCCTCACAGACAAGATTGTGTAGCCCCAAGGATCGAGTATCTCCACACAATCATAGTTGAGGGAGGCGACGTCAATGAGGTATGAGGAATATAACCCTACTTTGTGTTTATAACGTATTTTTTAATCTTTTTTTCCATTTCGAGAGCAACAAAGGTGTTTGGTTGGTGTGAAGGTGTCTAGCCAATGCATTTTCATCCTGATAGCACATTGGTGACATCTAGTCGTGCTAGTATCTTCCCTGCACACTATCGATGGGCAACCTTTGGCTTCAAATGCTATCATTTTGTACAAACGTCGGCGTGGCATGCCTCCATCCCAAAGGCTTACTTGGATTTTTTTTAGGTACAGATATAATTTTATGATGTGGATGGATCTAACGTGAGTTTTTTTTCTACTGTAGGAGTGGTCGGAGATCAAATAGCATGGTGGTGGAGATGTGCTCACTATGTTGCAGGATCAGAGAGAGAGGATGCACCCAGATGATGAGTATATACTACGACACATGGGACTATGGTGGGCCTACACAATGCCAGAGATGGGCTACCATCCCCCAATGCTTATGGCACTCATGGAGCAATAGGATGCGAACACTTCCTCCTTCCATTTGTCATTAGGAGAGATGACTGTCATATTGGAGTACATGTATCAGATCACCAAACAACCCATCCATGTATGGAAGGTTACCTATGACAAGGCGAGGATGGTACGAGAGGCCATAAAGGGCCACGAGTACTGCACCAGGTGGACAAAACCTAGAGATACCACCAACCACATCTATATGCGGTGGTTGGAGTAAGGGCGAGTTTATATCCCACTTTTCTAGAGAGTGATGGTTGTTACAGTCTCCCTCTGAGTCGTTATGGATGGGTGAGGCTCTCACCTACATGGGGGCCTCGTCCATTGCATTCAAGTGATGGAGGATCACCATACTGTCTTCACCTAGGGTTGGAGCACACTTGCTCATTTGTACCACAACCTCAGGTGCTACGTTCATTATGAGTTTTTATTCTTATATCCTGCACACTCCTATAGGTGTGGGCATTTGCACATATCACGTGTACCCAACCAGTTGGGTTTCCCTAGGGCATAGCACTTGGTACACTAATGGCTCATGCATACCCATTGGTGTCTGACTAGAGATATGGAGAGCTTAATTTTTGGTAGTTATAGTTTTATTATTTATAAGCTTGTACCTGATGCTAGATGGAACCCTTATAGAAGGATGCTCTGGCCCACTGACAAGTGGCATATGCAGCACGAACAACTCTTGGCAAGGTGAGAAAATCATATTATAGTTATGTATTACTAGCATCGGGTCACCGATAGTTTGAGCAGGTGTAGACAATCCCTCTAACTCCTCCTACATATGTCTAATCAATGAGGATCGCCACCCAAGTAGGCGATAGTTCATCTGACCATTATGGACATCACTATTAGTGACAATGAGTCAGATAATGATGACCATCCTCCCATCCTCACAATCGATGACATCAAAGTATCCCATTGTTTTAGAGCATGGTGGGCAACAACTGACCCTACCTCAATTTTCCCAGCACATGCCCCCATGGGAAATGTCGATGCACAGGGGTAGGGAGGAGAGGATTGTAGGAGAGGATTGTGGCAATAGCGGCGGTGAGGAGGGTGAGCTGGCAACGAGGGGAGTAGCGGAGAGGTCAAGACGATGGTAAAGAGTGTCATCCCCTCATGTGCAATCCCAATCACATTGATGCCACCTTTAATGGCGGTCATCCATCTTGTAGCAATAGAGGTAGGAGTAGAACCCAGTGTTGAACCCCCTTATCCACACTAACAGGCTAGGGAACCAAGTAGAAGAGTGATTCATTTTATTTCCTTTCAATACTTTTCATTTCAATTTCTCATTTATATATGCTCATACTTTTAACTATGATCTAGTACTAATAGCATCTACTTCTCTGTGGTTGTAGTCGACACACAAGAGTGGATCACCTTCATCAGGAAATATTTTTTTGAGGATGCCCTAGCCATGCCTATTTAGGGGAGCATCCTATACACATACAAGCCAACATCAACAAGGTGGCATGACCATCTTTTCAAGTAGGAAGTGGTTCTAAGGACTGCTTATGAGGAGGAACACATGGAGATTGTCTAGAGGGTTGATGACCTCGCCATTTTAGCTTCATTGGATAGAGGTTAATTTTAGCTTTCTTGTTTCCACTTCCCTTCATTTTAGCTTTTTGTCAACTTAGTAAAATAGTCAAACTTCGGATTCTAGGTAGATAGTAGAATCTATGAGTTTTTTTTGTAAATCTAACTCTTTGTCTGTACGAGATGCCAATGTGTCCCTGATATGACAGCACATCACACTGTCATCCAAGTCATGTGTTGAAATCCTCTGGTCGAAAGCTAGTCAACTTATTCTAGAGACTTGTGTAATCTGCTCTTTCGGTCCTCAAAGTCCTTCGTCTAAAAGCATATTAGAGACTCTCTTTCAAGTACATTTGTGAAATCTCTTTCATCTTGTACCTCTGTCACTTAAGCTTTGTACATTGAGGTGACTAAGGGTTATTCGCTCCCTTTAAACCATGTTTGTCTTGGGACTTGGGAGTAGCGAATCCCCACCATCACATTTTGGTGAGCCTAACGTAAACAAAATCATGTTAGATCTTTTTCTTCAAAATTTTAATGCTTTTGATAATTCTTTTTCTAAGGAAGATTTTGATATGTTAGACAATGCCCTAGATGATTTCTTAGAGGCATCTTCTCCTATTTGTAGATCTACTGAACAAACTTCTTCATCACAACCATCTCCTTCATCTTCGCAAGTCAAAGAGTCTATGAATTTAGTTGTAGTCTCTACAACTCCTCAAAGGCCTAAGAAACCTATCATTTATGTAACTCCAACTAGCCCACCTCCTAAAAGAAATTATTCTATTTATGGGGTCCCAATCACTATTGGCTTGTTGGACCTTTACACAAGATTCTTGAAAGCTACAACTCCCTCTTACAATGAGGTAGCTCATGCATATAACACTAGAAGGAATCAACACAATTTGAATCAACCTACTTTTGTACCACCTTCTCAACCAAGTGTTCCTCTAGCACCTAAACCTACTGCTAGAGCACCTAGTGATTATGATCTTGTTGAGCAACTTCATGTTACTCTTGCACAAATCTCACTATGGTATTTTCTTTAGTCTACTCCCATTTATCAAGGTATGCTTCAGGAAGATTTGCAAAAGATCCTCTTGCCTTCTTTTGCTAGGAAGACTGATGTTAATGTGTTGATGGCTCATATTCGTGTAGATTCATCGAATATTACATTCTATCTGCAGGAATTCCCGCCTTTGGAAGTACAAAAGCAATCAAGTCCTTTAATGATTATAGTTAATATATTAATAAAATAGTATTAGGAGTGCTCTCATTGAAACCAGTTTGACTCTCCACATATGTAGCATTGACCTATTACCTAAAATCAAAATTGATTCTTCTTCTCTTGTTGTTTCTTCTTTGTACATTCATGGATTTGATAACGCTAGTTGGCAAGTTGTAGGCATGATAATCTTGCCTTTGTATTTGGGACCCGTTACCATACCCACCTTGGTATGTGTTATGTTATGATTACTACATCCACCATCTAAAATTAAAATCAGTTGAGCTCTCTTGCAATATAACATGTGATGAATAATGACCATGACTTATTTTATGATATATTTGAAAAATTTGCATTTTGTTTACCCTCATTGCTTATTTTTTGGCACTCATATGTACAATGACAAATTTTCTTGCAATAATAACATTGATTATTAGACTTATCATACCTATGAGATTTTTGTTGAAACTAATTACACTCTTTTGAGATGTAAGCATTGAAATGTTGATTTGTCCTCCCGCCTTGATCTAGACTATTCCTTTCATCTATTTGATCATTATTCCTACCTGTGCTTCTATACCTTGACCTTTCTCTTCCTCTATTTTTATTTAATGAGACTTGTGATTCAAATGGATTCCCCAAAAAGGAATTATTTTTCTTGTTCATTTTGGATTCATGGGATAATAGAGATCTCAATAACTCACATCTACCATAATTGTGGTAAATCTTTGGATTCTTCAATTGCAACAACAATAGCATAAATTACAAGGTAGGTTCTTCAAAAAAAAATCCCTATCTTCTAATTAGTTATTTCTTCTCCATGTGAATTGATTTGATTAACAATATTCATAACTTGACTTCAAAACTAGTCTATAGACTTTGAATATTTCATTTATAAAATTTTCAGAACTTCTCTTATGAGACTTTAATTTTGCTACTTTCACCTTAGTGGTTCCATGATATATTCTTTCTAAATATCTCATGACCTTTTAGATCTAGTTGTTGCTACAACCCTAAGAAAAATAGACTCATCCACTACTTGTTGAATTAGAAATAAGACTTATATTTCTTTTTCTTTTTCAAAACTCATCTTTTTTTACTTGTGACAATGCCTATAGACTACTTGATACAAGGTCCTACAAACCCATTCTCTACTACATCCTAATGCAGAGCATGGTAGGCTTCAAGGCATTCTAAAAGACCCAAAATAATGGTTTTGAAAAGATCACTTAAACACTCACAAATTCTCTTCAATGAAACATGGTTACAAAGGCCACAAAAACACTAAAAAGTGGTTTCAAGACACCAAACTCTTGTTGCACCTTTACCACACCTTAAAAATCATAATATTGACTGAATTAAGCCAAATGAACTCATTTTGAATGTTGGTTCTTCCATTTTCCAAACACTCACACCCAAAAAGGCTTAATTGCTTGAAGGAGCCCAAATAACAAAATTGGGTGTATCTTTTAAACCAGATTGAATCTCCAAAAATAAAATACATTTTCAAGAACCCATTATTGAGTACTTCAACATATCAAAAACTAAGATAGGGTTGTTTTGAAAAGAATTCCCTTAAAAATGACTATCCCATTTTCAAGGAGGCTTAATTCAACTAGTTTAGACATGGGTTTATTGGATTTATGAACTCCAGACCTTAAACCACTTAACCAACACCTCAAATACATTAAGTAAGGTCTGCACAAGTCTTCTAAACCGTTTTCCATCCTTCATCTTTTCCATTTCTTCAAACTCTAACTTCTAGCCATGCATTCATGCTCAAAAATCATGAAAAATCACTAGGGCAGCAATAGAACTCATGCAACTTGACTTCCCATGCATCTGCAAACACAACCATCATTGAAAACACTCTAATCTAACACATTCCACTGATTTACAAAGGTCTCCATCGATGGAATGGTGATTTATACCATTATTTGACTCTCAAACCCTTAAAATGAGGGTTTTTGGACAGTTTACAGAGAAAAGACTCAAACAAGCTTTATACTCAATGAAATCTACTCAAATCAAGTTTTTTTGAATGCTAACACACTATTCTACAAAAAAAACAATAAAGATTAGTGATCTAGTATTGTTGTTCAGGTTGTACAAAGCTTGTAAAAGCAAGAAAAAATGTTGATTTGTAGAAACAAGGTACTTTTATTCAAAATTATTTCAAAATACAATCTTCTCTACTCTTTCTCGCCTTCACAAGGATCTTATAAAGATGTTATGACAGTTATCTAACTGCCCCTTGAGTTTCCAATGCCCAAAAACCTTCCCTTTACTAAGTGATTCTTCATATTCCACTTTCTTGCATTTTTTTGCAACTTTGCATTTTTGCAACAAATGACAATTTTTGCAATTTAACTTTATAGGCCTCCTAGAAACCTAGTAATGACTCAAATACATTTAAAATGGTCCAAACATGACCTTTTTACAAGCATAACATGATTAAGGCTCAAACATTACAAGTTTGCCTCATGGAGGCTTGAAGTTTACATGGTGCCCTGCACCACATCCAAAACATCGTGAACACAAAATATTTTTTTCATCTTAATAAAATAATAGAAATTATAATTGTTACCCATGAACATGGAAGTTTTGGACTAAGTGAGGTTGTTGCTCATTACCATGATTTGCTATAGCAATCCAACAACTTCACATTCCTTTAAATTTATGATATCTCCTTTCCTTAACAACTTTAATCTCCTTTTATTCTAAAACTTTTATTTGTTGCGAATGATATGCAAGTCACTACATATGACTTTTTCAAAAAAAAAACTAGTGTTCCACGGGGTTTCCGGGACAGGGACGAGGGGTGGCAAGGGACGCGTTTCAGGACGTGGGGGGTGGGGGGTCTAAGTTTGGGGATGGCGGGGGGATGGTGGCAGGGGGCAGCAGGGGAGTGGTGCGCTAAAATACATACAATACTTGAAAAATTAGTTATAAAAGATGTACAACTGTAGAAGCCTAAGGAATAAATAAAGTTTAAAGTTTAAACACATTGCAATGATTTCATTGAACTAGTGAACATTGAAAATCAAAATGAAAATATACTTAATAGACATTGGAATGAGAACTAGATGTTTCATAACTTGAATGTTGTTAAAGGTTGTGGATTTTGGCTTTACACCCGCCAATTACATTTACTGAAGTTTCTAAAGCCTTTTCAGCATATCCAAATTTGTGAATATTCTGCAATCATTGCAGTCCATGAGAGTAGATTTCTTTGAGTCATTTGTTTGACATTTTAATTCATGTTGCAAGTCCAAATCGGAGTGGGAGAAACTCTTTATTTTGGGTGTTTGGAGGCCTTTGGCCATCGGTGTTAACTTGTTTGTTTTCCATTATGTACCTGATTCATGGGCCATAAGTCAAGTTTTTCCTGCCCATTAAATGAAACAAAAAAACCCTCATACCTGTAACTTCAATCGCCCGAACTTAGATGCCCATACTCAGTCATGTAAACATTCAAACAACAAAATGAAAATAGAGGAAAAATTCAAAGGCATGGTCGATTTAGCCTTTAGGCTTTTAATAATACTTTAAAATTTAAAATTTATAAATTTTACTTTTGTTTTAAAAAAAATTATTGCATTTTTAAGGGGGACGCCTGGAAGTTTCTTGCACTTTGGGGGACGTCTGGAAGTCTCGAGGGCGTCCAGAAGTCCCCTTAGAAGAGAGATGTCTCGGAGGTGGCAGAGAAACGGGGGGACAGTAGAGGGACAACCGGGGGGCCCGGGGGAGGGGAAGGGCGTTCCCCTTAAGTCTCCGAGTCTCGGAAATGTCCTCGTCTCGGAAACGACAAGATTTCTGGGAGCGACGCATGCCCGTGGAACACTAAAAAAAACTATGACCTCCTTTATTCTCTTTTCATTATTTTCTTCAAATATAAGAAACAAATTACAATGCAAGATAAGCATAAACTAACTTTATAATATCAGTAGATGATTATTTGGCCATCCCTTGGTTCCTTGTTTCTTTTATAGAAGATATACTCCTACCAATTGAACTCTAATTTCCCATAAGGATGAAGACATATATAGGTGTAATTGCAATTTTAAACACAATTAATAGTTGTAACACATAAATAAATGTGACCATTAATGCAATCTTATATCTAAGAGAATATTATCTTGGCTATTCTCTAAATAAACTAGACTCAGAAAATTAAATTTTTTATTCGATACAATTGTGTTATACCTTCCAGATGAGAGGACACCAACGAGAAAGATAGTAGTAAACAAAGTCAAACAGAGACTGGATCCAATTGCTCTTGTCCATTTAACCATTCATTGTATATTTGTAATGTATTCAATACTTTTCATTGCATCAAAGACAATTACGCATATGGCATCTTCCTTATCTCCTTGCTTGTTCATAGATAGGTCTTCTACATTCTGACTCTCTCTTGTCCATTAAAGACCGCTTCCTTAGGACGATTGACCTATTTCTTTTCAATATTTCACTAGCTTTGAGGGTTTCAAGTTGGATTGCCTCTTTTAATATCTAATTATTCATGGCTGAATCAGATTGACCTGAGGAAGAGATGCATTGTTTAATGAGCTTCAATTTCAAATGTTCAGCACTATTATTTCTTCATGATATTTAATAGAGAACATATGAACAGATCCTCAAAAGTGTAATACTTCTCTGAACCAATGCCTAGTGGATTAAGAATTACAATGGTCAATAAAATTTGCTTCTCCTTTAGCAACCCATGGCTATCTGCCCAAATCCTTGAATAACCTGAAAGTTACAAATCATCAGACAAATTTAGTATGGGTTTCCTACTGATAACATTGAAAATTTGGATGAAAATACAAGAATATAATGTTCCACGGAAAATACTTGAAAGATTTAGAATTTACCATGATGGATTGTTTCAATTAATATCCTTCCTCATGTAATTCATGGCCAAATCGTCAATTGACCCGAAGGGGAAAAAGAATGCTCTTATTGCCACAGTTGACAAAGTTTATTTCATTCCTTTTACTACTGCGGCCCAAATCCTTGGTTCAGCTGAAGGGGATAAAAATTTGTGAAAGCACGGGCCATGAAAAATGAAAAGCACGAAAGTCACAATAACATGCAAGTTCTAAAAAATCCAACAAATAAGAGTGCAAGGGTTGATGATTTACAAATATACTGGATGGATTTTCTGAATCAACAATATTTTTTTGATAAGGTCTAATGTTTGGCAATGATAAAATAAGATTTGAAAGGGTTTGAAATATGAAAGGATATAAGTTGTTTATGAAATCCTGTCATTCAAAAAGCCATTGTATATCATCTTTTATTCTGAGAAATATGAATTAATGCAATGATTTGCTTTGTATCTCCTTTTCTAATAGTAATTTGTTTTTCTTGTACACCAATTTCTAACAGCCCTTATTACCTGCAGTAATTTTAAATTGACTGAGAACATAGACAGCTAATTTTACCTCACATGGTGCAAAGGCATTATTTCATGGCATATGCTATCTTCAATACTAACTTGAGGATCTTCCCCTAAACACATGGAATTGAAATGCTGACATTCACCAAGTCAACCGCACAACAGGTAGCATTTAAGGAATTGAAATGCAAACTCTGTCATGTGCTGGTGTTTGGTTGCCTAATATTCATTAATTATTTGACGTTGATATGGATGCACTTAAGTGCACACTTGGAGCAGACCTCGCTCCATTTGGTCACCCAACAGCTTACCACAGTGAAATATTCAGTGCTCAAGTGAGAATATATTCCACATATGACCAAGAGCATTATGCTATTGTCCAAAATGTAATCACTGGAAACACTACATATTGGAAAACAGGGCCATCATCCATATGGATCATAAACCATCATTATTATTACAAATGCAAGCAAAGAGAGCCATCGAATTCCATCCTCAAACAAATGAATAGACAAAAAGGATAAACAGGATGATCATGCATCTTGATCAAATGCACAATTGTAGGAGGTCTCGCATAAGGTATGAAAGTCTACCTTTCATGCAGCACAACTGCAACACAAAATTGCACAACCCTATTGTGTATAGCCCTTTTCAGGTTGAATCTTCTAACTTATATTAGTTTACATCTAATTTTCCAAAAAAAAAAAAACTATCATTATTTTCTACTTTTGTTGGATACACTAAATATTGTAGAAGAAATTCAGCTAAAAAAGATCAATCTTGATTGCAGCACATCAACAGAAGCTAATTAATTAAAAGACAACAGAGTCAAATGCACTAGAAATAAAGAGTGATGTCTACCAATTTGTCAAAGGAAGTCAAATACCTTCTCTGGAAAATGGTACACTGAATCTCAATTTGCCAGCTACTTCTCAAGGAGGAATGAGTGTCCCAAGAGGTTCTACAACTATGATCGAGTGTCATATGCCATCTTCACCACTAGTTTCTAGGCCTCTCCTAATATATGGGCATACCATGAAGTTTAACTCTTCTTCACTTATGCCACATAACTCTGAAAGTGTCAGCTACATTCTGTGCAATTGTCCTGAAACATTTCAAGAAAATAATAGAAAAGGTTACAAACTGGCAAAAAGAAAACAATTGTGTTTCTTGCAACTACCATGACGTTTCTACACATTTCATTCGTATATTAATATGGTATAACTCTTCTTTGACAAGGTTACATGTCATGTTGCACAACCAACCTCTTGGATTTGGTACAAAATTTTTGCACAGTACAATCTTGCGATTTATGGTTCAAGGATGGTGTCTTCTTGTTCATGAATCTCTCTTGTCATACAATACTCTAAGTAACAATTGCATTCTATCATCCTTGCATTCACTTACACCTATCATCTTTGCATTCACTCACACTCATAAAACATTTAATTTTTAAATCAATTCAAGTGTGTTGTCCCCTATACCTAGGCCCCGGATCACATATGGGTTCTACAATTAGTTAGAACTGGTCATGAGTTGGCACATTGAAACCCTGTATAGGATTGAATCACTCTTGTTTGTCAAGAAGTAGTTTTGGACACTTCTCGAGCAAAAGAGTTTTTTTCTTTTTATATAAGAAATAAGGACTTCATCATTTCAAGGCACATTTGCAGAAGGCGTACAAAGATTAGATTCAGTTTCATACTTGTGTTGCATACCAAGATAAAATTCATATTGACTAGCTCACATATCTTAAACACAATTGTTCTGTTAATAGCCTAGAAATATCAAATTTAAGGCACCTATATTATTTTGCTTGCAATAATTAATTATTTAATTACTTTATCTTTTATATGATGTGTTAATTTAATTGTGTATTTATTGTAGGTGCAAAGGCCTTTTGAAATTAGTTTCTTTTTTTTTATTATGATAATGGTATGAGGTTACATGTGGTTATTTTCTTGACTGTGCAAATATGGTAAAAGTGACACTCTTTCCAAGTCTCTGCTTCCAGTGAAAAGTGTTTTAACAATTTATCAGCTCCTGGGAACATAGTCTCATCTGTGTGATAAATGTTTATCCACCTCTGAAAATGACACAGGTACAGCCTTCACCCTCCCCTGTCTACCTTTGTAGAACACCTATTTGCATAAAAAATTCAAAACAACAGAGTAAGCTCTAGAGTCAAAAAACTTTGCTAGCAATAGGAGATTATTCTGCTATTAGTCCTGACTCTACTCTCTTGACATGCCTCCACCAAGGAAATCACAACCTTATGGAAAAAGGAGATCGCGGTCTGCACATAGGCAAGAAAAAAGAATGACCGATTAAGATTAAAGGAGAGGTTATTAGCAGCGATTTCACTAAGAGTTTAAAGAAGCACTTAAATTATGAAAGGGTGCAACTCTTTGCAAAGGCAATGTTTAGATGAAGGGGTGTGACTCCCTCAAATTAAAAGATATAAAATTGGAAGAAGGAAAATAATAAATTGCAATATAAGATATCTACTAAAAATAAATATTGTTTTCAGCAAAGAATATTATTGGGGAGTAAGGATTAGAATATAAATTAGGAATAACCATATATATAAATATACATACATACATATAATTACATAATGATATTCTATTACCAATGAATATAGCAGGTTCCTTTAACAATCTATTTTGAATTTCTGGAAGTGTTTTGCAAATAGGAAGGCCGATCAATTTTTTGACTTCACGAGAGATGAAGTACTAGCCTTTCCTTCATCAAGCACACCACACTAAGATGTAGGCTCATGGACTGGGAGGTGTATGAGTGCTCCTGGGCTTGTTGAGGAAGACAATCTTCATGCATCTTATCAAACATGCCACCTTGGGATGGATGGATTGGAAATCTTACCATGCTCGTGCGTTGAGACACAAATGAGTGCTCTTGGACTTGATCAAAGAGGATGGTGCACCTCCAAGGTGGACTGAGGGATGGAGTGGACCTAAGATCCTACCATGTTCATGGACCGAGAGGCAAATGAGTGTTCTTGGGATTGAAAGTCTTCTCAAGTACGCCACCCTAAAATGGATGGATGGGGATCCACCCATGCTCTCGCAATACAAGGAAAACCATCCTCGAGAGTGCAGTTTGCAAGCATTTCAAATGAATTTCTAATATGATTGACTATAGGAATATGCCATGGAATAATCATTAATGATAGTTTAGCTATGATGTATTGCTCTTGATATTACAATGTTTTATATATTAATTTGAACATAACCATAAAATTGATACTTGTTATTACTAATATCAGTTTTTAGTGATGATTATTGTTTTGCAGGCCTAAAATTAGAAATTTCCCAAAAGGAAACATTACATCTCACACATAAAATTTGTTACTTCATCCAGATCCAAGCATAAATAATATTTCCTCATTACCAGGACTGATAAAGGAAGTAAAAAAGCAAGCTGAAACACTTACATACACTAACTCAATGTTATTAGGTGAGGACCTCATTCCAATGGGAAAAAGAATGGAATTTTTTTTGGGAAGGTAAAGCATTGCCAATATTTAAAATCTTCATATGGTTAATACTATAGAACAAGATTGTAATCCAAAAACTTAAAAGGTCCTAAATAAGAAAAGATGGTAAGGACCAACATCTTGTATACTATGAGATGTACAGTAGAATTCAAAGTAGGAAACAAATGCAAAATAAGAGCTTCCTATCTGTTGTGACCTAATTCACACCTCGCCCCATTGCAAATGGGGACCCTCATAATTTGCTTTTTAGGGTTTTGTCGTTGCGTCTTCGTTTTCGTCTAGTCTCTGTTTGGGGTTTTGAGTCTAAATTTTGAATGGTCACTCGAGTCAAACAAATGAGTTTTAGCCCGGATCACTGTGCAAACGTCGCCATCATGCTTAGGAGGCCTAGGAGACGAAGATCGACTATCGTTTCAGTCAATTCCGACACCTCCCAGTTTTTAGGGTTTTTTTCACTCTAGCCCCCTATTTTTTAGGACCTACTTTTTTGACACTTTTGGGCAATTCTGAGATCCCTATTTTTTAGGGTCTATTTTTAGAAAGTTGCTATTTTTCGAAAATTTCTATTTTTAGAAAGTTTCTATATTTGGAAAGGTCTCGAGTTTCGAAAATCCACTCAGAAGTTCGAAAAGATCAACGAAATTCTCAGAAAATGGATTTGAAAATTTTTGAATTCATGGTGAAATTCTGGAAAATGATCAGAAATCTGGTAAAAAACACAAAAAATGATGAGAAATCTGGAAAAAATCACAGAAAATGGTGAATAAAATGAAAAATCAGTCATAAAATCATCAAAAATTGATAGAAATCTGAGAAAATCATATAAAAATCTGAGCAATCATGGCAAATTGATCATGGTGAAAGCATGAAAGAGGACTGAGATGAGTGAAACTAATGCCAGAAAGCTTCAGCCAGACAATGAAACTCCGCCCAGCAGCATAGAGAAGTGGCATCAAAAGTTGCCAAGTCCGCCTTGGACATAATGAAGAAATGGCAAGACATTTTGCCAAGTCCGCCCTCCAATGGCAGGGAAATGGAGAAAGTCCGCCCTGGTTCAAGTGTCCAATGGCATGCTAAGAGCTGAAGTCCGCCCATGTCCAAATGTTAGATGGCAAGGTAAGAGCTCAAGTCCGCCTTAGGCATAAGGTTAAGTGGCATGCAAATGAGCAAAGTCCGCTCATAAGGTTAAGTGGCATGCAAATGAGCAAAGTCCGCTCATGTCCAAATGTTAGATGGCATGCAAATTGGCTGAGTCCGCCTTGGGTAAATGAAGAAGATGGCAACAAATCTGATGAAGTCCGCCCTTAGCAAGATGAGGAGATGGCAAGGTAAGAGCTCAAGTCCGCCCTTGGCCAAAGACAAAGTGGCTAAACATTTAGTGAAGTCCGCCTTGAGCTAGAAAGGAAGTGGCATGAAAGGTGATCAAGTCCGCCCTCCAATGGCAAGAGAAGAAAGCAAGTCCGCCTTAGGAAATGTTGAGATGGCAAGAAACATGATGAAGTCCGCCTTAAGAAATGGCTAGAAGAGGTGTAAAGTCCGCCCTTGATGCAAATGGCTGGGTAAAAGGAAAAGTCCGCCATGCTTAGAAATGTGAAAATTGTAAATTTTTGCCTAAGTATGAACATTCGAAAATTTAAAAATATATGCTTGGCACTTTGAAAATTCGCCATGCTTGAAAAGAAAGAAAATTCGCCTAAGTCTAAACATCAAAGTGTCTAGAGAAATTTTTGCCAATGACTTAAAATCATGCCAGATGATTTAGGAAGATGAAATATATTTTGCCAGAGGCTTTGGACGATTGAAATTTATGGCCAAATAATTTTGGACGATTAAAAATCATGGCCAAATAATTTTGGATGATTAAAAATCATGGCCAAATAATTTTGGACAAAACAAGTTATGGCAAAATAAATTGGAAGAAATGAAAATTCGCCTAAGGCAAATAAAAATTTCGAAAAAATCAAATTGCCTTAGACAAAAATAATTTGCCATAAAAACGAATGGGTTGGAAATAACACATAAAATAATTATTTTAATTATTTTAATTATTCATTTTCCAACACCCAAAAGAAATAAGTCTTGAAAAATCAAAATTGGAAAAAGGACAAAAAGAGCTTTATTGAACTGGCATTGAAATTGGAAACTTTCCCAGATGTTGTCGTTAAAGATAAAACTTGCCACTCGAAAGCTGAGTAAAAGATAAGTTAAAGCTCGATTTGAAGGAAACATTTGAAATTTGCTAATTGGATCGATTTTCTCACCTTATAATTGATTTCACTTCTCATTTTTACAATCATTCGTTTTCGAAAGAAAAGTGTGAGAAGAAATTTTTCTAAGGCAAAAAAGTGAGAAAAGCTTGCAGCAAAGTGAAAGAAGCAAATTTTTGCTAGCTTGCATTGTGATCGTTGTCATTTCTTTTGTCCAGAGGATCCAGGCAGATTTACTTCGTCCACTTCATTTTGACATAAAACTTCATCATTTATTTTCTTTCCAGCTTGATTTCTTCACGAAGTCTAAATTTAAACAACTAGCCGGAATATCTTGCTAAGTGATTTAAATTTTGAATTCTAAATATTTTCTTTGCCTTTTCCTTGCAGATTTATCTTCGAAGCGGTAAAGATGAAGTTTGCTAGCAAGGGTGTGCAGATGCAGTGAAAGATCAAGTCAAAGTGGGAGCATGTTGTGGACACCAATCTTGGCCACATGGACCTCGACGACTTCAGGAAAAGAATGTACGGGAGCGATGGACGTTTGCCTTCGCCACTTGCGATAAGAATGATGCGCAATGGAATTGTTCAAGCAGCTGGATTTTCGCCAACACAAGAGTGTCCAGAACTTATGGTGGAATGCGCATTGCACTATAATGCACGAGAAAGGCAAATAGAAGCTCATGATGGAAGAGTTCTCGCATACTTGTCCAAGCCAGCCATTTAGGAAATTTTCGGGATTCCAGTTTACAATAGAACGTCCTACCGCACTAAGGAGGATGCACTTAAGCTTTACCAAAGCCAACAAGACCTTTGTGCATCCAACATAAACAAGACTTGGTTGCTGAAGCCCAAACCGACTGCAAGAAAGATGCCAAAGAAGTTGGTCAAAACACATTTCAAGGAAGAATATGGCGACATAGTTTTGCTACTGAACAGAATAGTAGGCAACCCTCATGGTGTGCCTTTCGAAAACTGGATGTATTATTTCATTGATGAAATAATTACTGGAGTCAAGATGTTTAACTGGTCCAGAATGATCAGTGATAGCCTCCACGAGCAGTTGGTCAACCTGGAAGAAACCAAGACCTTTCACATGAGCTCGTATGTCATATATTCGCTTCCAAGGTATTACAAGTATTCTGGCTTGATTTGCAAAGGCGTGGTTGGCAATGGCGAGGGACAACTCAAGGCATATGATTGTTATCCGCAATTGCAACTAAAAGAGAAGTCACATTTCCGACGAGCTCATGATGCTTTTATGATGTACATCGCTCGGCTTCTTCAAGGCGGAACATATCAGAGACTCACCTATGAAGCCAAAAGTTTGATTGGCAGATATGGATCGTGGTTCATCCAATATCCCAGGTTCACTTACATCAGGATCCAAGGATTCTCAGGAAACCCTTATAGACTGCCCATCTATCAAACCAACAAAATGGTTTTGCTGGAAGTGCTAAGGCAATTAGAGGCGTATCAAAATATTCAAAGACCAAAACAGAAGGCAGCTGTCACCTTTCCTTTTTTCATTAGCAATATGGAGGAGTCATGTTCGACGACTCAAGCAGCGGAGAGTGCTCGGCTGGAGATCCAGAAATATCCGTCATATCATACAAGTCCAGGAATAAATTTGATCCACTCCATCACATCAAGACTGTGGACGGAGAGAAGTACAAGCACCGAGTAGACCTAGAAGACTTCTAGGCTAATGCGGCAGACAAATATGACGTGAGGAATAGGTTGTGGTCAAGATTGCCACTAAGTATGATAAGGGCAACGGAGCTTTTCAAAGTACCTGATCAACTATAGGATGACGGAAGGTATGTGCAGCCAGGCTTCAATCAGAACGAGCCACTCCCCCCTGTGAAGTGGTTTGAGCTTGAGATGGGTGACCTTGCAACATTCATGCGACCTATTTTCAAGTATTCTCAATGGTGGATAGATCAGCAGGTAGAAACTCTAAGGTAGAGAAACGTGCAATTCACGTACGAATTGATGGGCGATACAGAGTCTTGTTCTTCAAATGCCGGTGCATCTCATGGAGATGGGCCAACAGATGCCGCCAACTTGGGAAAGAGGAAAGAAATTGATAAATCTGCAAAACAGGACAAGGATAAAATGATAGATGAAGGGCCTTCTCGGAAGAAGCTCAAATCCAGACCTCTTCAGTCGGCCACTTCCAGAAATATAGAAGAAATGCTTGCCATGGATAAAGAGTCTTTGGAGAATGTCAGGATTCCTTCCCCAGTCAGAGATGTGGAGCCAATACAACTGGAGGACGATGCTCAACCTTCTCCTACAGGCACTGAGATCTTAGAATCCGACAATGATTTAGATATTATGGATGGAGAATTCGAGGAAGGAATGATCTCCGCCCTCAAAGGAATCCAAGAGGACCCATCTGTGCAGGAAATTCCAAATATCCAAGAACTTCATGATATACCAGAGATTCAGAAAGAGCAAGAAGTGCAGGATATTCAAGAAGTCCAAGGTCAGCAAGAGGACGGAATTGAGCAGCCAACCATCCCAGATTGGGTAAAGGAAAGATTAAAAAGAAAAACACCAGCAAAGGTTCCTGAAGAAGACGATGCCATAGATTTCTTGGCAAGGCTAGAGCAAACTGCCCCAAGGAAGAAGGCCAAGAAATTTTCCACCATCCAAAGGGATGAAGTTGGCAACCGCACAATACAAATTGCAGTACCTACAACCAATAAGTTCCAAGATGAGATTGCCCTGGATGAATACGCCATCACGACTATTGACATGGGTCCAACAACGAAAGAGCAAGAAATCGAGGACTTAGACAATTCTGTTGCCACTATCAAGTCTAGGCTGGAAAGGGAAGTAGCCAAGAAAAAGGAATATAAAAAAGAGATTGAGCACCTAAAAAATTACATCCAACACTTGACCAAGCCGCTAAATGAAGGTGACCAAGCAGCGCTTCCACCTCCAAACTCTTCACTAGAACCAATCCAAAATTTTGAAGAAGAGTTGACTACAGCACGAGAGGCTAAGGATTGGATAGATGGAAGGAAAGAAGAGGCAATGGTGTTCGCGGAAAAGCTGGCATGTATGTATGAGCAGGATTCCTTTTTGCTATCACGAGTTGCAGACTTAGCAGAATCTTAGGGTGGCCTCGAAGACATTCAGAATAGGAATATTCCATGTATTCGAGAGTTAAAAGGCATCTTGAAACAAAGATTGATTGATGACGGGATCATTGAGGCTGGAGCAGTATTCCACGGGGACGCGTCCCCCCCCCAAATTTCAGCCGTCCCCTCGTCCCGGACGTTTCAGAGACTTGGGGGCGGTGGATCCCCAGGTCCCCCACCGCCCGAAGGACTTGGGAAACTCCGAGGAAACGAGGACTCCTCACGCCCCCGGGGACGTCCTCGGACTTCTAGCCGCCCTCAAGCGTCTCGGAGACACCTGCATCCCCTACTTGGGATGTCCAAAAAAGCAATTTTTAAAAAAAATTCTTTCAATTTTCTTGGAATGTAAGCCTTGGGCCGAACCCTAAAGGCTTGTGGGACCCTTCTAAAATTCATAAGCTAAACAAAACACTCTCATTCTTCATTTTTTTGCTCGCATATGCCATTTGATGTTTTGCAACAGCTAGGTGAAGAAGAGGAAAACCAGTGAGAAGAGTGAGTGAAAGAGTAAGTTTGGGGATGATTAGAGGCCTCCCTTCACTACAGTTTTGCATTTTGTACTTATTTTGATATCAATGTATCATTCTACTCATTGTAATCATCTTTATGATATGATATTATGATGTGACATGTCATATTTTCGATATTCATATAATAGAAATCTCAAATTCGACAATTTCATTTGCAAATTTTAATATTTTATATACTTTTAGTCGTTTAGTAATAGTATTCAATTGTTTAAAATGTTAGTATTTGCAATTTTACTAATTTTCCAAAGTTTAATTTGAAATGTTATTCTTAAACATCTTTTTATAACTAGTTATTCAAGTACCATATGTATATCAGCACCGCCCCCCCGTCGCCCCCCTGCCACCGTCCCCCCGCCGTCCCCAAACTTAGACCCCTTGTCCCCCCGTCCCCGAGACGCGTCCCGCACACGGAGACACGTCCCCTTCAGGAAACTCCGTGGAACACTGGGCTGGAGCTGCATATGATTTCAGTGGATGGTACTATGCTCTGATGTCACGGAAAGGAGTCCTGGAAAAGGTGAAGCAGGATGGCGCCAAGGTTGAAGAACAGACAAAAGAGATTCGGAGTAAAGTTTACCACATGGCTGCCGATATGCTCGACAAAGATGTTGTCCGGAAGAAACATTTGCGGCCAAAGAATTTAAAAGAACAAGTGCAGAAAATTTTCTCCACCATCTCCAAGCCACTCATGAAAGAAAACTTCACCAGGGTCTTCAACTTCATGACTGTCAGAAACACTTTCTTGCTACAGGTACCAGAATGAGCGACCACTTTTGCAGGATGTGTTGAGAGCTTGGACTTGTAGGAATACAATGTCAACGCGCTGCCGGACATTGCCATGGAGGAGGTCAGCTCAATCGTGTCCAGATTCACCGAACGTGATGCTACACAAGTAGATAAGGATGCAACTCCAAATGACTGAGGTTCTCTCCAGTTAACTGGTTGATGTTTTGGAAACCCTAATTAGGGTTTAGTCATGTTTAATCTGAGCCATTGATCTCATTTCAATCTTGGCCATTCATTGTAATTCAAAAGTACTATATAAACCCCCTCACTCTCTTTCATTTCATTAGAATTAGAGAGAATTAGATCAGATTTGAGAAGAATTAGAATTCATTAAAAGTTAGAGTAGATTCAAGAGAATTAGATTGTAGAAAATAAGAGAGTTTATGAGATTGTTGTGAAAACACTATTTTGATAATAAAGTTCAAATGCATGAGGTGCCTTGAATCCTTGATTGTCAAATAGTTGCATGGTCGCATATTTTCTTTCTCATTTAGTAAATTTGAATTAGAATGTATGTTAAAAGAATGATGGATTGATAATGGAGACTAGTGAAACCCAGCTCATACTTTCTTTGAGTGGATGCTTTTCACTCAATGTGCAAAGTTAGACTGAGCTTTTTGGTGGATGCTTAACTTCTGTTTGGATAATTATTGTTCGATTTGATGGTAGTTATTCATTATGTGAAAATCATAAGCACATTCCCAGAAGATTGCACTTGCTCTATGTAGTTGTCGTTTAACGTGGCGAAGTAGAGTATTGTTTATTTGGTTTCATTTAATCTTCGTCTTCTCTTGATTTCTTAGGAATAGCATAGGATCTCTAAAACCCTTAATCTTTTTCACTTTTTTTATAAAATCAGAAAATCCAAAATGATACTGTATTCATGTCTCTGCTTTCTCGAGTAACTTGCAAAGTAAGTCCGAATTGTGCCCCCAACAAATCACATCAAAACCACAGAGCTCATCCGCATTCATCTTAAACATTGGAATTACCATGTGATCTTACTTGCAATCTTGGCATATAAGGTAGTTTTTCAAGAGGGGATAGAGCGTCTTTGACACTTTATTCTAGTAAATGTTTGTTGTGTCATAAAACACGCATCAACATTTAGAATTGGCGCTAGAAGGAGGGCCCAAAACAGCGACAGTGGAACAGCTCCCAAAGTAGGCAGAATGCAGTATGGTGTTGCCACATGAATTTCCTTTCAACATACCTGTTGAGCAACCAAATCAACCACCAACTGATATCATTGATCAATTGTACTCGTTAGCCTGGAAGACACAAACCGATCGTGCTCAGTTTGGACAGACAAGTCATGTTCTGGCTAGGGAGGAAGAAAAAGGAAGACGTTTTGAAGAAGCAATTCAAAGAGATTTGATAAGATAAAAAATTGATCACTTGGAACAAACTTTTGACGAGATAGAACGATCATTTGCTACAGGCTCATCCTCAAATCCAAGTGTTGATAGTAAGATGAAGAATGGGGCTCCCCGCCAACATTCCTGATCCAAATCAAGATCCTCATCCAGTGTTATAGCCTATCTTGGGGTTTCACTACGAACAAGAGGATATCGTCACTGAATTGTATAGCCTCGCGTGGCAAGTCAGAAGAAACGCCCCTGATTGGCTTCGAATGCAATTCATCCTTGAAGAAGAAGAAGAACGAGCACAACGCATTGAGTTCAATATCCAAAGAGATCGTCTTGTGGAAAGATTTGAAGCCCTTCAACGACAACAGAACCGACAAGCTAACCAGCCGGCGAATCAACAAGTTAATCCACAAGCTAACCAACAAATTCCAGGACAAGTAAACCAACAAGTTGCTGAAGCAGCTCCCGCACGTCCTCAACAAGATTAAGACACACTGGATCAAATTGGTTCCTTCTCAGCGGATCGATTTCGAAGAATTACTAGATCCACACCAAATTCCTTCAAAGAATTTGTGGAGCTGTCGCCCCATAGAAACAAACAAAGAAAGAAGATAGAAATATCACAAGGTGAAACATCTAGTGCGGTTGGTCCTGGTGAAGAGGTACCATCACCTAGTAGAGAAGTACCAACTGGAGAAGTTTTTTCTAGTCTATTCTAGACAACGCCACCTCAGATTTCCATACCAAGCACTACTCAAGTTCCAGTATTTGTACAACCCTTTCAGCTAGTTCAGATAAATCAGCCAAACATTCCAATGGCTTGGCGTCTAGCCAACGCGTCGCCTCTTACCACATTTGCCGATTATCATGAAATGCTGAAGAATCCGGAGCATTTTTGCTCCAAATTCCAAGTCGGCGATATGAACCGGACAGCCGATGAACACATCAAAATTTATGAAGATACTCTCCAGAACCAAGACATCCAACATGAAGACGTAGCATGCAGATTGTTCCCATGCTCCTTAGGAGAGGAAGCATATTATTGGTACATAAACCTACCAGTGAATTCAATTCGAACCTGGCAAAATTTTGACTGCCAACCACACCAGTTGAACTTTACCGACCATTCGTTGAGGTGAAGAGATCAGAACATGAGCCGATCAGTACCTTCAACAACAGATTTCATAAAGCATACACAAGGTTACGAGATCCATATGAATTGAACGATGCAACAGCATTGCCAATATACTATGCCGCTTTGGACAGCCTTACGTCCATGTTTGTAAGAAGGGTCAACCTAGTCCCGCCTGACCTCAAAGGAGCATATGCCGAAGCAATTAAAGTTAACTCTGACTTAGGCATGAATGTTGTTGGACCACTTAACCATTTGGGGTATGCTGCTATGCCAAACCAAATAGCGGGAATCAACCAAGCATTGGCTCATCATGTGCCGATTATGAATCCCATTCCCCCCTCAAGTAATCAACTAGTGATTCACCCGGGAGGCCCAATTTCTCAAGCACAACCTTCCCAGCCTGTGTATCTACAAAGTACAGCAACGTCCACCAGGACCCCTGAAGAAAAGGAAGAAATGAAAGAGTTGATCGAACAAGTGAAGAAGTTATCTACCGAAGTAACTCACCTGAGGAATCAGAACAATCAACTCCATAGTATCCAAAGAAATTCTCAAGGATACCAAGGCAACTATCAAAATTACCAAGGTCAGTCAAGCAATGCTCAAGGCTATCGTAACAATAATTAGGGATATCAAAAAAGGGTATGGTATACTGGACCGAATAATGGCAGTGTCCTGTCTCCACTAGATAATCCGACAGCTCGAGAAAACCATCCAACCGAGAATATACTTCTTGCCGAGTTTGCCTTGTCAGGATGGTGTCGGCTACACAATACCAATCAACATTCTGAGATGCAATGTTGAGAATTTCAACTAGCAGCTAATATTTTCCAGAAAGAAATGCTGAAAGAAACACCAGATGATCCATCCACCGCTATAATACCTGTGGTAAAATATGACCAAGCTTTAGTCTTGAAAGATTTCACATTTCCACCGCCATTTGAACAATATCAAGCTTATGATCAATTTGGAAAATTTCCACCAGCATCAGCAAATGGGCCCGTGGAGGCACCACCTTCCATATACTCATACACAGTAGCTGATGGACCTAATGAAGATACAACCAACTATTACTTTCCACCGTTAAACAACAGCGTGCTGGTCGAAGGCATAAAGGAAGTTCAAGCGTTTCAACAGACAGGCAACAATCTGCCAAAGGTTTATTTCAGGAAGAATCAGGAACCTTTGACATCGTCTGTCCCTCCGCACAATTTCCAAACACCTCCACATCCAAACACAAGCAATAATCCGCCTCTCCCGAGGGACGTGCCTCAGTACACGCAAGGCAATAATGCTAATAGTTCTACTAATAGTTCTCCTCCTAAGGACGAACTAAAGAGACTAAGCCAGTATGTCACTGAGGAGGTAAAGAAGATCAAGGTGAGTGTGTCATTGTTTGAACTAATGAAAGTGTCGGAGATAAGGGACACATTCCTTGACAGCCTGAAGGACCAAACACAAGATGTAGCCAACACAATTCACAAGGCTGCAAGTTCTACATCTAATGTAAATATTGTTCAAGAGGAACAGTGTCAAGGACTATCCCAGACAGAAAAGATCACTCAAGGATCTCGGAGTTCCAAAACAACTCGCGGCTTATATGAAGTGAAAGAGGGCATGGAAATGCCAGGCCAACAGACAACCAAAATTGAGCAAACACACCAAAGTTCAAAAGGGCATAAGGTAGAAGAGCATTCTGCCAGAGAAATAGAAGTTTCCCAAGCTGGAAAGAATAGTAAAGTGAAAGGGACAGAAGCCGGAATACAGAAAGGGAGCCCAATGATATTCTATCAAGGGAAAGACGAGCCAGCTCCTTTCCATGTTTCTCTCCGGATTTTCAACAAACTCCTACACAATTGTCTAATCGACTCAGGAGCATCCAGTAATGTCATGCCATTGGCTGTGTGTCGCAGATTGGGTTTGACACCCACTAAGACAAATAAGAAAGTGACACAGCTGGATAAAACGGAAGTTCCAGTCATAGGAGAACTGAATAATATTCATATGCAGTTATCATCCGATCCCAGAATTCAGCATTTCATTGACATTTCTGTAGTCGATATCCCAGATGGATACGGAATGGTCTTAGGATGAGACTGGACCCGTAGATTGAACTACTTTGCCACTGATTTCTCACACATGTGGTTACCATGGAGGGGTATTCCCAATCAAATTAGAGTTGAGAGCACACCGAGACTTAAGCTAATGATTATTGAAAACGAAGAAAATAATGAAATTCTCTTCTGTGAGACAGACCTAGGCCAGTACAGACCAAAGGCCTCAAAGGTTTTGATGTTGCAATGCTCAAATAATCGGGAAGATTCACTAGAAATTGCATATCCTATAGAAGATTCCACTGAAAGTGATGAAGAGCTTTCACTAGACGAAAGTGAGAGCATGTTTGAAAATTTTAGAAGATTTGTGCTCAGGAGTACAAGACAAGAGAAAGAGTTGGGGAGTCATGCTTGTATGCAAGACTTGTTATTGCCCAATTGGTGCTGGATCCATAATGCTTTCCATTCCGAGTTCTCTTGTGCAATGTGCAAAGTGGCTCTAGACCAAGTACGTGCAAGAATTTCCCAAGTTTCAGAAGCTGAGTGTCTTAATTTGACATTGCAAAATGAAGACGGAGACTCTGACAGAGAACTTTCATCAAGAGAAGAGATAACACAGGAAATAGACGAAGTTCAAAAGGATTCAGTTCAGAAGAAAGAAACTCCCACTCCTCATCAATTGCCAGAACGAGAACAAGTTTGGACCTTGAGGTTCGATGGTTCAAAGTCTAGGAAAGGCAACGGAGCTGGGTATGAGCTTATTAGTCCATCAAGCGAGACCTATTTAGCCGCCTTGAGATTGCAATTTCCATGTACCAACAATGTTACGGAATATGAGTCCTTAGTTCACGGATTGCTCCACGCAATTCACAAAAAGGTCAAAGTGCTACATGTTTATGGTGATTCAGAAATTGTAGTAAGGCAAGTAAGGAAAAAATACGCTTGCCATGACAAAAGGCTGAGAGGATATAGGAACCGTGTCTAGGATCTCATCGAAAGCTTTGACGCTTTCAACATCAAATCAGTGTATTGTTCTCAAAACAGAGTGGCAAATTCCTTAGCCCAATCAGCAAGTTCCTTAGAGTCGCTGGAGATGGATTCCGTGAAGAAATTTACAGTAGAAATCACTTCGACACCATCAGTTCCAAATAACATTACAAACTTCCAAGTGTTCGACGATGACAAGCACATCCTTGATTTCTTGACAAATTCAGATGTTTTCCTCACTCAAGTCATTGACGAAGAAGAAGACCGAGGGGAAGCCGAATTCGATACCGAGGGCATAATGAATTTGAAGACCAATAACATTCCCAAAGGAATGATACAGCTAGAAAGGATCTTCGATCAAGATCATATCAATGCCATCAAGTACCAAAGACAGGGAGGAGGCCAACATGAAGCGGTCAACCTTGGAACACATGAAGAAGTGAGAAATGTTCTCATTGGTAAAGTGTGCACACATGAAGAAAAAGAGAAAATAATCAAGAGTTTGAAACGATTCAAAGACATTATTGCCTGGAGCTATGAGGGTCTGAAAACATATGATACTTCAATTATTACACACACTATTCCCCTCAAAGCAGGTAGTAAACCATTTAGACAACGCTAGAGACCTGTGAATCCTCTGCTAAAGCCCCTGATTTTTCAAGAGGTAAGGAAGTTACTTTCAGCAGGCATTATCTTTCCAGTACGCCACTCAACGTGGGTTGCCAATTTGGTACCCATCCGCAAAAAGAATAGAGAGATAAGATTGTGTGTAGACTTCTGAAATCTTAACAAGTCCTCAAAAAAGGACAATTATCCACTACCCTCATTAGATGAAGTCATCCAAATTGTAAATGGATCCCAGATGATGTCATTCCTCGATGGATATTCTGGTTACAATCAATTGCTTGTGGAACCTGAGGACAGGCTTAAGACAACATTCACAACAAAGTGGGGTACATTTTCCTACAAAAGGATGCCATTTGGTCTAATCAATGTCGGAGCCACCTTTCAAAGGGCTATGGATATTGCTTTCAAGGATCTCATAGGGAAGTGCATCGTTGTCTACATGGACAACATTACTGTGTTTTCAAAGAGGAGAGAAACTCATGTCAAAGATTTGATAAGGATATTTGAAAGATGATGAAAATACGGAATATCCTTGAACCCAAAGAAATGCATATTCGGGGTGACTGAAGGAAAATTGCTTGGCCATGTGATAACAGAAAAGGGTATTCTTATCGACCTTGATCGAGTAGAGGCTATTTCAAGGATCGGCCATCAAGTCATAAGGAATTGAAGTCTTTCTTCGGAAAGATTAACTTTGTAAGAAAATTTATAACAGGATTCGCTGAGATAGTCAGACCCCTGAATGAAATGCTCAAAAAGGATGCAAAGATAGAATGGACGGAGCTGGCGAGAAAAGCTTTTGAAGAAATTAAACAGGCCATAATTGATGCTCCTGTCCTGGTTAGTCCTGATTATACAAAGCCTTTTTATCTCTACTCTTTCGCATCAGAGCATACATGTGCCGCAATGTTAACACAAAGAACAGAAGAAAAGGATGAACATCCTATTGCTTTTATGAGTGCACCTTTCAAGGATGCAGAGCTGAAATACCTGAATGTTGAGAAGCAAGCATATGCTTTGGTCAAGGCGATAAAGAAATTTCGACACTACATATTGAGAAGTAAAGTCTTCGCTGTAGTCCCATATGTGACAGTTAAAACTCTCCTAATGCAAAATGAATTAGGAAAAAGGAGAGGAAAGTGGGTCACAATCATCCAGGAGTATGATGTCGAAATTCAGCCAATGAAGATCGTCCACGACCAAGCTTTGACACAGACCATTGCCACCGGACCAGGACTTGTACAACAAGTGTATGAACTTCAAGGAGTATCCCCTGACGAATGGTATGACGATATCGTCTACTTCCTTCTCAATCACAAATGCCCGAACCATTTAAATCCAGTACAAAAGAGGGCTTTACAAATGAAGAGCCAAAGGTACATGTTGCAAGGGGTAGTGTTATACAGGAGAAATCATGAAGGAGTTTTTCTAAGGTGCCTGGGAAAAGAAGAAGCTAAACAGACAATAGAGCATTTCCATTCCAGATTTGGAACCGGTCATGGAGGAGCGCTTGCAACAGCACACCAAATTTTGATGGCTGGCTATTATTGGCCGACAGTATTCAAAGATGCACACGATCACGTGAAGACTTGCCACACATGCCAAATCACTGTTGCATGAGAAAAGAACCCAGCTATGCCACTGCAACTTGTGATTGAAGTGCGACCCTTCGCAAAGTGGGGGTTCGATTTCATTGGTATGATTAATCCACCTACCTCGGTGCAACACAGGTATATTCTAACCGCAACTGACTACTGCACGCGGTGGTCAGAAGCTCAGGCTTTGAAATTTTGCACTTCTAATACTATAATTAAATTTTTGGAAGAAAACATTATCACCAGGTTTGGTTGTCCTCATGCTTTAGTGTGTGATAACGGTTCTGCATTTTCTTCATTGAGATTTTCTAACTGGGCTTTCGAGCATGGTATCACTCTGAAATTTTCATCGAATTACTATCCCCAGGGCAATGGATTAGCTGAATCCACGAACAAGAATTTATTGAACGTCATTAAGAAGCTGCTAGACAAAAATCCAAGGGATTGGCACACACAATTGAGATTCGCTCTTTGGGCGGATAGAGTAAGAGTAAAGAGTTCCTTGGGTACATCACCCTACCACCTGGTTTATGGGCAAGATCCAATATTTCCTATACAGCTAAGGATCCCAACTTTGCAGTTCATGCAAGAGTGTCTGGAAGAAGAGAGGGTCAAAACCAGATTGTCGCAGTTATTGCTTTTAGAAGAAAAAGAGATCAAGCCTTGGAGAAATTTTCCAAACACCAAGATATTGTCAAAAGATGGTTCGACAAATGAGCAAGAGTTAAGGCGTTTCGAATTTCCGATTTAGTCCTTTGTTGGGATAAAGCTCACGAGAGAAAAGGAGACCACAATAAATTTGACAACCTATGGATGGGTCCCTTTCAGATTTCGGAAATTTTGGGAGACAATGCTTTTAAACTAAAGACACTAACTGGAGAAGAAGTTCCATTGCCCGTCAACGGGCAATTTCTAAAGCATTACTTCCAGTCATAGACTCCCAGCAGGTCTTGCTTTGTACATAGCTAGATTAGATTTCTTTTCCTGTTTGGGTTTATTTTTTGCTTTCGGTTTTCCTGCTTTCTTAGATTAGTTTGCTTTGTTAGTTTGCTTGCTTTCGTTTGCTTTCTCTTAGATTAGTTGTTTTGAATAAATGGTGGATCTCCATTTGCAAGAAGGTAAGGTGTTCCAAATGTACACACTGGTCTTATTCCGCAAAGTAATGTTTAGATTATTCCATTGATAAATGCTCGTTAGGAATCTTGGAATCCGAGACTGAATCCTTCTAGTTTAACTTTAGGTTAGGATTTGTACTTGGCTAGAAGGGGAATCGTATATTGTATCCAGACACTAAGTATTGAAGATCGCTATATTTTTACACATTTAATAATTTCTCTGAGTCATTATGGTTTCCTAGGGGAAGTCAGGGTTAGGATAATCAAAAGTCTGGCTCCAGCGCCACTATAATACTCAAACCCGTGTGAGCTTCATTGCTTACAAGCCAAAATGTGGAAATATGTGAAAAGAAAAATATTATCAAAAGAAATAAAGAAAAATAGAAGAATCAAAACATTTAGCTTTTGGGTGTGCGGACATCTCTACAGGCGTGCACTCAAAATCGATCAATCATCAAAAGAGAAAAAACGAGAAAATCAAAAGAAATTATAAATCACCAGAAGTAGAGCAATCTTCATGAGTTTATAGAAGATAACCTTGTCGGGGCTATAGACGCTCGCTGGCAGCAAGGCTCTATCCAAGGATGCTTTTGGAGTTAGGACAAATTACAAAGCTTACCATGACAGAACCAAAGAGTCATATTGATTTCATGAGATGGAATAAACGCATTTGCACACACTTGTGATTGAAGGGAAAAGTGTCTTGATCCAATCTAGGGTTTCTTTTCTTTCTAAATACACTTTTAACCTAGAGCTAAGTTAGTTGATTTAATCAGAGATTCCAGATTCAGAATAGGTCTTTATCTTTGGAATGTTCAGGAACATTCCTCACGTGCAGTTGCCAGATGTTGTGACCTATTTCGCACCTCGCCCCATTGCAAATGGGGACCCTCATAATTTGCTTTTTAGGGTTTTGTCGTTGCGTCTTCATTTTCGTCTGGTCTCTGTTTGGGGTTTTGAGTCTGAATTTTGAATGGTCACCCGAGTCAAGCAAATGAGTTTTAGCCCGGATCACTATGCAAACATCGCCATCATGCTTAGGAGGCCTGGGAGACGAAGATCGACTATCGTTTCAGTCAATTCCGACACCTCCCAGTTTTTAGGGTTTTTTTCACTCTGGCCCCCTATTTTTTAGGACTTACTTTTTTTGCACCTTTGGGCAATTATGAGATCCCTATTTTTTAGGGTCTATTTTTAGAAAGTTGCTATTTTTGGAAAATTTCTATTTTTAGAAAGTTTCTATATTTGGAAAAGTCTCGCGTTTCGAAAATCCACTCAGAAGTTTGAAAAGATCGATGAAACTCTCAGAAAATGGATTTGAAAATTTTTGAATTCATGGTGAAATTCTAGAAAATGATCAGAAATCTGGTAAAAAACACAGAAAATGATGAGAAATCTGGAAAAAATCACAGAAAATGGTGAATAAAATGAAAAATCAGTCATGATATCATCAAAAATTGATAGAAATCTGAGAAATTCATATAAAAATCTGAGCAATCATGGCAAATTGATCATGGTGAAGGCATGAAAGAGGACTGAGATGAGTGAAACCAATGCCAGAAAGCTTCAGCCAGACAATGAAAATGGCTTGACTAAGACCTAAACTCCGCCCGGCAGCATAGAGAAGTGGCATCAAAAGTTGCCAAGTCCGCCTTGGACATAATGAAGAAATGGCAAGACATTTTGCCAAGTCCGCCCTCCAATGGCAGGGAAATGGAGAAAGTCCGCCCTGGTTCAAGTGTCCAATGGCATGCTAAGAGCTGAAGTCCGCCCATGTCCAAATGTTAGATGGCAAGGTAAGAGCTCAAGTCCGCCATAGGCATAAGGTTAAGTGGCATGCAAATGAGCAAAGTCCGCTCATGTCCAAATGTTAGATGGCATGCAAATTGGCTAAGTCCACCTTGGGTAAATGAAGAAGATGGCAACAAATCTGATGAAGTCCGCCCTTAGCAAGATGAGGAGATGGCAAGGTAAGAGCTCAAGTCCGCCATTGGCCAAAGACAAAGTGGCTAAACATTTAGTGAAGTCCGCCTTGAGCTAGAAAGGAAGTGGCATGAAAGGTGATCAAGTCCGCCCTCCAATGGCAAGAGAAGAAAGCAAGTCCGCCTTAGGAAATGTTGAGATGGCAAGAAACATGATGAAGTCCGCCTTAAGAAATGGCTAGAAGAGGTGTAAAGTCCGCCCTTGATGCAAATGGCTGGGTAAAAGGAAAAGTCTGCCATGCTTAGAAATGTGAAAATTGGAAATTTTTGCCTAAGTATGAACATTCGAAAATTCAAAAATATATGCTTGGCACTTTGAAAATTCGCCATGCTTGAAAAGAAAGAAAATTTTCCTAAGTCAAAACATCAAAATGTCTAGAGAAATTTTTGCCAATGACTTAAAATCATGCTAGATGATTTAGGAAGATGAAATAAATTTTGCCAGAGGCTTTGGACGATTGAAATTTATGGCCAAATAATTTTGGACGATTAAAAATCATGGCCAAATAATTTTGGATGATTAAAAATCATGGCCAAATAATTTTGGACTAAACAAGTTATGGCAAAATAAATTGGAAGAAATGAAAATTCGCCTAAGGCAAATAAAAATTTCGAAAAAATCAAATTGCCTTAGACAAAAATAATTTGCCATAAAAACGAATGGGTTGGAAATAACACATAAAATAATTATTTTAATTATTTTAATTATTCATTTTCCAACACCCAAAAGAAATAAGTCTTGAAAAATCGAAATTGGAAAAAGGACAAAAAGAGCTTTATTGAACTGGCATTGAAATTGGAAACTTTCCCAGATGCTATCGTTAAAGATAAAACTTGCCACTCGAAAGCTGAGTAAAAGATACGTTAAAGCTCGATTTGAAGGAAACATTTGAAATTTGCTAATTGGATCGATTTTCTCACCTTATAATTGATTTCACTTCTCATTTTTAAAATCATTCGTTTTCGAAAGAAAAGTGTGAGAAGAAATTTGTCTAAGGCAAAAAAGTGAGAAAAGCTTACAGCAAAGTGAAAGAAGCAAATTTTTGCCAACTTGCATTGTGATCGTCGTCATTTCTTTTGTCCAGAGGATCCAGGCAGATTTACTTCGTCCACTTCATTTTGACATAAAACTTCATCATTTATTTTCTTTCCAGCTTGATTTCTTCACGAAGTCTAAATTTAAACAACTAGCCGAAATATCTTGCAAAGTGATTTAAATTTCGAATTCTAAATATTTTCTTTGCCTTTTCCTTGCAAATTTATCTTCGAAGCGGTAAAGATGAAGTTTGCCAGCAAGGGTGTGCAGATGCAGTGAAAGATCAAGTCAAAGTGGGAGCATGTTGTGGACACCAATCTTGGCCACGTGGACCTCGACGACTTCAGGAAAAGAATGTACGGGAGCGATGGACGTCTGCCTTCGCCAATTGCGATAAGAATGATGCGCAATGGAATTGTTCACGCAGCTGGATTTCTGCCAACACAAGAGTGTCCAAAACTTATGGTGGAATGCGCATTGCACTATAACGCACGAGAAAGGCAAATAGAAGCTCATGATGGAAGAGTTCTCGCATACTTGTCTGAGCCAGCCATTCAGGAAATTTTCGGGATTCCAGTTTACAATAGAACATCCTACCGCACTAAGGAGGATGCACTTAAGCTTTACTAGAGCCAACAAGACCTTTGTGCATCCAACATAAACAAGACTTGGTTGCTGAAGCCCAAACCGACTACAGGAAAGATGCCAAAGAAGTTGGTCAGAACACATTTCAAGGAAGAATATGGCGACATAGTTTTGCTGCTGAACAGAATAGTAGGCAACCCTCATGGTGCGCCTTTCGAAAACTGGATGTATTATTTCATTGATGAAATAATTACTGGAGTCAAGATGTTTAACTGGTCCAGAATGATCAGTGATAGCCTCCATGAGCAGTTGGTCAACCTGGAAGAAACCAAGACCTTTCACATGAGCTCGTACGTCATATATTTGCTTGCAAGGTATTACAAGTATTCTGGCTTGATTTGCAAAGGCATGGTTGGCAATGGCGAGGGACAACTCAAGGCATATGATTGTTATCCGCAATTGCAACTAAAAGAGAAGTCACATTTCCGACGAGCTCATGATGCTTTTCTGATGTACATCACTCGGCTTCTTCAAGGCGGAACACATCAGAGACTCACCCGTGAAGCCAAAAGTTTGATTGGCAGATATGGGTCGTGGTTCATCCAATATCCTAGGTTCACTTACATCAGCATCCAAGGATTCTCAGGAAACCCTTATAGACTGCCCATCTATCAAACCAACAAAATGGTTTTGCTGGAAGTGCTAAGGCAATTGGAGGCGTATCAAAATATTCAAAGACCAAAACAGAAGGCAGCTATCACCTTTCCTTTTTTCATTGGCAATATGGAGGAGTCATGTCCTACGGCTCAAGCAATGGAGAGTGCTCGGCTGGAGATCCAGAAATATCCGTTCATATCATACAAGTCCAGGAATAAATTTGATCCACTCCATCACATCAAGACTGTGGACGGAGAGAAGTACAAGCACTGAGTAGACCTAGAAGACTTATGGGCTAATGCAGCAAACAAATATGACGTGAGGAAGAGGTTGTGGTCAAGATTGCCACTAAGTATGATAAGGGCAACGGAGCTTTTCAAAGTACCTGATCAACTACAGGATGATGGAAGGTATGTGCAGCCAGGCTTCAATCAGAACGAGCCACTCCCCCCTATGAAGTGGTCTAAGCCTGAGATGGGTGACCTTGCAACATTCATGCGACCTATTTTCAAGTATTCTCAATGGTGGATAGATCAGCAGGTAGAAACTCTAAGGCAGAGAAATGTGCAATTCACGTACGAATTGATGGGCGATACAGAGTCTTGTTCTTCAAATGCCGGTGCATCTCATGGAGATGGGCCAACAGATGCCGCCAACTTGGGAAAGAGGAAAGAAATTGATAAATCTGCAAAACAGGACAAGGATAAAATGATAGATGAAGGGCTTTCTCGGAAGAAGCTCAAATCCAGACCTCTTCAGTCGGCCACTTCCAGAATTATAGAAGAAATGCTTACCATGGATAAAGAGTCTTTGGAGAATGTCAGGATTCCTCCCCCAGTCAGAGATGTGGAGCCAATACAACTGGAGGACGATGCTCAACCTTCTCCTGCAGGCACTGAGATCCTAGAATCTGACAATGATTTAGATATTATGGATGGAGAATTTGAGGAAGGAATGATCTCCGCCCTCAAAGGAATCCAAGAGGACCCATCCGTGCAGGAAATTCCAAATATCCAAGAACTTCATGATATACCAGAGATTCAGGAAGAGCAAGACGTGCGGGATATTCAAGAAGTCCAAGGTCAGCAGGAGGACGGAATTGAGCAGCCAACCATCCCAGATTGGCTAAAGGAAAGATTAAAAAGAAAAACACCATCAGAGGTTCCTGAAGAAGATGATGCCACAAATTTCTTCGCAAGGCTAGAGCAAACTGCCCCAAGGAAGAAGGCCAAGAAATTTTCCACCATCCAAAGGGATGAAGTTGGCAACCGCATAGTACAAATTGTAGTACCTACAGCCGATAAGTTCCAAGATGAGATTGCCCCGGATGAATATGCCATCACGACTATTGACATGGGTCCAACAACGAAAGAGCAAGAAATCGAGGACTTAGACAATTCCATTGCCACTATCAAGTCCAGGTTGGAAAGGGAAGTAGCCAAGAAAAAGGAATATAAAAAAGAGATTGAGCGCCTAAAAAATTACATCTAGCACTCGACCAAGCTGCTAAATGAAGGTGACCAAGCAGCGCTTCCACCTCCAAACTCTTCACTAGAACCAATCTGAAATTTTGAAGAAGAGTTGACTATAGCACGAGAGGCTAAGGATTGGATAGATGGAAGAAAAGAAGAGGCAATGGTGTTCGCGGAAAAGCTTGCATGTATGTATGAGCAGGCTTCCTTTTTGCTATCACGAGTTGCAGACTTAGCAGAATCTTGGGGTGGCCTCAAAGACATTCAGGATAGGATTATCCCATGTATTTGAGAGTTAAAAGGCATCTCGGAACAAAGATTGATTGATGACAGGATCATTGAGGTTGGAGCTGCATATGATTTCAGTGGATGGTACTATGCTTTGATGTCACGGAAAGGAGTCCTGGAAAAGGTGAAGCAGGATGGAGCCAAGGTTGAAGAACAGACAAAAGAGATTCGGAGTAAAGTTTACCAGATGGCTACCGATATGCTCGACAAAGATGTCCGGAAGAAACATTTGCGGCCAAAGAATTTAAAAGAACAAGTGCAGAAAATTTTCTCCACCATCTCCGGGCCACTCTTGATAGAAAACTTCACCAGGGTCTTCAACTTCATGACTGTCAGAAACACTTTCTTGCTACAGGAACTAGAATGGGCGACCACTTTTGCAGGATGTGCTGAGAGCTTGGACTTGCAGGAATACAACGTCAACGCGCTACCGGACATTGCCATGGAGGAGGTCAGCTCGATCGTGTCTAGATTCACCGAACGTGATGCTGCACAAGTAGATAAGGATGCAACTCTAGATGACTGAGGTTCTCTCTAGTTAACTAGTTGATGTTTTGGAAACCCTAATTAGGGTTTAGTCATGTTTAATCTGGGCCATTGATCTCATTTCAATCTTGGCCATTCATTGTAATTTAGAAGTACTATATAAACTCCCCTCGCTCTCTTTCATTTCATTAGAATTAGAGAGAATTAGATCAGATTTGAGAAGAATTAGAATTCATTAAAAGTTAGAGTAGATTCAAGAGAATTAGATTGTAGAAAATAAGAGAGAGTTTATGAGATTGTTGTGAAAACACTATTTTGATAATAAAGTTCAAATGCATGAGGTGCCTTGAATCCTTGATTGTCAAATAGTTGCATGGTCGCATATTTTCTTTCTCATTTAGTAAATTTGAATTAGAATGTATGTTAAAAGAATGATGGATTGATAACGGAGACTAGTGAAACCCAGCTCATACTTTCTTTGAGTGGATGCTTTTCACTCAATGTGCAAAGTTAGACTGAGCTTTTTGGTGGATGCTTAACTTCTGTTTGGATAATTATTGTTCTATTTGATGGTAGTTATTCATTACGTGAAAATCATAAGCACATTCCCAGAAGATTGCACTTGCTCTGTGTAGTTGTCGTTTAACGTGGCGAAGCAGAGTATTGTTTATTTGGTTTCATTTAATCTTCGTCGTCTCTTGATTTCTTAGGAATAGCATAGGATCTCTAAAACCCTTAATCTTTTTCACTTTTTTTTATAAAATCAAAAAATCCAAAATGATACTGTATTCATGTCTCTGCTTTCCCGAGTAACTTGCAAAGTAAGTCTGAATTGTGCCCCCAACAAATCACATCAAAACCACAGAGCTCATCCGCATTCATCTTAAACATTGGAATTACCATATGATCTTACTTGCAATCTTGGCATACAAGGTAGTTTTTCATGAGGGGATAGAGCGTCTTTGACACTTTATTCTAGTAAATGTTTGTTGTGTCATAAAACACGCATCAACACTATCCTAAACCACAACAAACTTTAGATAGAGCATGCAAATAGAATTCAAATAAGATAACAAAGTAAAGTTGTCAAAAACTCCATTGCAAGTTTTAATTTGCTCTAAGTGATTTGGAATCTGAATGCTTAGAAAAGTTATCCATTTTGATAGCATAGATTGGATGATGAAATGCATAGGATAGTGTGCCAACTTATTGACTTTTGGGAGGGAAAATGGATGGTGGAGATGTGATGTGAAGATCAAAGTTGGAGAATGAATGAGAAGACTTTCCTAGGATTGAAGAGACGATGAAAGGTCATGATGGAGTTTATTTGAAAATGGAGGGAGAGGATTGCATTTACTAGAAATAGTAAGTCATTGCAATCATAGGAATGTGGAGACAAATGCATTTAGTGGCTCCTTTATTTTTGGAATTGGTGGAGGGAATATAGCCTTTAATTAAATAATAAACTTATTTAATTATTTTAGTCATGTGAGGTGTAAATAGGATATTTAAATAATAAAATTATTTAGTTATGTGTGAGAGGGAAAATGATTAGGTGGTATACATTAGGAGAAGTGGATTAACTATATAATCTAATCATTTAGTTAATTTTGGACAAAGTTATACTAGGAAAAACTTAGGTTCTGTAAACAGTGGCGGAAACAACCCATCATTAATTCATAGAATGTTCCTTTTTGAGAGACTGGCATGAATGCCCAAGTTGGTTTCACAAAGAAGAGCCAACATTCTTCTTGGCTAAAAACCTCTTTTTTATAGTTTTAACCCACTTCTACCTTCTAACTCTGTTTTCTCTGTATTACTCCAACTAATGAGAAGGCCCAAGAAAAAATATTTAGGAGTAAGATTTCAAATGTGTCGAGTTCCCACGTTTAATGCTTTATTTAAATTTAGAACCTAAAGCTGTGAATTCACTCAATGAGAACAGATCTATAGATGGTACTTGATTACTAAAAAGTAAACTGCCTTTTGCAGTTTTCTCTTTATCTCTTACATTGTACCCATCTTTCTTTGATTGGAAATATTTGGTAGTATATTTGGCAACTGCTTCATTGGTCAGTATGTTGCCTCTTAGTTTGCACCTAATGGTGTCACTGTTTCCCTCTTCTGCTTTCATCTGGATACTTGTTCCTGATTTGCACCCTTCAATGACAACAGTGTCTGTCAAGAACCTTGCCTTCTGAAATACATCCTCCTCACTGCAACACTTTATTATTTTATCCAAGGAAGGTTCACTTTCTTTTAAGACCAAAATCTTTGCCTTTTGTATATCTTTGTCCTTTGTCTTTATATTTTCTGTTTTAGCTGGGTAGGTTGGTGCTCTATTGAGACTTGTTGAAAAGTCACTGCTCAATGAATATGTCTGTTATTCCGCATCTCTCCAGAAGATGATGATGCACGAGATACACTTTTAAACCATGGGTGATGAAGCCATTCTGCTGCAGTTGGCCGCTTCTCTGGTGTGAAGTCCAAGAGCGGGACAAGAAAATTAGCAAAATCATTAGCTGATTGTTCTTTAAAGTTATATTTCCTTATAAGAACTCCTCTCAGGGGCCAAAAGCATGGCTGCCCAACGTTTTTCAATTCACCCTTTCTGTTGAAAAGCATGCGGGAATAACATCCACTCAAGGCAACCTGAAACCATGAAAATATAATTTTTCATTAGTGCTAATAGGACAATTATTTACCAATCCAACTTCTTTCAGTCACATTTTGAATATATATGATATCTCAGAAATTTCAAGAAATAGAGTCAATCTAAAAACCCTGGACTAGTATAGCGAGTTTCTAATATGAACAATGATTATATCAAATTCCTTTGAAATCGTTGAAGCCTTTTCAATCAAAAGTAAATATAATGCCAAAGGAAAGAATTGGAGACTAAATACTAAGAGTTAAAAAGGAAATAAATTGAGAAAGAAATAAAATTAAAAAAATGAAGAGGTAATAATATCAAATCAATACTTACTTTCTTGGGAATCCGACCAAGAAGCTCCATCATTAAGGCAAGATGGTCCTGAAAAGGAATGGTAACGAACATCTTAGTTTAGAAGATTCGGAAGCCAAAATTCGGCTCTTGAACAAAGAAATGGGATTCAAGAATAATTTGAGGTAAATGGCAGTAACAAGCCAATAGCCAAATAAAGGAGTGCAAATGACACGAGAAAGAATGGCTGCAATGAAGACTACATATTCTCTTACCTCTTCCTTATTATGATAATATCCAGCATGTGGATCAAAGAGCACATCACCAGTAGCAAGCTCAAAAACAATACATGCAAATGACCACATATCTACAGAGGTGGAGTAGTCAGCTCCAATGATAATCTCAGGAGCTCTATAATGTCTTGTTTGTATATCATTAGTAAAATGCTTATAAGTCCAGCAAGAATTTCCAAAATCTACAATTTTACATCTGAGATTCATTTTGGCCAATATCTTCCTCCTTATAGAAAGATTCAATTTTTTAAGGGGTATAACATTTGCTACATTTTCTTTAACAACATTGTTACCCAGGTCATCTTTTTCAGCAACACTTTCACACTTGGCTTCCTTGACACTACAATTTGCCTTATTTCCCTCCAGTCCTTGGCTAACCAATTCTGTATCTTTAGAACTATTAGCAAGACCCAGAGCCAACTTCTTGACCTTCTTTTTCAATTTCTTTTTCTGGTTCTTGGTTAAACCTGCAGTATTAGCCTTTTGGCTTGATAGGGGCCACCATTGAAGCTTCAGAATTTGATGATTCCTTTGTAGCTGTAGAATCAGGTGGACCTTTGGGGGCTGCAGAATCTAATGACTCCCTAGGAACTTCAGAATATTGTAGCTCCTCAGTATCCGTCGAGGCTAAAGAATTTGATGTCTGGTTGAATTTTTTACTAATTGTTTTGAGAGGGTATTGCCCAGATTTATAAGGGTCTTTTGTTGGGTCGATGGGAGATACAAGAAGGATGTTTTCTGGTTTTAAATCAGTATGAATGATAGAAAGTTCATGATGTATATAATCCAGTCCTATCAAGACATAATAACAAATTTCCTTCACCATATTTAAAGGTATGCCTTTATAACCATAATACTTAATAAGAGAGTATAAATTGTCACCCAGATACTCAAAAACCAGACACAGATGCTGTCCGTTGGGTCCACTGTGCCTGAAATAATCAAGCAACTTGACAACACATTTCTTGTCCTCCAGATCCCCATGTAGAATTTGTTTGAGAATTTTGATTTCGTCAAGTGCTGCCTCTGTGTAATCTTGTGCAGTTTTTTGCACCTTAAGTGCAACATATCTCTACATTTCAAGAACCAATCAAAGGAAAGTTGTTAGAGCAAAGTAAAACATTTAAAAAATACTGAAGATGTAAAGGCATCAAACTCTTTGGAGCATACCATTCATATTATGCAAAAAGGGTCAATTCGAAAAAAATCAATTCATATAATTGCAAACATACTACCTTATTTCATTGAAAGAATGGAGTGAAAAACAGAGATTTAAAAAAATACATGTTAAAACTAATTTTATCGAGAAGAAATTGATTGGAGCAGTTAGAGCACAAACAAAATTCAAACAGAATTACACAAAGCATATATTGCATGAACACAAAATCTATTGTAAACATCAACTCACATCTGTAACAGCTCTCATTAAACAGTAATCAACAAATGTGTACAATTACATTATAGATTTATAAATGATTTGCAAGGCCCAGTTTGTTTCCCCAGTTTTGTACAAGATCAAATTTTAATCAAACACTATTGGCATAGTTTAAATCTAAAACCAGTTCATCATTTTCTCATTCATCTTCTATTTAATACTAGATACTTCAAATTGGATGAAAAATAATAAAATAAAAACCAAGAAAAGCAAGTCCAGTGTCACATCTCCACAGTCAAAGTACAAAAATAGGAGGAAGGGGTCGCTGGCAATGCCATTAAGAGGCATGGCCATCCATTAAACCTTAAAAAGGACGCAGGGATTTCATCAAACGTGAAGGAAAAGCACTATGATAAGAGACAAATACAATAAATAGGTAAGGCTCAAGCTTGACTAAGTGGGGGGCAATGACATTAATAAGCATGGCATCCCTGTCCGTGGACAACTGGATTTTGCAGGTCGAATGGAAAAAAGGAGGCGCCTGGAAGTGTTTAAACCTACACAACCATTTATTCTGGGGACTCAAGCTTTATCTCAAGGGAAGAAAGGGGAAAGAATGCAAGGATGGCGTGGGAAAGAGAGAGAGAGAGTGTGTGTGGAAGAGGAAAAAGGTGAAATAGAGGCGATTTTGGTGGCTCCTTGAAATATTTCATGGCAAGTATGTGTGCTGAGCACTGGGTATGGGTGCCTTTCGAAGCGTGAGAAGACCATCAGGCACCAGGAAGCATGGAAAGGAGTGACTGTAAGTGTGGCGAGTTACATTTTGCTGCATCGGATTTTGTGACAGTAGTGGCTTTGTGTATACGTGGGTAGGTGAGGAATCTCAACGCTAATTCAAGATAGATTTTCTTCAAATTTATGCACCTCTGCATGGGCGTGTCATGTATTATCTCCATCGACTTTATAGTTGAGACACATGACTCGCTGTTGATTGTGTAAGTGTGCAGTTTCCCCATTAAGTTTATTATAACATTTATTTTACATGATGAAGAGCAAATTGCTTTCTCTGCCCTTCGCAATATTTTTCTCCTCCTTTTGTTAATATATGGCACTTTGGTTCAATTTATGTAGAGATATTAATGTTTGTGAGTCGATGAATGTTTTTCCAAGCTCTTAGATGCCTAGACCAGATTGCAAGATTTCGTGATCATGAACTCTTCCCTGAGTGCTTAGATGGGGTACAAACATTGCTCAAAGCCCATGGAATTTTCATTCTCGTCATACATTCGATTTTATACAACCAATTACAGAACCCAGACTTCATAATGCTATAAATTCTAATAAAGACCTCGCTAATTCTGAAATGGCCCGTGTAGTAAAATTACCAGCAATGACCTCTAGCTAGTGACTCCCTTGCATATAAAGGGAAAAACATCTTCCTTTCTTTTTTGTATAAGAGTTTATTGCACAAATAGGTTAGTGATTGAGGACCTTTGGAACTAAGGAGTATAATTTATTTTACTTAGAGGGCTTTGAATCTTAGTGAACAATCTCTTGAATCATGATCAATTTTTGGTATGAATCGAATAGTTACCTATCTCTTCAATAGGCTTCGGATGAGGCCGAATGGGTATTAGATGGTTATGAACAAAAACCTGATAACTTGTCTTCAATACATAATGTGTTTGAATAGTAAGTTGAATGAAAGGAATGAATTGGACTACTTGGTAGTGGTTACATGTTGAGTTGAGCTCACCTCGTGTTGGTACTAAGTGATTTCTTTTGTGTTGTGAAAATTAACCTTAGACATATATGTCAATGTATAGGCTTCTAAATCAGTCGATTGCGATCTACTATTCCTAACTAGAACCTCTCTTCCAATTATAGTGCTAAACATGGGTCAAGGAGTAGTACTATTATGCTTGAGATGACGGGTGTCTAGGAGCAGTACTATTATGCTCGAGATTGACAGGTGTCTAAGAGTAGTATTATTATACTCGAGATGGATAGGTGTTTAGGAGCAGTACTATTATGCTCGAGATGGACAGGTGTCAAGGAGCATTACTAGTATGCTTGAGATGGACAATAGTAAAGGAGCAATGTTAGTAGTCAAGGAGCAGTACTATTATGCTCGAGATGGACATTAGTCAAGGAGCAATACTATGATGCTTGAGATGGATAGTAGTCCAGGAGCATACTATGCTAGTGATGGTCGTCCTTAGTTGTTTAGTCGTTCGATGGATTTCAAGGAAGAGTTTCTAATGAAGAATAGATAGATAACAATTTGACCAACCTCATAATATAGTTTTGGCATAACTTGATGTGGAAATGGTATACTTGATCCTATTGAGTTGAGGGTGGACCTTGGTGTAGTATGGGATGCACCAAATCCTCTTCCTAGTTGTACAATGGTGCAGAAGACCGGGGAAAAGGATGGAACCCATGATATAGTGAGCAATGCACCGACATTCCATTTCTATTTGGGATTCACTAAGGGCAAGTGTGTGTTAGCCAATGTGACATGTATGAGCTAGTCATTGTATATATATGACATATGTGAAAACTAGTGGTATTTATGATGTATGATGAAGCTAGCCATCATGTATATGTGATGTATGCTAGAGCTAGGCACGGTGTATATGTGACATATGTTGGAGCTGGTCATTGTGTATATGTGACGTATGTTGAAGCTAGTCACTTTGTATATGTGACGTATGTTGGAGCTAGTCACTTTATTGTGGACATATGTTGTAGCTAGTCACTGTGTATATGTGGCATATGTTGAAGCTAGTTATTGGGTATTTATGACGTATGGTGTATGTAACGACCCGACATCTACGTAAAAAAAAATTTCTATCTTTTACAACTTTTAACCAAAGTAAACGAGTAAACAACAGCATAACAAAATTTTTCTTTTCTTTTCGAAATAAAGTACATCTAAATATGATTTTAAAACTTTTTCCAATTTAAATAACTTTAACTTTTCAATGAATAACAGAGTATAAGAGTATAAGAATTACATACACAGCTTTAAAAGCTTTTGCACAAATAGAAGTAAGACGGTCCAGGTTCTTCCCTTGCAAATCTTGGTTCTTCGGTTGTCAGGTTATGGAGGAGAAATATCACTCGGGTGCTTTTCCGCCAACCACGGACTAATAATGCGGTCCCCCGCACATTCATTTTTCAATGAATGGCCCTCCCTTCGTCGAAGAGATTGGTTGAGTGACTGATTCCGTTAACCAACTGAGCATAGTGTCGTGTCCTACATTACTAGATTCTTGTGTCTTACAATCCCAACCTAGTATATGTGTCTTAGATCACTGTGAACTGACAATGTAATCATCTTCCTAAACTAAGAGGATGTAGGTACATTACATTACTATGGTCATAGTGTTTTGATTCAGTAAACGATTGATAAGTCAACTATCACTTACACTACTCAGGGCCGATTTGCCTTTGGGCTACCTTACTCTACGCGTAGGCCATGTCTTTCATTGGGTTTAGATTACCCCAAACTTCCTACCTCAAACGGTTTACTAGAAATGAGTCTTTATACAAGTGTTTACTATCCTATCTCCTATTTCCGGAATTCTTTATCCTAGGAGAGAGCTTCCTAATGTTAACCTAATAACATAAGCTAGGATTACACATTGTATAGACATCATTTCGTTCCTATAATTTATTACATATTCTACGTATTCTCCATATACGGAGATCATACAAGTTTAGAACTTCAAACCAATGCATAATCATTCATTACTACTAACCAATCATGATACACAAGAAACAGTCTTTGTATTATAATGCATATAATTTCCTATCATTGCAAATAATTAAACTGAGTCTTCTCTTTTCAAAATTCCCATTTTCTACTAAATCATTCTTAACCCATTGAATTCCTTCTATCCAAATTCCCAATTCCATTTAAATCTTCTTAAACTAAAACTGAATATAACGAACTGTATTAAGCTATTTCATTTAGCTACATTGTCATTTCCTATTTTTTTCCCCATGCATAAAATGAAATCCCTTTATTCATCATGCAATTAAAGATTATCAACAACAAATGATTACTGTCACAATTCATTATTTTCAGTTTAACACAGACAGCAAATATAAGACAGTAAAGAAAAATAACTTTAAAGTTTTAAACTTTAATTCAGAATCATGCCTGTTTTAAGCTCCTTTTCCAGTAATACTCCACCAGCAATCTTCTATTGTTGACGTCAGCCAATAGTATCCTCACTCAGAAATTCTCCAAATAAAAACTACTATTATTATCTCACAGTAATTTATAACTGATAATACTCAGTACTCACTGAGACACTTGAAACAGATAACTAACACAGACTCACAATATTGGCTTTCAAAACTTGCAGTGTATAAGCTGTCTAAAAACGTCACAAATCAGAAAGCAAAGAGAATGATTTCGAATGAAAGTTTGTGAGGTATTTATAGGCCGCAGTTAAAACAATTTCCCCATTTCTGGGCATGTGCATTGACAGATTTCAAAGTTTACTCAGTCAAAGTGATACTTGCCATTCATCTAAACCTTTAGTCATGTTCTTTCATGATGATTCGACTCCTATACAGCCAGCAATTCGAAGAATCTTTCAACTTGAAACCAAAACGAAATCTACAGTCACGTTTTTCTGCCAGGCGTCAGAATTTTCCATGATATTTTTGCTGCGTTTTAGGTTAAGTTCCAAATGGACACAGCTCAGTAGTTTGTTGCTATTTTCTGGTTCAAAGCTTTGACATTGTCTTCTTCCATTCCCAGCTGTGCAGGGAGTTCCGCCATTTTCACGGGTAAGTTTCATTTTATATTTTCTTTCATCTCCTTAAGTTTGACTTTTAATATTTCCTTTTTGCTTCATTTTCAAATGTAATTTGAAAAGTTTAAGTATTATACATGGCTATCTTCTAATATTTAGGCTTTCACAAATAAAAAAAATGCGAATTTAATCCTTCGAGAAAATGCGAATTTCATTCTTTTGAAATTGAAATTGTTTTAATACTTTCTATTTATATATTTTATTTATTAATGTGTTATTTTAAACATTAATATTTATTTGTATATAAATGTATTTATATATAAATAAATATTAATTTTAATATTAAATCAATAAAATATATAAATATATTATTATTTATACATTTCTTATGTATTGATATTTATATATATAAATATATATTAATAATCTCCTTATTAATATATATATATCATATATATATAAATATATAATTAAATCTTCTAGATAATAATACTTGAATATCATTTATCAAGATACCAGGCGGAATGTGTACGTGTAAACATGTCTACATGTACTCTATGCATATATACATATGTATGCGTATATACATGTCGATACATATGTACGAGCATATCCATTTGCTTATCGTACATACGTATTGATATGTCTATACATTTAGATATGTGTATACAGTGTATACATGTATTTACGTACCCATTCGACCTTTATCACATTCTTTCTATTACGTTCATTCACAGGGATTCACAGTAGAGTCAGACTAACATTCAATCACATCATATAAAGCATAAGGAAGTAAATCATACTCTTAAGCCTATGGATGACTAACTTATCTGACCTGTTTCTCTATGTACTGTTCATAATGTGTGTGTATGCTCAACTGACTAACTTTACCGGTCCAACGACCAATACCCCTCTCCCAAGTGATATTTCCCCTCTGTCTTGAGGACTGGATCTCATTCCTGCATTCACAATTATAAACTCATGGCAGTCAATTGCTCACAAAATTAGCAATACATATAAATTTCACAAGATATAAAAACATCACACATAAATCACATTATGTACGTTTTTCACCATGATTAACATCAAAATAATAACATAAGAATGAGATAATCAAAACTCATATTGAAAACAAGGTGATTCACATCTTTATTCATTCATAAACTTGTCTTTACAAACACATAATCCTTATTTAATTCTAATAGCCTAATAGCTATACAATCGGGATGTAACATACTTCCCCCCTTAGGAATCATCGTCCTCGATGACTTAAGGTATTATTTCAAACATAATAAAAAGCAAATACACAGTTTTATTCACTATTCTCAAAAGCTTTGAGAATTTTTGGAAACTTCCGTAGAATTTCCTCATAGTCTTCCCATGTTGCTGAATCTTCCGCGTACTGATCCCACTGAACTTTACATTGAGTGACATCTCTATTGCGCAAATGGAGTTTACGCACTTCCAGTACCTTTACGGGCTCGAGAGTTATTACTTCGGGATCCTTTACCTGTAAAGCAGTCCAATCAATAACATGACTATCTCCTGGAATGTACTTTTTAAGATGGGACACATGGAAGACATTATGCATTTTGGCAAGAGCTGGTGGTAAGGCAATTCGGTAAGCTACAGGATTGACTTCCTCAAGGACTTCAAAAGGACCTACATAATGAGGAGATAATTTGGAAGATTTTCCAAACTTGATGGAACTCTTATGAGACTTGACTCTCAACAGTACCTTGTCACCTATAGCAAAATTTCGGGGCACTCTTTTCGCATCTGCATAACTTTTCTGTCGACTATTAGCTTTTGCTAACCTTTGCTTAATAACCCTTATCTGCTCATCCATTTCTGCCAACATTTCTGGTCCAAGACTTATTCGATCCTCAAGCTTATCCCAGCTTATCGGAGTTCGACACTTACGACCATATAGGGCTTCAAATGGAGCCATTCCTATAGCTGAATGATATGAATTATTATAAGCAAATTCGACCAAAGGTAAGTATTCTTCCCACTTATATTGCTGATCCATGCAATATACCCTAAGCAGGTCTTCTAATACTTGATTTACCCTTTCCGTTTGCCCATCCGTTTCCGGATGATATGCTGAACTAATATTTAACTGTGTCCCAAGTGCAGAGAACAAAGTTTGCCAAAATCTAGAAGTGATTCTTGCATCTCTATCAGAAATAATCTTTTCAGGAATTCCATGCAATCTGAATACTTCTTGAACAAACTTTCTTGCAATGATTGGTGCTCCATCAGTCAAATTTCCTGGTATAAAGTGTGCCACTTTTGTTAATCGATCCACTACCACTAATATTGCATTATGTATGTTCCTAGACATAGGTAGTCCTTGAACAAAATCCATGCTAATTATTTGCCATTTTCATTCTGGTATTTCATGCGGATATAACAGTCCTGCAGGATGATGATGTTCGGCTTTTACCCTTTGACATTCAAGACAACTTGCTACAAAATTAGCTGCGTCTCTTTTCATTCCTTTCCAGAAATATAAAGGTTTAACATCTGCCATCATTTTCGTCACTCCAGGATGACCAGAATAAGGTGCTTCATGTACTTCCTTCCATACCAGATTTCTTAATTCTTTGTCTTTAGGTACGTACACTCTATCTTTGTACCTCAACAATCCATTGGTTTCAAATTGAAATCCTTCATATCTAGAATCTTGTGGATTTTCTTCTAGTGCTTGTTTTACTTGTAAATAGTACTCATCATCCTTGCTTTTTTGAAGTACTTGCTCCTTAAAATCGGTATGAATTGCAACTATCGAAGAGATATGTCGTCTTCGACTTAGCGCATCAGCTACTCGATTTTCTTTTCCTTTGATGTAATTAATGTTGAAATCATAATCTGCTATCAAATCCAACCATCTTCTTTGCCTAGCATTTAGGTTTGGCTGAGTAAAGAGATACTTAAGACCATTATGATCAGTTTTAAGTTCAAAAGGTCTTCCTAGCAAATAATGTCTCCACATCTGCAAAGCATGAACTATAGCTGCCAATTCTAAATCATGTGAAGCATAATTAATTTCATATGGTTTGAGCTTTCTAGATTCATAAGCAATCACTTTTCCATCTTGCATTAGTACTCCTCCTAATCCTTATCCACAAGCATCTGTTATGACTATGAAGTTTCCTTCAGGATCAGGTATCTTAAGAATAGGTGCGGTAGTTAATTTCTCTTTGAGTAGGTCAAAAGCTTTTTGACACTTCTCATTCCATTCAAATCTTTTTCCTTTATTCTGTAATGATGTTATAGGAAAAGCGATTTTTGAGAAATTTGCCACAAATTTTCTGTAATATCCCGCCAAACCCATAAAACTTCTTACTTCAGACACATTTTTGGGTACAGGCCATTGTACTATAGCTTTTATCTTAGCTGGATCTACTGATATTCCTTCTGCTGAAATGACATGACCCAGATAATGAACCTTTTTCTGATAGAACAAACACTTAGATAGTTTCCCGTATAGTTTGTGCTCTCTTAATCTTTGTAAAACCATCTCCAGATGTTTACTATGTTCTTCTTCATTTCTAGAATAAATTAGAATATCATCTAGAAAAATCAGAACAAACTTATCCAGGTAATCTCTAAATACACTGTTCATGAGATTCATGAATGCTGCTGTTGCATTTGTCAACCCAAAAGGTAATACAGTAAACTCATAATGTCCATACCGTGTTCTAAAATCTGTTTTGAAGATATCCTCATCCTTAATTCTCAGCTGATGGTATCCAGACCTTAAATCTATTTTTGAAAACACTGTTGCTCCTTTCATTTGATCGAAAAGATCATCAATGCGGGGTAGAGGATACTTATTCTTAATCGTAATCTTGTTAAGCATACGATAGTCTATACACAGTCTTAAAGTTCCATCCTGCTTTTTGACAAATATCACAGGTGCTCCCCATGGTGAAACACTTGGTCTTATCAATCCTTTTGACAATAATTCATCTATTTTTACTGCAAAGAGTTTGCACCCTTTCTTCTTAGCTCTAAGAAGTTGCATTGCTGATATCTGCCTCACTTTTACTTCTCTTGGTATTCCTTGAATTTTGACTGAATTTCCATAGTCGTCTAGACATTCAACTGTTTTGGTATTGCAATCTACTATGGCTCTGTGTTTCCATAACCAGTTCATTCCTAAAATAACATCATAGGATCCTAGTGGGGCAACATAAAGATTGATTTCGGTTGAAAAACTAGGTAGTTCAATTTTAGCCTCAAACAGACATTGATCCATCATTGCTCTTGTGTTGTTTGCATATTCAACACTCCATGACATAGCCATGTGTCCTGCCTTTCTAGTTAATTGATTTGCTATTCTAGGAGAAATAAAGTTTTCAGTAGCACCAGTATCAATCAAAGTAGAAATAGGCAAACCAAATAAAGTACCTGGTGTCTCAATTGGCGTTATTTGATAATCAGCTTGACGATCATCAACAGCGGCATGAATCCTCTGTTGAAACATTGCTTGCTGACTTGGTAATGCATTGCCATGAGATTGAGTTCCTGAAGTTTTATTGGGACATTCATTTGCATAGTGATCTCCTTTGCAAATAAAACACCCTGATCTTGGACCTCTTTTTACAATAGCTTCTCCAGTTTTGCTTGAACTCACAGTGGTTTTATTAACGTTGCCAGTGTTAGTATTGCTTCTCTTGCGATCACCTTTGAAATATTTTCCACCATAGCGAAATCTTTTCCCCTTTGATTTAGCAACACCTTGTAAAGATTCTTCCTTCTTAGGAATTGTTTTATTAAAAACTTCAGCCTCCTTTTTGTGTTCTTTTCTTTCTTGCCTTGCAAAGTCTGACTTCAATTTCTGTTCTTGCTTAAGAGCTTTTTCATATACCAATTCCATAGTTGTTGGTCCATGCATATCAACTTCTCCACCAATCTTTCCATTAAGACTTAAGATGAATTTTCTGATACGAAAACGTTCATCCTTATGATATATGGGAACATAGCGAAGAAGCCTAGTAAACTTCTCCCAGTACTCATGTACTAACATGTTTCCTTGCTTCAATTCTTCAAAATCAGTCAACTTTTGGTCATAAAAGAGTTGGGGTAACCATCTCTTTTGGAATATTTCAACAAATTCATTCCATGTCAATTTCCACGAGTTTATATTCAATTCCATTTTCTTGTTCATCCACCAGTTAGAAGCTTCACCCGCTAACTGATATGCACCCCAAGCTGCCTTAGTAACTTCGTCATAATTTCTTATTTCAAAGTATTTTTCCATTTGTACTAACCAAATCTCAGCTCTGTCACCTCCAGCACTTCCGTCAAACTTAGGAGGATATATCTTTTTCATATCCTTTGCTAATTCTGTGGATACTTGTTTCTTCTTTTTCTCAATCGACAAAGTTGGAGATTTCTCTTTTTCATGATTATGATTAATGTCTTCTCCATGCGAAGAGCTTTCCTCTTCATTATTGACGATTGGTATCTCAACTTCCTTTGCCTTTTCAAGATTGGTCAGTCTCGCCAGAATCTGATCCAACTTGGCTTCCATTCCTGTTGTTTCTTGTTCGCCTTCTCGACTAGTTCCAGGATTGCTTCGAGATCTTTCGTAAGTTCTCACCATTATTAAAAAAATTGTCTAACCTGAATATTTAATTCATGTTAATCTTACTATCGTTTTACTTTTAAGTAAAATATATACTTACAAAGAAAACACATGCACATAAACAACAACGTTTATCATAGACACAATTGATGAAAAACTCCGTTTTATTCATATAATAGGAATTAATATTCCGTTGATTACATAGAAGGACTTTTCAAAAAGTCAAGGGGAGAGTAAGATTCACTTCCAGACTCGTAACTTAAGGGGGTGTATCCTACGGATTGAGAGAATTGTTGTTCTCTTTCATTTTCTTCATCTCTAATTTGTTCATACCTATCCCAAAATGGGTAGTATCCCTCGGATTTATTGTCCGATACATAATTGCGTAAAGCAATATCATTATGGTGCTCATCAACAATGTTCGCAGACATTTGTTCGTGAGACCATTTCTCCATGGGTGGTGTCTTAGGTGTATAGCCTTCAGACTCGTTACTCGAAGAAATTTCAATAATTTCAGCTAAAGGTTGAACCCTTGGATCGCTAAAGACAAGTGCAAGATTTGTACTTTCTTCAGATGGCATATCTCTGGAGAGTGGTAACATGTAAGATTCCTCAGGTTGTATTGCAGGAAGATAGTTATACATTGCTTCTATCTTCATCTTTCTCTTCTCAAGACTGATTCGAGAAAGTGCATGACTGAAGGTTTCTGTATCGCTCAACCAGATTGCGTTGTCGTAATTGGTTCCTTGGATGGTTCTAACGATAGCTTCTTTTTCCTTCTTGGCCTTCAGGTAGCGCTCATTTCCAATAACAGACTTTCATGCTGTCATTCTGATATGCACCATCCTGACACAAGTATTTTCACAACATAAGATTATGTTGGAAGGGAAAGTAAGTGAGCTCATAGGTTCCAGAGTACAAACCTGGTAGCTCTGATACCACATGTAACGACCCGACATCTACGTAAAAAAAAAATTCTATCTTTTACAACTTTTAACAAAAGTAAACAAGTAAACAACAGCATAACAAAATTTTTCTTTTCTTTTCGAAATAAAGTACAACATCTAAATATGATTTCAAAACTTTTTCCAATTTAAATAACTTTAACTTTTCAATGAATAACAGAGTATAAGAGTATAAGAATTACATACACAGCTTTAAAAGCTTTTGCACAAATAGAAGTAAGACGGTCCAGGTTCTTCCCTTGCAAATCTTGGTTCTTCGGTTGTCAGGTTATGGAGGAGAAATATCACTCGGGTGCTTTTCCGCCAACCACGGACTAATAATGCGGTCCCCCGCACATTCATTTTTCAATGAATGGCCCTCCCTTCGTCGAAGAGATTGGTTGAGTGACTGATTCCGTTAACCAACTGAGCATAGTGTCGTGTCCTACATTACTCGATTCTTGTGTCTTACAATCCCAACCTAGTATATGTGTCTTGGATCACTGTGAACTGACAATGTAATCATCTTCCTAAACTAAGAGGATGTAGGTACATTACATTACTATGGCCATAGTGTTTTGATTCAGTAAACGATTGATAAGTCAACTATCACTTACACTACTCAGGGCCGATTTGCCTTTGGGCTACCTTACTCTACGCATAGGCCATGTCTTTCATTGGGTTTAGATTACCCCAGACTTCCTACCTCAAACGGTTTACTAGAAATGAGTCTTTATACAAGTGTTTACTATCCTATCTCCTGTTTCCGGAATTTTTTATCCTAGGAGAGAGCTTCCTAATGTTAACCTAATAACATAAGCTAGGATTACACATTGTATAGATATCATTTCGTTCCTATAATTTATTACATATTCTACGTATTCTCCATATACGGAGATCATACAAGTTTAGAACTTCAAACCAATGCATAATCATTCATTACTACTAACCAATCATGATACACAAGAAACAGTCTTTGTATTATAATGCATATAATTTCCTATCATTGCAAATAATTAAATTGAGTCTTTTCTTTTCAAAATTCCCATTTTCTACTAAATCATTCTTAACCCATTGAATTCCTTCTATCCAAATTCCCAATTCCATTTAAATCTTCTTAAACTAAAAATGAATATAACGAACTGTATTAAGCTATTTCCTTTAGCTACATTGTCATTTCCTATTTTTTTCCCCATGCATAAAATGAAATCCCTTTATTCATCATGCAATTAAAGATTATCAACAACAAATGATTACTGTCACAATTCATTATTTTCAGTTTAACACAGACAGCAAATATAAGACAGTAAAGAAAAATAACTTTAAAGTTTTAAACTTTAATTCAGAATCATGCCTGTTTTAAGCTCCTTTTCCAGTAATACTCCACCAGCAATCTTCTATTGTTGACGTCAGCCAATAGTATCCTCACTCAGAAATTCTCCAAATAAAAACTACTATTATTATCTCACAGTAATTTATAACTGATAATACTCAGTACTCACTGAGACACTTGAAACAGATAACTAACACAGACTCACAATATTGGCTTTCAAAACTTGCAGTGTATAAGCTGTCTAAAAACGTCACAAATCAGAAAGCAAAGAGAATGATTTCGAATGAAAGTTTGTGAGGTATTTATAGGCCGCAGTTAAAACAATTTCCCCATTTCTGGGCATGTGCATTGACAGATTTCAAAGTTTACTCAGTCAAAGTGATACTTGCCATTCATCTAAACCTTTAGTCATGTTCTTTCATGATGATTTGACTCCTATACAGCCAGCAATTCGAAGAATCTTTCAACTTGAAACCAAAATGAAATCTACAGTCACGTTTTTCTGCCAGGCGTCAGAATTTTCCATGATATTTTTGCTGCGTTTTAGGTTAAGTTCCAAATGGACACAGCTCAGTAGTTTGTTGCTATTTTCTGGTTCAAAGCTTTGACATTGTCTTCTTCCATTCCCAGCTGTGCAGGGAGTTCCGCCATTTTCACGGGTAAGTTTCATTTTATATTTTCTTTCATCTCCTTAAGTTTGACTTTTAATATTTCCTTTTTGCTTCATTTTCAAATGTAATTTGAAAAGTTTAAGTATTATACATGGCTATCTTCTAATATTTAGGCTTTCACAAATAAAAAAAATGCGAATTTAATCCTTCGAGAAAATGCGAATTTCATTCTTTTGAAATTGAAATTGTTTTAATACTTTCTATTTATATATTTTATTTATTAATGTGTTATTTTAAACATTAATATTTATTTGTATATAAATGTATTTATATATAAATAAATATTAATTTTAATATTAAATCAATAAAATATATAAATATATTATTATTTATACATTTCTTATGTATTGATATTTATATATATAAATATATATTAATAATCTCCTTATTAATATATATATATATCATATATATATAAATATATAATTAAATCTTCCAGATAATAATACTTGAATATCATTTATCAAGATACCAGGCGGAATGTGTACGTGTAAACATGTCTACATGTACTCTATGCATATATACATATGTATGCGTATATACATGTCGATACATATGTACGAGCATATCCATTTGCTTATCGTACATACGTATTGATATGTCTATACATTTAGATATGTGTATACAGTGTATACATGTATATACGTACCCATTTGACCTTTATCACATTCTTTCTATTACGTTCATTCACAGGGAATCACAGTAGAGTCAGACTAACATTCAATCACATCATATAAAGCATAAGGAAGTAAATCATACTCTTAAGCCTATGGATGACTAACTTATCTGACCTGTTTCTCTATGTACTGTTCATAATGTGTGTGTATGCTCAACTGACTAACTTTACCGGTCCAACGACCAATACCCCTCTCCCAAGTGATATTTCCCCTCTGTCTTGAGGACTGGATCTCATTCCTGCATTCACAATTATAAACTCACGGCAGTCAATTGCTCACAAAATTAGCAATACATATAAATTTCACAAGATATAAAAACATCACACATAAATCACATTATGTACGTTTTTCACCATGATTAACATCAAAATAATAACATAAGAATGAGATAATCAAAACTCATATTGAAAACAAGGTGATTCACATCTTTATTCATTCATAAACTTGTCTTTACAAACACATAATCCTTATTTAATTCTAATAGCCTTATAGCTATACAATCGGGATGTAACAGTGTAGCTAGTCACTGTGTATATGCGACATATGTTGGAGCTAGTCACTGTGTATATGTGGCGTATGCTAAAGCTAGTCATTAGGTATTTATGACGTATGTTGTAGCTAGTCACTATGTATGTGTGACATATGTTGGAACCAATCACTATGTATATGTGATTTGTAGGAGCTAGTCACCTTGTGTATATGTGATGTATGCTTGAGTCACTCCCTATGGGAATTGGAGGATTATGGAATAATATGACCCTATGTGTTTGTGTATATTTGTACACTATGGATTAGTAATGCTTGGTGGAACGAACACTCGATGGTGAGTTGATATCATTATATTATAATTGGCTAAGTTTTATAAATAGTCATGGTTTAAAGAGAGATCAGAGATCTCATACAAGAGGAGAGATCTCATGGTTTAAAGCTCTGGATGGGTATTTCTCTGTTAGGCTTCATTATGCAATCAAAAGTGGAAAACTCTTGAAGAAATTCAAATATTTGAAATACAAAGAGCAGAAATCTCAGAGAAATACACAAATTCTTCTTGCATTTACATGGCAGAAAGAAATTCAATGTTCTAGAAAGCTCAAATTTTCTTTTGCTTGTAAAAATGCAGAATGCAATAAAATAGGAAAATATATGAGGAAAGACACACCAACTACAAATACAATTAATTGTCAGCATTTAAACACTCTTAACAGTGCAAGTGGGCAATGGTCTCCTGGAATCCAGATGCAATAAAAAAGTTAGATTGTCCAGAGAAATCTATAAATTTCTAAATGAAATTAAAAACTTAAATGGGCAAAATCTCAGAAAAAGACCAAAATTGGCTGCAACTAAATTTCAGAAAGCAATTCGATGCTCTAAGAAACCCAGTGATTATTGGTCTAACATTCCGAATACAAGCAAGGACGAAAAATGTTCAGAAAAGTCTATAAATTCTAAGTGCAAGTGAATGTAAAAATCTCAGAAATATGCAACAAATCCTTTGCGGTTGAATAGCATAAAATAATTCACTGCTCCAAAAAGTCCAAATGAGCACTTAGCCTGATCCATTTCAGAATGCAATCAAAAGATTAGAATAATTGATGCATTTCTGAGTCGTGAATGAGATGCTGCCAGCTGTAGGAATAGGAGAGCTGGTGAAGGGACTTTAACTTTTCCGTTGTATAAAGAAAAGACATTTGTTCTGCTTGGATGAAGAAGATATGAAAAGTTTTGCATGACAATCTGTGTTGTGAGGATTTGGTTATCTCCTGCTGGTAATTGGATAAATTGTTACCATGTTTCAACTGTCATCCTAATCCACTCTGCTGTTTTTCTCTTGTGCAGATACTACCACAAAGTTTGGTTGCAGGATTGCAGCAGAAGGCAGAAATATTCTGCAACGGTAATCTTCAGCATCAGCTGCAGCTGCAAGAAGAAATATTCTGAATCATTTTCGTATCAGAGAACACTATAAAATGGCCGTGAACTGGTGAATGAGAGATAGGAGGAATAGACTCGAAGGAATGATAGAGATAAAATGCTTGGTATATTAGAAGCAATTGAAGCCAAATTCCAACTGAATGAATCAGAAGATGAACAAGAAAATTTGGGTGCCCCAATTAGAGCAGCAGATCCCATGGAAAGACTGAAAGAAGCCATTTCAAAACAGGGGATTGAAATTAAGACCGAGGATTCAGACTTCAATGGTGATTTGAACCCTGACTTGTTAATAGATTGGCTATAAGAACTAGAAAGGTATTTTGATATGGAGGTCATGGATGAAGAGGATCCAAGGAGAGTAAAATTTGCAGTGGTAAAGATAAATTCACATGCTGCCTTGTGGTGGAATAACCTCCAAAATACCTGGAAAAGTGAAAAATTCTTACCTACAACTTATTTGCAGAAGGTCTTCAAACATTTCCAGATTTTGAAGCAAAGAGAGCTTCCTGTTGTTAAATACACAGAACACTTTATGAAGTTGCAGAGAAGAGAAAAATTCCAAGAGAACAATGACCAGTCTACTGCTATATATGTCAATGGACTGCTGTTCCAACTGCAAGATGAACTGGCATTACTCGAGCTGCATAAGGTGGATGAAGACTATCAACATGCTTTAAAAGATAGGAGAAACTGAATGAAGGTAAGGGTAAGTTGTTGAAAAGGAAAGGTGACAATACTTCCTTTAGAGTAAAAGGAAGTTCTTGAAAACTGCCAAGAATGAAGAGCCTAAGGAAGACAAGGAGCCGAAACCAAGTTCTAAAGGAAGGGCTGGATTCAAAAGAGCGAAAAGGTCTGGTTACAAAAACCTATTGAAAATTTTCATTTGTAGTGGAGGCCATAAAGCCCTAGACTTTCCACAAAACCCCAGAAGGGAAATGGTATCCCAAGAGGAGCCTGCAAAACAAGATGCAGATACAAATACTCGAGAAAAATTGATGCTACAAATGACACAACTATCAAGGAAAGAAGAGAACCCAAAACATAATTGGAGAAGGAAGAGTGCCTTTTGAACAAAATGCAAGTGCAAGGACAAAGTATGCAAGGTGATCATTGATGGAGGTTCTACCAACAATCTGGAGAGAATAGAAATGGTACAAAAAGTAAAGCTTGTATGCATTTCAAAAGCAAATGCATATAAAATTTCCTGTTCGAAAAAGGATTATAGTGTACTAGTGGATCAATCTTGTCTAGTTGCTTTTAATATTGGTCCCTATGAAGACAAAGTGTTTGTTGTACCCCAAAATTAAAATTTTTGTTACACTTAGACATTTTGAAGAAATGAGTACAAGTCTTGTTAAATCAATCAAAAAAGGTCAAAATTTGGGTGTGCATGTCTTAGGGATTAAAACACAAAATTTTCAAAATCTGACGATCTAGGTCTGCTTAGAGCAGTTTAACCTACAAAACCCAGATCTCAGTTTTTCATCCCTAAATTTTAGTAAAACTGCTATTTTTAGAAATTTTATAAATTTAGTAACTTTTTCTGGGTTTTCCTGAGTTTCTTTTGAAATGGATACTGGCAAAACTTTCTAAAAATAGAAATTTGGTCTGTCAGGGTCCAAACTGATTTTGATTGGCTCAAAATACTTCCATATCAGGCTAGGGCAGTCAAAATCTCAAAATAATCAGTTTCGCCCTAGTGGGTCTATTCTGCTTTTTCAGAAGCATATCAGGAGCTCCGAAGTCATCAATGGAGGTCACTTGGCTGCCAGGTGTCAGATTCAATGATCAAGCATCAAACAGAAGACGAAATGATGAACATGCATGTTGAATGAAGAAGGAAGGTGAAATCTCCCAGATTTTGACTAAGTCTGCTTGTCATGGGCGCCCCAGGAGAGAATAGGCGCCCATCTTTTTAGGGAACCATATGATGGAATTAGGGTTTGAGCTCTCAGTCAAAGTTAATCAAAACCCTCTCAGCTACGCAACAAGTCCGACAGTGCAGTCAATGGATCATCCAATCACCCAAAATTCGATATCAAACGAAGAAGTTCAAAATAGAAGACAGAATGAAAATCATGAAGATGTTTGAAAAGTTTCTAAGTCTGGAGTAAATGGGCGCCCCTAAAGGAGAAAGGCGCCCAAGCTTTTGGAGGTCTAAACAGATGAATTTTCCAGTGCAACTTCCAGCATGACTTCTCCAGAACAGATCAAGCTTTTCAACGAGATCACGAGCACGTCAATCTGAGTTGGCCGTCACCAGATGCAGCAGCCAGAACAGAAGATCTAACAGAGCCAAAGTTGAAAGCAAAGAAGAAAACACCAAAAATGGCTAACTCTGGTGAAGTTGGGCGCCCCAACTTGCCAGGGGCGCCCAAGCTTTTGATGCCTCAAATTCAACTTTTTGGCAAAGAGATCCCCAGAGAACCCCCTCCAAAATCCTCAACTTCGCGACAAGCCCAACCGTCAGTCAATCCGGGCTCCGGATCACCAAATCAAGCGAGATCATCTGTAGAAGTGAAAGGATGAAGAAATAAAAAAAATGGCTAAGTCTGCTTAAGATGGGCACCCCTGGAGAGAAAGGGCGCCCAAGATTTTGAGCCCTGAGATGTTAGAATTTGCAGATACAGCTTCTAAGATCACTTCGTCAGTTTCAGTCGAGCTATCCAATGGAGTTGACAGTCAGTCGATTGGATCAGCGTAGCTCCCGGAATCAGGATTTCATCAGAAGATTAAAGGGAAAAGGAAGAACTTGAAAATCATAAAAATGGCTAACACTGTGAAAGTTCGGAGCTCCTGGAGGAAATGGGCTCCCATGAATTTGAAGGTCGAAACGAAGTTTTTAGCTAGAAGTGTCTCCAAGGTGATTTTCTCAAAATCAGTCGAGCTTCGCGATGAATTATTCAACTCCTCCATTAGATCATCCGAACATCCAGAGATCAAGGTCAATCCAGGGGTCAAAATGGAAGAAAAGTTGAAAAACTCAGAAAAGTGGTTAAGTCTGAATGAAGTAGGCGCCTTTAGTCAAGAAGGGCGCCCAACTTACAATGCCTTAGTGAAATTTTCAAAGTTTTCAAAAGATTCAAAATGGCAAGAGGAAGGGAATGTCCAAGTTCATTGAACAGGCCAATTTTAGGGTTTTGAAGATAAAAAAAAAGAAAGCAAAGCTATCTCAAGCCCTAAATCTATTTAAGACATCTCTTCCAGTCAGTTTTCATCATTTTTTGCAGGTGGCATCCAAAGAGGAGAAAAATAGAGCAGCAAATTTGAAGTTTTATTTCAAAATCCAAGAGCTCTAGGTTGCTGATTTTTCATGAATAATTTTCAGACCAGCAACATAAGACCTTGCTTTTTCATGCTTTTTCATCCAGAAGATCAAATTTTTGAAGGAGAAGGTCAAAGATTTTTAATTTTCAGCCATCTGCGTTTCTTCATCTAATTCTTCTGAAGAATTTTTGGAGAAATTCATCAAGTTGCAGCAGCTGTTTTTTCCTTGCATGTCAGTGAAATCCTCGGAGTTTGCAAATTTTGATCATCTGGGTCATCTCAAAACAATCTTCTGAAGAAAACCCATATCACAGCTTTTTCATGAAAATTTCAAATTCTAGGGTTGGCTGCTTTTTCGATCAGCCATCAGTGTTTTTCAAATCTGATCAACTGGGTCCATTTCTAATTGTATTCTGAACAAAACCCAGGTGCCAGCTTTTTCGGTGAAAAATTGAAGAAATTAGGGTTTGCTACTTTTTCGGTCAAAATTCAAGATATTCAAAAACGGATGATCTGGGTTGTCTTGCAACGAAATTCTGAGCGAAACCCATATCTCAAAAAAAATTTCCAAAAATTTGTCCGTTTGAGACTAAAAAAACCAGCATTCTAAAAATAGAAAGTTGCTCAAAGCTTGTCTAAACATAGGCGAGTTTACAGTCATTCTTCAAGGTTTTCAATATGGAGTACACTCCCCTCGTGTTTTAGACCAAATCAGAACTATGTCAAAACTTCATCATCTCAGCTGAAGAACACAAGGAGGTGTGATATGAGAAAAATGAAAGGTATCAAAAAAGAGTTCTGCAATACTCTTCTATTGGAAATCAAGAGAAGTGTCAGAAGTATAAAGTTGCAAAGCCGCCAAGTTATCAATTAGTGAGTCATCTTTTCGGGCAACGATGTTTTTCAAGAACATAACTCATAAAGCAGCCAAAGAAGTGAAGGATTCTCTAAGTTTGATCACAGAAGTCGAGGAAATCTTGGAGAATTAAAATATTGCCTTAAGACAGTATCAATGCACTTGACCAGAACCCAATTTCCTGCTTTTTAGCGGATATGATTGAGATTTAAAGCAGCTTTCATCTAGAAGCTTTCTTTCTGCTTTCTTTCTATTCTTGGAACGATTCTTATCCATTCTTTGAAGAATAGAAAGAAGATAAATGTAATAGTTGGTGTTTCCCGCTTTTCTTGCTTTCTTAGGTGTTAGTTGTTATCTTCTTTCTAGATTTAGTAATAAAGCTTGCTTGCTGAGCAAGCCCTAGATTGTGAAAGCAAGGAGATTTTAGGGTTCCCTACTCCTCTGCTTGCCTATAAATAAAAGCCTTTGCTCATTAGTTTTCTTTAACAGTTATTGTGTTAGTAAATTGCGAGCCTGTATTGCAGCAAGTTGTTATTCAGTTTCAGTTCAATTGTGTTGTGATAGCAAATTGTTGAGCCTCTTTAGCCAACAAGGAGTTAATGTGATTGTTGTTTCTATTGTGTAAGAATAAGATTGCAAGCCTCTTTAGCTGCAATTTCTTATTCCAGGCATGTTAGAAGTGAGTTTTGTTCCAAAAGTTCGAGTAATAAAATCATGAGCCTCCTTTGCCTTGATATAAAATCTCAGACTTCCGTTATTTGTGTTTTACTTTTATGATTTTGATTCCAACTTACAGTGAAGTGTGTAGGTGTTTGTTGAGAGAGAGATTATTGAAGTATTTTGTCAGAAAATCTACCTTGTTCATTTCTAGTATCTCTTGCTCTGCTTATTACTTGAGAAGTTAGAAACGTCTTTAGTTTAAGTTAGTCATAGTTGAAGTTCTTAAATCAGAAAATCTCAGTTGCGGCGTTTGTGTTTTATAAACCTTGTGCTCTAGCTAATCAAAAAGATAGGCAACTTAGTTTTAGTTTACTTTCTTGAATACCATTAGCAAGAGGGAGCTTCCCCTCCTAATTTGAAGAGCAGTTTATTTGTGCATAGCTGTCCGTTTCAAATACGCATTCCAGAGGTGCGAATTTAAATGCCAACAGTTTTCTGGCGCCCACCGTGGGGCACGAGGCATAAAACAACAAAGAAAGCTTAGGCTTTATGTCACGGGTATGACTATCTGGCACCCTATTGCTTGATTCAGCAGAAGCAATGGGTGATAACAACAATAATGCTGGAAGGAACCTGAGACGTCCACCCCGATTACCTTGGGGTAACATCATTGGACCTTTGGCTTTGCAGAAACATCATGAATTACCTAAAGGTTCGAGGAAGCACTTTCCACGGTTTCACGGCGATGGGACTCAACACCCTGATGATCATCTTTCAGCCTTCTCAACGGCCTGCGCCATCTTGCATGTGGAACATGAAGACATCGCAGTGCGTCTCTTTGTGGAGACTCTGGCTGGGAATGCTGCTGATTGGTTCAATCACTTGGAGCCGAGCATTATCACAAGCTGGGTAACTATGATCGAGAAATTCTTGGCGAGATTCAAGCCCGCTGAAGACAGTCATCTGTTGTTTTCCCAACTTGCAAATTCAAAGATGGAGAGCAACGAGCCCATGAGGGAGTTTGTAGCAAGATTTAATCGTCTTGTTACACAACTTTCTTTTACACTTAATCCATCACCGGAGATTCTGATGAGCTGCTTCATAAATGCTCTTCCATCAGAGATAGCCTTTTTCTTGAAGACGGCAAAAGAAACAGAATTGACGGATGCACAAAGACATGCCATTGAGCTAGAAGATAATATGATCACTTCCGGCATAATGAAGAAGGATTCAATTAAGCCCCTTGTTCAGAGTTCTGTAGATCCACCGCTACAGAAGGCAGCCAATGAGATGCTCGCACTACCACCACCACAATATCAACCTCAACAACAGTATCAACCTCAGCAACTGTATCAACCAAGGAGAAATGATTTTCAGCCTTACAACAGTTATAGGCCACGGTTGCTAGCACCTCCACCAAGACAAACGGTTGAAGCTGCACCACACGCAGTATTTTGTTCCTTTCATGATACCAATGAACATACCGGTTCTACATGTCCTGAGAACTTAAGAATGAATTAGATTATGGGATATGCTGATGCTACACCCAGTTCCAGTTTCATCCCAACACCAAGTTCAAATGTTGTCTCACCACAAACGGACAACTTCGATGGCGACTCCACAGCAGGATATTTTGAACCCGTTATTGAAGAAAAAGAATACCTCCGCTACCGCTCTCTTGCAGCAAATCACGAAAGACACTCTTTTCCTGTGTTTACAGGTGCTCTGCGCTTGCAAGCGCAGAAAGAAGAAGAAGAGAGACTGCAAGCGCAAAAAGAAGAAGAGAGGTGGAGAGCTAGAGGACTAGAGAATGCTAAAGTAGTTGCTCATGACGCATCTCCGACCAAGTTTGACATTGTAGATGCCTTGATGAAGAACACGGTGCAGATTTCATAGTTGGAATACCTTCGTGATCATCCTGAGCAGCTAGATAGAATAATACATGTAAAGAAAGAAGGTTCATTTCAGCCGACTTTGCTCGAGTCATCTATTGCAGTAAAAGAAAAGCCTAAACCTTTCTATATATCTTTGTATATAGGAGGATTTAAACTGAGCAATTGTATCATTGATTCAGGAGCCTCAGACAACGTAATGCCTCTACAAGTGATAAAAGCATTGGGACTCTCGTGCACAGAAACTCAGAATGAGTGTTATTCGCTTCAGTCTGAGTCGGTGCCATTAGTCGGACAAATGAAGAACACTCAAGTAAGGTTGGCGGCATGTCCAGAGAAAAGAATTGTGATGAATATCCTAGTGGCTGACATTCCACCCAGCTACGGGATGTTGTTGAGCCAGAGCTTCTGCAGAGATCTTGGTGGTGCAATGCAGTTAGATTGGTCGTCCGCAATCATTCCTGTGGAGGAAGACAGAATCAAGATAGAACCTGAATCCAAATCCCAATTCATGGTGGTGAAAATCCCAAACCCCCCACCCCAAATTCTGTATCAAGGAACGGGTCTTAGTAATTATGTGACGCTGTCAGAGTTAGAAACTGAAGACCAAAACATGGCTTGTCCAGAAAAGAGACTGACAGAAGATACAAATTTATGGACAATACAGTTCAATGGAGGTGGTTCTAATACAAAATCAGGAGCAGGGGAAGTGATCATCTCCCCTAAAGAACAATTGTACCCATTGTCATATGGCCTACAATTGGAGTTTACTGAAGCTGAAAAAGAGGCGCTTTTATTAGGCCTCAAAAATGCCAAAGATATGGGAATTGAACTCCTATGTGTTAAAGGGGATGTGGAGTTGATCGATGAGCCAATCAAAGGATATTTCTAGGTCAGAAAGGATCATCTACGACATTATAGAAATCGGGTGTGGAACGCAATCGATTGGTTTGAAGAGTTCGATAGCAAAGATATCTCGAAGATGGACAAAAGAGACATCCCAGAGATCGATGATAAAGACATCCCAAAGATCGACAACAGAGTCATCTCGAAGATGAACGACAACAAAGTTGGTGACTCAGTGGTACCTGCTTCCTTCCTTGCACCATATTCCGACTTTTGTCAAGGTGCCTCTAGCTGGACGTATGAAGATATGAGAATCTTCATCCCTAAAGATTTGTCTCCTGCGATACCCAAGAGAAGAGAAGTAAAGCCTTTCCGGCAGAAATGACATCCTTCAGAGGTGGAGTAAATTTTCTGTGAATATTTTCCTTTATGCTTTCATGATGTGTTTCCCCTTTCCGTGATGTGATCGTTATGTTGTGTTTCCCCTTTCCGTAACAGTCCTATCGTATTTTAGGTGATTAGAAGTCTTGTGTTAGGTGATTTGTAGGGAAGTCCAACTATTAGGTGATTTCTAGGAAGTCCTGTTTCAGGTGACTTAGGGAAAGTCTTGCAAATAGGTGATTAGGAAATAATGCAAACTTCGATACCCAAAGGACAAGGCACTAGTCTAAGCTCAAAACTCCAGAGATTCTATGGTTCTCCTATGCCGTAAGTATCCGCCATGGTCCCCAAACAGAGCCAATGTTGTACCCCAAAATTAAAATTTTTGTTACACTTAGACATTTTGAAGAAATGAGTAAAAGTCTTGTTAAATCAGTCAAAAAAGGTCAAAATTTGGGTGTGCATGTCTTAGGGATTAAAACACAAAATTTTCAAAATCTAACGATCTGGGTCTGCTCAGAGCAGCTTAACCTACAAAACCCAGATCTCAGTTTTTCATCCCTAAATTTTAGGAAAACTGCTATTTTTAGAAATTTTCTAAATTTAGTAACTTTTTCTAGGTTTTTCAGGGTTTCTTTCGAAATGGATACTGGCAAAACTTTCTAAAAATAGAAATTTGGTCCATCAGGGTCCAAACTGATTTTGATTGGCTCAAAATACTTCCATATCATGCTGGTGCAGTCAAAATCTCAAAATAATAAATTTCGCCCTAGTGGGTCTAGTCTGCTTTTTCAGAAGCATATCAGGAGCTCCGAAGTCATCAATGGAGGTCAGTCGGCTGCTAGGTGTCAGATTCAATGATCAAGCATCAAACAGAAGACGAAATGAAGAACATGCATGTTGAATGAAGAAGGAAGGTGAAATCTCCCAGATTTTGACTAAGTCTGCTTGTCATGGGCGCCCCAGGAGAGAATAGGCGCCCATCTTTTTAGGGCACCATATGATGGAATTAGGGTTTGAGCTCTCAGTCAAAGTTATTCAGAACCCTCTCAGCTTCGCAACAAGTCCGACAGTGCAGTCAACGGATCATCCAATCACCCAGAATTCGATATCAAACGAAGAAGTTCCAAATAGAAGATAGAATGAAAATCATGAAGATGTTTGAAAAGTTTTTAAGTCTGGAGTAAATGGGCGCCCCTGAAGGAGAAAGGTGCCCAAGCTTTTGGAGGTCTAAACAAATGAATTTTCCAGTGCAGCTTCCAGCATGACTTCTCCAGAACAGATCAAGCTTTTCAACGAGATCACGAGCACATCAATCTGAGTTGGCAGTCACCAGATGCAGCAACCGAAACAGAAGATCTAACAGAGCCAAAGTTGAAAGCAAAGAAGAAAAAACCTAAAATGGCTAACTCTGGTGAAGTTGGGCGCCCCAGCTTGCCAGGGGCGCCCAAGCTTTTGATGTCTCAAATTCAACTTTTTGGCAAAGAGATCCCCAAAGAACCCCCTCCAAAATCCTCAGCTTTGCAACAAGCCCAACCGTTAGTCAATCCGGGCTCCGGATCACTAGATCAAGCAAAATCATCCGTAGAAGTGAAAGGATGAAGAAATAAAAAAAATGGCTAAGTCTGCTTAAGATGGGCGCCCCTGGAGAGAAAGGGCGCCCAAGATTTTGAGCCCTGAGATGTTAGAATTTGCAGATACAGCTTCTAAGATCACTTCGTCAGTTTTAGTCGAGCTATCCAATGGAGTTGACGGTCAGTCGATTGGATCAGCATAGCTCCCGGAATCAGGATTTCATTAGAAGATTAAAGGGAAAAGGAAGAACTTGAAAATCATAAAAATGGCTAACACTGTGAAAGTTCGGAGCCCCTGGAGGAAATGGGCTCCCATGAATTTGAAGGTCGAAACGAAGTTTTTAGCTAGAAGTGTCTTGTTATCATGGAATCTAGCAACGCTTGATTCACGGATAACCCCCCTACGAAACTTGTCCGTTTCCGAGGTTCGCGAAGTTCAAGCACGCAAAACGAGGTATTTTCAACCCACCTTGAAATGCGTTCTAAAGCCTCAAACAGTCAGTTTGAGCATCCCCCTATGTTCGCCTCGTGAAGACCTTCGAAACAAGCCCCTTCGCGAAGTCTCACTGTTTGTACTTAGTTAATTATGAAAAATGCAGTTGCACTGAAAAAGTGCACTCCTGCTCACAAGCCAAAAATTGGCTAAGTATAAAAAGTGTAGGGGCGCTGATTTTCAGCGCCCCTGCATGAAAGTGAATTTTTCAAAATGTAATAGCGCTGAAAAAGTGCGCTATTACACTTTTTTTTTCAGACTTAGTTAAATTGTGAAAGATGCAGTTGTGCCAAAAAAGTGCGCTCTAACTCATCCAAAAATTGGCTAAGTGTTGAAAGTGCAGTGGCGCCAAAAATTAGCGACCCTGCATAAAAAGTGAATTCTCCAAAATGTAAGAGCGCTGAAAAAGTGCGCTCTTACACTTTTTTTCCAGACTTAGTCATTTTTTGTGCAATGGTGCTGAATTTTAGCACCTTTGCACTTTTTCCATACTTAGTCATTTTTTTGTGCAATGGTGCTGAATTTTAGCACCTTTACACTTTTCTTCCAGACTTGGTCATTTTTTTTTGTGCAATGGTGCTGAATTTTTGCACCTTTACACTTTTGGCAACTTTTACCTTAGTCTCTTCAAACTTGCTCTATTTCCATTCCGAACCCCGTTTCTTCGCTCCCGCATTGTTTTTCGTGCCTAGTTGCTCGTTTCTTGCTTGCTCAACATCGTTTCTCGCTTCACGCTTCCCAATGCTACCTTTTCTGCTAACGTCTATTGATTCACCATCCTTGCAGTTTCTCTCCAGATTTCATCAAGTGATCCTAAAGGTGACATCTTCTGATCCAGTGAACTATCCCAGATCTACAAAGAAGCCGTTATGCAACAAGTTGAGGATGACAGTTTTTCCCAGAGCCTCAATACATATCATTTGCAATATATGGCTGACACTTGATAATTTCAAGATGCATCTTTGCGGGTGCAAGAAAATCCATTCATTTTCCAGAAGGCCGATCACAAGAGCTCACACCCTTGTAGATTACACAGTCGGCCTAGATGATGCGTTCATACAGGAGACCAAGAAGAAGTATAAAGACTCCGCGCCCAAAGCAGGGAACCATGAAGATTCTTGATCTCCGATGTTGAACATTTTGATGCATCCTTTTATGCATCTTGTAAATATTTCCTGACATTTTATATGTCTTTTTGTAAATTGTAATTACACCAAGTTCGAAGATGTAATCTTTTGAAAACAAATTACACTTTGACTTTGGTCAAAGTTAGGTGAGATCTCCTAAAATCGCTCACCTAACTTTCCTTGATTTCCTAAATTATTTTCCTAATTTTGCTCATCCCTCTTTCTATATAATGTGAGGGTTTTCCATTGTAAATTTATCCTTTAGGATTTTGCAACGAAGTGCTGCCCTTTTTTGAAGCAAATTTGTGAAACTTTGCGTTCATGCTTTGTGAATGGAATTTGATCAATAAAGAAGAGGATTGCAAACCAAACTTTGCATTGGATTCGATACTTTTATGAATTGATCTCATTGGTGGTAATTAGGTGATGAAATCTGAAGGACTCTAAATGATTTATGTAAACTTTGTGTTGCATCTATTATTTAGATTCGCATTTGTGTTTTGTTTAACTTTGGTTGAATGATCTACAAGACTTTGTGCTTGTAATTGTTCATGCTCTTGGATAATTTGGTTGGATGATCTACAAGACTTTGTGCTTGTAATTGTCCATGTTGTTCGAGGAATTGCTGCGTCTAAGAAGACTTTGTGCTTCTAACGTGACAAACGGTACACTCTTCACAGATCCAACATTGAAAAAGCTACGGAACGACTTTGTGCCTTCGTGAGCTTTCCCTTTTACTTTATCTGTTTATTGTTAATTACTTCTGGTATCTCTACGCTTCGCTTTGACAAGATAGAGGTATTGGTATTACTGCTAGTTGATCGTTTCAAGTTGTTAAGAATTGTGAACTTCCAACAGTGAAGCATTGAAAACATCTTCTCTGAAAAAAGAGAGAAGGATGAATGTAACACACACCCCCCACTTCGTAAGTTTTGTGTACATTTTGTAATTACTTGTTTGTTTTACTATCGCTTCTGTTAGCAGTAAGAAGGGCGCCTCCCCTTTCCGAGAGGAGAGATTCATATCTCACATAGCTGTGGCTGAAGTCCAAGTTGTGTAATCTATCAAAAAGTTGATTACATAATTTTCACCCAACATGTCTCCAAGGTGATTTTCTCAGAATCAGTCGAGCTTCGCGATGAATTATTCAGCTCCTCCATCAGATCATCCGAACATCCAGAGATCAAGGTCAATCCAGGGGTCAAAATGGAAGAAAAGTTGAAAAACTCAGAAAAGTGGTTAAGTCTGAATGAAGTAGGCGCCTCTAGTCAAGAAGGGCACCCAACTTACAATTCCTTAGTGAAATTTTCAAAGTTTTCAAAAGATTCAAAATGGCAAGAGGAAGGGAATGTCCAAGTTCATTGAACAGGCCAATTTTAGGGTTTTGAAGATAAAAAAAAAGAAAGCAAAGCTATCTCAAGCCCTAAATCTATTTAAGATATCTCTTCTAGTCAGTTTTCATCATTTTTTGCAGGTGGCATCCAAAGAGGAGAAGAATAGAGCAGCAAATTTGAAGTTTTATTTCAAGATCCAAGAGCTCTAGGTTGCTGATTTTTCATGAATAATTTTTAGACCAGCAGCATAAGACCTTGCTTTTTCATGCTTTTTCATCCAGAAGATCAAATTTTTGAAGGAGAAGGTCAAAGATTTTTAATTTTCAGCCATCTAGGTTTCTTCATCTAATTCTTCTGAAGAATTTTTGGAGAAATTCATCAAGGTGCAGCAGCTGTTTTTTCCTTGCATGTCAGTGAAATCCTCGGAGTTTGCAAATTTTGATCATCTGGGTCATCTCAAAACAATCTTCTGAAGAAAACCCATATCATAGCTTTTTCATGAAAATTTCAAATTCTAGGGTTGGCTGCTTTTTCGATCAGCCATCAGTGTTTTTCAAATCTGATCAACTGGGTCCATTTCTAATTGTATTCTGAACAAAACCCAGGTGCCAGCTTTTTCGGTGAAAAATTGAAGAAATTAGGGTTTGCTACTTTTTCGGTCAAAATTCAAGATATTCAAAAACAGATGATCTAGGTTGTCTTGCAATGAAATTCTGAGCGAAACCCATATCTCAAAAAAAATTTCCAAAAATTTGTCCGTTTGAGACTAAAAAAACCAGCATTCTAAAAATAGAAAGTTGCTCAAAGCTTGTCTAAACATAGGCGAGTTTACAGTCATTCTTCAAGGTTTTCAATATGGAGTACACTCCCCTCGTGTTTTAGACCAAATCAGAACTATGTCAAAACTTCATCATCTCAGCTGAAGAACACAAGGAGGTGTGATATGAGAAAAATTAAAGGTATCAAAAAAGAGTTGTGCAATACTCTTCTGTTGGAAATCAAGAGAAGTGTCAGAAATATAAAGTTGCAGAGCCGCCAAGTTATCAATTAGTGAGTCATCTTTTCAGGCAATGATGTTTTTCAAGAACATAACTCATAAAGCAGCCAAAAAAGTGAAGGATTCTCTAAGTTTGATCACAGAAGTCGAGGAAATCTTGGAGAATCAAAATATTGCCTTAAGACAATATCAATGCACCTGACCAGAACCCAGTTTCCTACTTTTTAGCGGATATGATTGAGATTTAAAGCGGCTTTCATCTAGAAGCTTTCTTTCTGCTTTTTATCTATTCTTGGAACAATTTTTATCCATTCTTTGAAGAAGAGAAAGAAGATAAATGTAATAGTTGGCATTTCCCGCTTTTCTTGCTTTCTTAGGTGTTAGTTGTTATCTTCTTTTTAGATTTAGTAATAAAGCTTGATCGCTGAGCAAGCCCTAGATTGTGAAAGCAAGGAGATTTTAGGATTCCCTACTCCTCTGCTTGCCTATAAATAAGAGTCTTTGCTCATTAGTTTTCTTTAACGGTTATTGTGTTAACAAATTGCGAGCCTGTATTGCAGCAAGTTGTTATTCAGTTTCAGTTCAATTGTGTTGTGATAGCAAATTGTTGAGCCTCTTTAACCAACAAAGAGTTAGTGTGATTGTTGTTTCTATTGTGTAAGAATAAGATTGCAAGCCTCTTTAGCTGCAATTTCTTATTCCAGGCATGTTAGAAGTGAGTTTTGTTTCAAAAGTTCGAGTAATAAAATCATGAGCCTCCTTTGCCTTGATATAAAATCTCAAACTTCCGTTATTTGTGTTTTACTTTTATGATCTTGATTCCAACTTACAGTGAAGTGTGTAGGTGTTTGTTGAGAGAGAGATTATTGAAGTATTTTGTCAGAAAATCTACCTTGTTCATTTCTAGTTTCTCTTGCTCTGCTTATTACTTGAGAAGTTAGAAACGTCTTTAGTTTAAGTTAGTCGTAGTTGAAGTTCTTAAATCGAAAATCTCAGCTGCGGCGTTTGTGTTTTATAAACCTTGTGCTCTAGCTGATCAAAAGATAGGCAACTTAGTTTTAGTTTACTTTCTTGAATACCATCAGCAAGAGGGAGCTTCCCCTCCTAATTTGAAGAGCAGTTTATCTGTGCATAGCTGTCCATTTCAAATACGCATTCCAAAGGTGCGAATTTAAACGCCAACAGTGTTGACATAGTGTTGATGGATGCATGTTATTTATTGTTGGGATTTAGTAATGCTTTGGCAATATAATTGGAAGGTATTCAACTATGGGGAAGAGAACTCCTATAGAGTACAACATGATGGGAAGAAACATCTTTTAGAGCAATGGAAAGAAGAGGGGACATCTAACATTTCAGCATTATCATTTTTAACAATAGGCTATAAGAATTTTTGCAAATAGACTAAAGGAGGAGTCTTTTATCTACTATGCCCAAGAGAAGAAAGTTCTAGAGAGAAAATCCCAAAAGGAGTGCAAAAATTGTTAGCGGAGTATTCCAATGTGAATCCAATAGGATTACTATAAGGACTACCTCCCTTTTGAGGTATAACTCACCTAATTGACTTGGTCTCGAGATCAAAATTCCCTAACCAAGCTACTTATAGGTTGGATTCACAAGAAAATAAGGAAATGAGAAGGCGAATTTCTGAGTTGTTAGCAAAAAGATTCATAAGGGAGAGCATGAGTCCTTGTGCCATGCCTTCTTTACTTTCACCTAAGAAAGGAGGAAAGTGGAAAATATTTTAGAATCTAGAGTTATCAACAAGATCATAGTGTAGTTTCAATATCCATTACATAGAAAGGATGACATCTAGATTGATTGGCTAGTTCGATTATATTCTCCAAGGTATATTTGAGGAGTGAATTATTATTAGATCCAAATTTGGGAAGGTGATGAATGGAAGATAGGGTTCAAAACATAGTTACCGGGGGACACAGGGTACGTGTACTGGTACGGGGATGGGGACGTCAATCAAATTAGGGTACGTGAGTTAAATGAATAAGGAGACAGCTATTTTATATGTAAATGATTCACCGAAAATTTTTGGTAGGGGGACTGGTACATTGTCTATGTTCCCGTAATGGAGAATCCTAACAACTATAGTTCAAAACCAAGGATAGTTTGTATGAATGGTTGCTGATGCCATTTGAATTGTCTAATGCTCTTGCCACTTTTATGTTAACCATGAATCCGGTATTCAACCCTTACATTGGGAAATTTGTTATAATTTACTTTGATGAAATTTTGAATTTTATCAAATATTTGGAAGAGCATTTGAGACATTTGAATGTAGTGTTTGATACACACTGAGTAAAAAAATTATTGGTAAACATTAAGAAGAGTGAACTTTGTAAAGAAAGGTTGATCTACCTTTCAGAACATGATTTTGAAAGATGAAATGAGCATGGATCCAAAAAAGATTAGAGCCATACTTAAATGGCTTGTTCCTTAAAGCGTTATAGATGTGAGGAGTTTTAATGGGTTTATGAACATTTTAAAGAGATTTATCAGATACCTTAGTGAGGTAAGTACACCATTGACCAAGTGCAGCAAAAGGCAGAAATATTCTTCAACAGTGCTTTCCAACATTGGTTGTGGCAACAAGAATGATGCAGATAAGCCTCTATTCCTGCAAATTAGTCTCAAGAAAACAAATACTCTATCCTGCACATCAACTCCAACAAAAGGCATTATTCATACGGTTTATACTTAGGACTATAACAGTAACAAGACCAGATGCTGAAATTAAAAGTGGAAGAAAAAATGCTAAAAGGTTATTCAAAGCAAAAAATGATACGGTGTTGTTTGCACTCTTTATGAAAAAAGAATACTGAATTGAACACACAATATAGCAGGCCTTGGAGCAGCTGGAAGAAAACAATAGCACTGCTCGGCACCATCACTAACTCTAATAGCTGTAACCTTCTATTATTCTTAGATCCCTTGTCACTTTCTCCAAGAGAAAAACTACCCCAAACAACAAAACTCCTACTGAAAACCAAAGACTAAAAGCTAGCAAGGGAAAACCCCATCAAACGGCTGCAACAACTACTACAAGAGTTGTTACAAACCAAAATTTAACACAAACAAAAGATGGGAACTGCTGGAATAGTGGGGGACCCAACATGAAGAGGGAAGTTACATAATCCTCCCCACCTCTAAAAAGAATTCTGAACCTCCAAGTTCAAAAGAACTGAATTTGGTAAATTTCATCTAGAATTTCGTAGCCATTATTACGAGTGTAGACCTTCTAGTAGTATTGTCTTCAAAGTAGTCACATGGGATTTCTTGGCACAATCCAGGTCACCACGAAAACTTCCAACCATTCTCTTCCAAAGTCAGAAGTCCAGTGCTGATTCCACCATTTGGTCGGGCAGGCAAAACCAGGAGAAGTCTCTAGTGTGGGGCTGACCAAATAATTGCTGCTACTACCACCCACAGACCTAAGACTTTTTCCCTTGTTCCAATCATGTTTTGTATCACTTCTTTTCGACTGAGTTAGGATGTCACCCTTGACCAAACTCTTGCTGACATTTTTGGAGTTTTTTCTATGATCGTGCTCATATCTCACAATTCACTATCCCCTTCAGTCCAATGAGAGTGAAGATCACAATCAACTGAAACTTCAACATCTATCTCTTGAGGTGCACCTATAATCTTGTTAGTTGAATTTTGTTGCAGCTCCACATCAATTTTTGGTTGTACCTCACTCTTAAGTCATTTTCCTCTATTACACCTAGGCCTGCTAAAATAGACAAAGCTGCCACTTCAAATGCTCCTTCCTCTTTCCACAGTTTTAAGAGTGTTTTTCTTCCTTCATGTTGAACCTCATAAGTATTCTCTCTAGCTTGATGGATTATGTCTCGGTCAAACTACCAAGGCCTATCCAACAACTGGCATGCATTCATTGGCACCACATCATAGAGCACTTCATCCACATAAAGACCAATTTTGAATGCAACAAGACAAGATTTATCCACAAACACACTATGATCATTCTTTAACGAAGAAATCTTGTAGGAGTTAGATTTTGGAATGCAAGCAAGCTGTAATTTGTCAATCATTTCTATACTTACTAAATTGTTGGTCAATCCACCATCTATGATCACCTTACACACCTTGTCATGACATTTGCATTTCACTCAAAAGACACTCTTCCTATTGCAATCAACTTCAAGTGTTTCTTTGTCCCCAAATATTAAGGTTCTTCTCAACATCAAGTTCTCTCCCAACTCTACTTTAGGTTCTTCTATCTAGGGTTCTTCTTCTTCTTGGGCCACCATCACCTTCTTAAGTTTTTGAGGGCAGCCTATGGCCTATGGGTTTCATTACAAATAAAGCCTCTCAAGTGCTTCAAGTTTCCAAAATATTGTCATTCTCATCCCCTACCTCCAAAGCCTTCCCATCCTCGAAATTCATCCTTCACATTCTTTCCTTCTTCTGGCTCTTCACTTATGGTAGGTTTTGAAGTAACCTCTTTCCCTTTATTTTGACTACTATCACCCCTTTTACTCACCATTTTGTTTTTTCAGTTCAATTTCTACTTTTCCTTTTAAGTCATATTCATAAGCGTTGTCTACAATAGGTACTTTCACCAAAGTGAGCTCATCTTGAAGTTGAAACGTAAGGCCATTATATATTGGGCTACAACATGCCCTTCACTCTCCTATATATATGTTCATATTTGAAGCCTCATAAATTGCTCAGCATAAGTCTATTCTAATTGATCCCTTTGTTTCAAGTTCTAAAATTCTCCAAATAATTTTAGCTGGTAATCAAAAGGCAAGAATCGATCTCTTAGATGTTTCAACATTTTATGGCACAGTCTAGTTTTTTCCTTTCCTTATCTTTTTCTCAAACTTTGCACATTCTCCCACTGTCCAGAGTTGCATGCGGATGTTCCGATTTTCACTTTTAGGATTATCCTCATCAATGTCTTCCATCTTGAAATACTTCTCCAATTCCTGGATCCAATTTAGGAATAAATATGGTTGAACTCGCCCTTTAAGTCTGATATATCAACTATTATCTTGGAGCTGTGTTTGGTCACAGCTTCAATCAATCTCTTCATAGGGTCTACTACCCTAGCAACATTTCTCAAGTTCTCATGTTCCTCTTCAGACTCATCCAGATGTAATCTGACCTAACTATCTTCCAATCTCCTAAGCCATCCATCAACTCCAACAAAAGGTACTATACCTACAGTTCATACATAGGACAATAAACAATGACAAGACCAAACACAGAAATTAGAAACTGTAGAAAACATGCTCAGGTTATTCCAAGCAAAAAAAAAGCTACGGCACTGCTTCCTTTATTCAAGAACAAAAGAAATAAATACTGGACTGAACACACAATATAGCAAGCCTTAGAGAAGCCAGAGGAAAACAACAACACTCAGCACCATCACCAACTCTAATACCTCTGACCCTCCATTATTCCAAGATCGATTCACTTTCTCCAAAAGAAAAACTACCCAAAACAACAAAACTCCTACTTGTTGGAATATTTAATCTTGAGCGGGAAAGTGCATTTAATGCACAGTCAGATGAGATCCATTTTGGATCGTTCCCCCCAATTGCATTGTCAGATATTTGTTGTCCCAATTAATGTGCTTTGGCAGAAAATTAACTCTGGTAGATGAATTTGAAATTGGGCGGCAAATTGGAAAAGGGAAAACAAGACAAAAAGAAGAATAGAATGTTTTTTAGTTAGTTTTTTGCAGCAGCAAGACAAGGAGGAATGTTCAATAGAACACGGAACTACATGAAGGGAATGTTCAGGAGAACTTGCAACAGCAGAAGACATTGACAGACAGCAGTACTCAAGTGCTCCGGAATATCTCCAATGCTCCAGAATATCTCCAGCACACAGAAAGCTCCAGTGTGATACGCAGTTTGTTGTAAGAAAAATATACAGATTTTTTGTGTAATCATTTTGAATGTAATCTTTTTGTGAATGAATGAAATAGAAAATATTCTACCTCCTTGTCTTGTTGTCTCTTTGGTCTGTGTTTTTATCTTTGCCCACTTTAGTAGGGATTTTTTCCCAACACTACCGAAAACCAAAGACTAGAAGCTACAAAGGGAAAACCCCCTCAAAAGACCGCAACAGCTATCACAACAGCCATTGCAAACCAAAATAACACAAACAAAATATGGGAAACTGATGAAAGAGTGGGGGACCCTGCCTTAAAGAGGGCGGTTACATCAAAGAGGAATTATTCTACATAAATAATTCATTTAACTATCCAAATATATCAGAAAATACACAAATTCCCAGTGCAACAAAACACAAGAGTAATTCAATGATCCGAAATCTTAAGTGGGCATTGGTATGGCTGAGATCTCAAATGCAATAAAAAGGGAAAAAATATTTAGAGAAAAATTCTAAATAAAGCAATTAAATGGAAGAATTCAATTTCCATTATCTATTAAGATTCAGAATGCAATATAAAGGGCGAAATGCATCATTGAAAAAGCACACCAACTCCTAATGCAATTAGGGGAGTGTTGGTGTACGTTTTATCATCCACCGAACACACAGAATAAAATGTCGAAAGACACTCTATCCTCTCTTGGAAAACCACCGCGTATGCTAAGATTGCGAGAAGATCATATGGCGATTCCAAGGTTTCTTTCGTCAGGTCTTGACATGTGGATAAGCTCAATGGGCGTTGTGATTTGCTGGTAATACACAAAGGGACTTACGTTAAAGAATTTCTCACAAGTTCGGGACTTAGACGGATTTATCATTAAAGGCTTCTTTGATTAGGACTTTCAGTTTGGATCTTGAAAAAAGAAAGGCAAAAAGATAAGGGTTTAGAGGATCTATTCTATGGCTAGGAATTTAAGAGACAGTAAAGATCAAGTGAAACAAGTAACCACACTTTGCTTCGCCTCCCTCGGACAACTACGTAAAGTGGGTGCAATCTTCAAAGGGTGTGATTATAATTTTCAAGCCTCGAATGAGACCGAAGTTAAGCATCCACAATCACAAGCTCAGGCTAACTTTACGCATCAAATGAAAATCATCCATCCAAAGAAAGTATGAGCAATATTTCACCATTTAATCTATATGATCAATCTCGCATTCACTTAACAAACATTCAAAGCAAATTCTACTTAATTTAATTCTAATTCTAATCTATGGTAGAAGAAGTTATGCAACCTTGCTCACTACTTGACAATAAAAGTGGTTCAAAGAAAATCATGCATAAGAGCTTTTATTATCGGAAATAGTCTAAATGCAACAATTTCATACACTGTCTCCACACAAATGAAAGTGAGAGATCACCAGTTTAAATAGAGTTTTCAAAATCAAATGAAAGGCCGAGATTAAAACAACATCAACGGCCAAGATTAATACAACCCAACCCTAATTAGGGTTTCCCAAAATAACATTAGTTAACATCCAGCAAACAAGCAGTAACAAGCAGTGAAGTCGCAATTGGAGCTATCTTCAAGGGAAGGTGTCCCTATCTTCTTGGGCAGCATTGTGCTCGATGAATCTCGACACGACCGTGACAACTTCCTCCATCGTGACTGGCGGCAGCATGCTTATCCTGAATTCAAGCCCGTCCAAATCCTCAGCACATTTGGCGAAGGTGTTGTCCCAATCCGCCTCCTGTCTCACAAAATCATCCCGGATAGACAAGAGATTTGCCACTTTTGCGAAATCCTGTCTCAGAATTGGTCCAGTAGTAGAGAAGAAAACTTCCTGAACCTTATGCTTCAACCTCTCTAGTTGCATGTCGTTTTCCCAGACAATCTCTCGGTCAAACACATCTGCAGCTATCATATAAATCTTCTCTTGGATTTCTTTAACTTGCTCCTCAACTCTGAGCCCATCCGCCTTTGCCTTCTCCAGAACTTCGCTCCGTATAGTCACTGCCCAAAACCAATGGTAAAAATCATAAGCTGCTTCTACAACAATCACCTTTCCTTCAACCAATTCTTCCCTTGGAACGCCTTTCAGTACTTTGAGGCATTGAATGAGCCTCTCTTGGATGTTTGGGAGGTTGTCCCAAGTTTCCGCCATGTCAACCAATCTGGAAAGAAAAGAAGTTTGTCCATAGGCAAGCCCCAATTTCTCCATAAACGAGGCTACTTCCGTGCCCTCGCTTAACATCCATTCCTGGGCCTCCTTGGTTGTGACCATCCCTTGCTCCACATCCTTGGCCATCTCCTGCGAGGAATTGAGAAGAGGAGGAGCTACTGCATCACCCTGATTGAGTGGTTGGGTCAGATGTCGTATATACTCCTTCAAGCGTTCGACTTCCCTTTTGTATTCCTTTTTTGCCACTTCTTTTTTCAATCTCGCCTTGACAGTTGAGACGGAATTATCCAATTCTTCCACTTCCTGGCCTTTTGTTGTTGGGCCAATATCTATAGTGGTTATGGTGTACTCCTGGGGAGTGATCTCATCCTGTGCTTTATCCACTGTTGGTACTGCGACGTGTATGGAACGGCCGCCGACTTCGTCCCTCTGAATGGTGGAAAATTTCTTGGCAGGTTTCTTGGTAGCAACCTGTTCCAACCTTGCCAAGAAATCCGTAGTATCATCTTCTTCTTGGACCTCTACTGGTGCCTGAATCTTCATCCTCTCTATCAGCCAATTTGGAATGGTAGGCTACTCGATACCATCTTCCTCCTGAGCGTTCTCTTCATTTGGAACATCCAAGACTCCTCTGAGGGTGGAAATCATTCCCTCTTCGAAGTCATCATTTTGGACTTCCACTTCATTATCCGAACCCAGTATTTCTGTGCCCGTAGGTGATGAGGGCTCATCATTATCCAACTGGATCGGCTCATTGTTCTCTTCCTGAACTGCAGAAGGTCTCATCATTTCGGCCAAGGATTCATCTGCAGTAGCCACCAGCTCATCAATATTATGAGATACCGCAGAATGAGATGGTTCTATCCTCTGTCGTTTTGGAGCAGGCTCTATGCTTGGAACTACTTCTTTCCTCTTCTCGCCAATCTCAACCAAATCATCATGATAGGATGCGCCAGCATTAGAGGAGTATGACTCCGTCTCGCTCAGTAAATCATACGTGAGCATTATTCTTTTCTGCCTCAACTCCTGGACCTGATGGTCGACCCACCACTGAGAGTACTTAATCACTGGTCTCATCAATGTTGCCAAATTTGAGTGCTCAGGCTTCGACCACTTCACAAAAGGAAGAGGTCGGCTCTCCTCGAAGCAAGGCTGGACATAATTTCCATTGTCCTGCAACTAATTGGGCACCCGACAAAGTTCGGTTGCCCTCAAAGTCCACTGGCACTCTAGACCACAATCTTCTCCTGACTTCATACTCATCAGCGACGTTTGCCCAGAAGACCTCCAATTCCACTCTGTGTCAGTATCTTCTCCCATCCACTGTCTGAATATGATGATGCAGGTCAAAATTGGCCCTAGACTTATAGGCTGTGAATGGGTACCACTGGATTTCTAGCTTGGCGCCCTCAGCTGCTTGCGCTGACGAACAGGACTCTAACATATTCCCAATAAAGAATGGGAATGTAACAGTTGCCTTCTTACTTGGCCTTTGGATGTTCTGGTATTCTTCCAGTTGCCTCAGGACTTCAAGCAAAATCATCCGATGGATAGATAGGCAACTTGCAAGGATTTCCAATGAATCCCTAGATCCTGACATATGTAAATTTTGGAAACTGGATAAACCAGAATCCATACCTACTGATCAAACCTTTTGCTTCGTGACTCAGCCTTTGATGCGTTCCTCCCTGAAGTGTTCTTGTGATGTACATTAAGAAAGCATCGTGCACCCACCTGAAATGAGATTTCTCCCTTAGCTAAAGTTGCGGGTAGCAATCATAAGGCTTGAATTCATTTTCTCCATTGCCAACTTTGCCTTTGCAAACCAGTCCTGAGTATTTATATGTCCTGGCCAATAAATAGACAATGTACGAGCTCATGTGAAAAGACTTGGTCTTTTCCAAATTGGTCAACTGCTCGTGAAGATTGTTGCTTATCATTCGAGACCAACTGAACATCTTCAAGCCGGAAGTGACTTCATCTATAAAATAATACATCCATGTTTCAAAATATGCACCTTGTGGGTTGCCAGCTATCCTGTTGAGCATCAGAATGATATCCCCATAGTCCTCTTTAAAATTTGTCTGGTGTGGCTTCTTAGGCATTTTCTTCGTGGATGACCAGTCTAGGCTTCTCCAGCCATGCCTTATTAACATTTGTGGTGCATAACTCAGACTGGCTGTCATACAATCCCTTGGCTTCCTCCTTGGTTTTGTAGATGGTACGGGAATGTGTTGGGATGCCGAATGTCTCCTATATTGCCACCTCTCCAAGGTGAGCCAGAACCCTTCCGTCAAGTGCAACGATTTGTCTTTTCTGAGCATTGTAGTGGATGGCACATTCTACCATTAACTCAGCACAATCCATTGCAGGCGGGAATCCAATTGCTTGAAAAATTCCATTCCTCACCATTCGTCTGGCAATTGGTGTCGGAAGTCCCTCATGTCCGTATACTCTCTTCTTGAACTCTACGAAGTCAACATGTCCCAGATCAATGTCTACAACATTTTTCCATTTGGAATTTATTTTTGACTCTCGTTGTACCCCCTTGCTGGTGAACTTCATTGGCACCTTCTTCGATGACTCTCCTGCCGTGGTCATTAACCTGCAGTAAAAATACTAACATTAATACGAAGACTTTAAAATAATTCATTCTCGTGCCTTGTGTTCGAATATTTTACTTTCAGCTCATTAAATAATTAAACTTCTGCGAAAAAGCAAGCTGAAAGTGAATGAATTTAATTGAAATTTAGCTAGAACTTAGCCAGAAGGAAAAAGACAGAAGGAGAAATGATGAATTTATCCAATTGAACTCCAAACCTCAGGAAAGAACTTCTGGCTGCAGATCAGATTTAAACTTCGAGAATTTAATCAAAAATCAAGTGACAAAGTGCGCCTGTCTTGCTGAGAAGTTCGACTTTCAGTAAATAAATCCTTCACTTCAAAAAAATTACTTCCTCAGCATAAAATTATTCCTTCTAAAAAAAATCGATCTTGCCTGTAGTAGAATTGATCATCTTACAATTTCGAGAGATAAATGTTCTCTTTAGCTGAGTCTATGAAAAATGAGTTGCTGAAACTCATTATAATGCTGAAGAATTTGATTTGTTTTAGCAACTGCCTCTTTCTCTCTCAATTTCGATTTGTTTTCTCTTCTTCAAACAAGCAAGTTTCCATTTTTTTTTTTTGAAAAGACTCCATGGCAAGCTTATTGAAGCAAATCTCTTTGATTTTTAAAATTCGATTTTTTGCTAGATGTTTATCTTTAATTTTCGAAATTTTGAAAAAAAACATTAAATGTCCAATTAAATTCGATTTTCCAAGTTTTAATTCATGGCGAATTTAATTTTTCCCATCCAACGCAATTTATTTTCTTCCGATACATCCCTGGCAAAATTTTATTTTGTCCAAGGCATTTTATATTTCTAAGTATTGGAAATAAATTATTAAAATATTAAAATATTTAATTTATTTCCAACCCGTTCGTTTTTAGACCCATGGCTATTTTAATTTTTCTCTTTTTTTTCTTTGGCTAACTGTTTATTTTCCAAATTTATTTCGATTTTCGTCTATCCAAGTTAAAATTTTAGCCATCTCATCAATAAATGTTATGTCAGATCCTCATTTTCTTCTGTCATGGCAGACTTCAAATTGTGCAAGGCACATTTTCTCATGCCGAAATCAATTTTTCTCTTGCTTGGACGAATTTCTCTAGGAAAAGTATGCGTTTGGATGTCTTCTTTAGGAAAAATTCCATGATACTTAGACAAAATTTTAACCTCTTTTAGCCAAGGGCGGACTTTCTTGCCTCTTTGCCATGTACATTTTCCTCTGTGCACTTAGTCAAATTCACCAATTTTTCCCTAGGCATTCATACTTAGGCGAATTTTTTTTTTAATCTTTCCTCTCCTTATGCTAGGCGGACTTCCTCAAGTTCTTTCCATCTTCCATCAAGGCATGGCGGACTTTCTCAAGCTCTTGACATTGCCTTTCACACTCATACTTAGCCAAATTCGCATTTTCCTCCTCTAAAGCATTAAAATACTTAGCCAAATTTTGAATTTTTCCTTTTCTAGGCCTCCAGTCTTTTAGACAAATTTCGGATTTTTTTTTTCCAAGGCATCAAACACTTAGCAAAAATTTTCAATTCTCCCCCTTCTCATGCTTAGGCGGACTTCACAAGTGCCTTGCCAAGGCTGGGCAGACTTTGGAAGTGTCTTTCCATTCCTCTCTTAAGGCATGGCAGACTTTGGAGGTGTCATGCCAAGTCAAGGGCGGACTTTCAAGAGTCTTGGATGTCCCTCATTTCTCTCCACTTCATGGCAAACTTTTCCCACTCATACTTCCCTTCTTTCTAGGGCGGACTTTCAAGAGGCTTTGCCATCTTTCCTCAAGGCTTGGGCGGACTTTGAAGGGTCTTTGCCATTTTTCTCGAAGGCATGGCGGACTTTGGAAGTGTCTTGCCATCTTTCTCTAAGGCATGGCGGACTTTGGAAGTGTCTTGCCATCTTATCCTTATGGCATGGGCGGACTTCAACACCTTTATGCCATGTCCCTCAAATTAAGGGCCGACATCTTCATTCTCTTCTTGATGGCGAACTCTCCATCCTTGCCTTCCCTCCTTTATAGGGCCGACTTTGTTAATGGTTGAACATGTTCTCTTGATGGCAAATTTTCCAGACTTGGGCAAAATTTATCATGAATTTCATGCCCTTTAGTTGATTTTTTGGTGATTTTTCTCAGATTTTGACTGATTTTTGATAGATTTTTCCAGATTTTTCCATGCTTTTGGGTTGATTTTCTCAGATTTTCCCTTGCTTTTCTTGATTTTTTGCTTGATTTTTCGATTTTTACTCTGACTTTTCAATGATTTTTTTTATTTTTTGGTTGATTTTTGGTTCTAAAGATGGAAACATTGACCCGTTGACCAAGGTTGACTTTCTAAAAATAGAAAAAAGCAAAATCCCTAAAAAATAGGGAACCTCGTTTGGCCCAAAAATGCCAAAAATGAAAAAACGAAAAAGTAAAAAAGTAGATTCCTTAAAAAGTAGGAAGTGTCAGAATTGGCCCAAAGCATAGGCGATCCTCGTCTCCCGAACCTTCTGAGCACTTCCATGACATTTATGCACTGATTCAAGCATGGATTATTGACTTGGCTTGGATGATTCTAAAAAAGACTGACTTGAAACTCTGAAATAAGTGACCTCATGAAACCGTTGCGCGTAAGCAAAACCCTAAAAACTAACAAACTACTGGGGGTCCCCATTTGCAATGGGGCGATGTGTGAAAAGGTCACAACAGGGAGAGGGGCCCATAGTGGAGCACCCTAACTTCGCATTTCTCAAAATCTTACGTGGAAATTTCAAATCACTCCCAATTCTATACAATAGTTTATTTGGCAACTCGTGTGCTTCTATATTTTGTTTTAGCACCACATCATCAAATATGATGCCACATCAGCATGCTTTTTGTTGAGGTATCCAAAAAGGCCCCAAAAAAAAGTGAGACAGATAGTGGTGCACTAAGTCATGTTTTATTGGTGCGTCGTTGTGGCATCACATGATTTGCCACTACGTACTTTATGGATAAAATGTGTTTTGCAATTAGATATTAAAATGCTCCACTATGGGGCCCACTGAGGACTAATTCTATCCCCACTATTGGACCCTGCTCCATTATGGGACCCTCAGCAACATATCCAAAATATATAGAGTTTCCTTTTACTAACAGGATTTCCAGACCAAAATACCGGATCAGTGTAGACACGCAGTTTACTTAGCCAGTTACCAACCAATGTTGGCATCAATGACAACAAACTCAAAGGTCACCTTCTTCATTCTTCCAACAATCTCCCCCTTTGTCATTGATGGCAACATGTGCCAAAAATGAGACTTTCTTCAAAGAAAAATATTATGCTCAACTCCCCCTACCATATGTACAAGACACAAACATATACATACTCTTCTCCTCTTCTCCCCCTTTGACATCAAGGACAAAGAACCGAGAAAAGATAAAAACTTCAAATTAAGAACTGGGGGCACCCTGTAACTCCTTGAGAATCGCTTCCCAAGCTAGCTTTTCATCATCCTAGACTCCTTTTTACCTAGAAAGGTTGTTTTTATGCAGAGATTCTAATTCCACCAGGCATTCTTCTCCTTCTTCCAGAGTGGATGGAGCAATGTTCATCTTCTCAAGTTTTTATGCTTCCATCAATGTATTTGATACAGAGACATGTCTTGACATGACCAAGTCTCCAAGTTGGGCATATCGTCTCATAGCATCTTCCTTCTACCTCTATAGAATGAAAACTTTGCTCTGAAGATCTACAATAGAAACCCATCTAACATAGTTTCTATCATCTGTAATTTTATAATCCATGGAAGCATCTGTAAGTTGAGACTCAATCAAGTCCATCAAATCCTTGATACCTTGAGTGGCTTCCGACCACTTCGCACACAATCAAATCCAAAAATCACTTACCAATAACATTATGGATTGTGGAAACTTGATATCACTAAACAAATAGCAGTTGCTCTTCCTCATCACATTCTCTTACCTCTTTCAAGGTTTACAAAACCTTTTCATTTGCAATTGTACACTTGTCTTGTAGAAACAACAGTCTTTTCTCTAGCAGACTCAACTCCACTTCTTTTGAGGCCTATACCTTGAGGTTAGATGTGCTCTTTAACTGAATCAACTATAAGCCTCAAATTTTCAATCGAAGCTAAAGAGTTATCTAATTTAACATCGAGGGTTGTCTCCTGTAAAGCTTTGATAGCTTCATTTATCAACTCATTTCCCTTTTGATATGACTTTGTAGCTTCTTGTGTGACACAGCTAAGAAAGGTATCACTTAATTTTATTCTGTCGCTAGGTGTAATCTTCGTCAAGTCTACATAACCTAGGTGTGATGGAAACTTAACTAGTTGTGGTGGAAGCACAGATTGAGATATATTTTTCCTTGAAAGAAGACCTTTAAGGGTACTTTCGGATGATTCTCCAGATGTCTTTGATGGTTCAGGGCCTTTGGAAATTTCTCCTTTGCCCTTCTCAGCTGGGATGGCTTCCTTGTCTTCCTCTTTCATCTTTTCTTCCTCCTTTTCTTCTTCTTCTTCTTTTTCTTTTTCTTCTTCTTTTTCTTCTCTAGATGACTTTCTAGAGGACTTGTCTCTATTTTCTTTATCCCTTCTATCCTCATCATCCTTGTCATTATTCTTCTTTTTGTCCTTGCTCCCTTCTCTTTCATTTTTATTTTCCTCTTCCCTATTTCCGGTAGATTCTTGGTGTTCTTCTCTCTTATCACTGGAATGATCTTTATGATAATCATCATACCTTTTGCTTGTAGTTTCTTTTGTGTTAGTCGGAGGGGCAAGGATCTCTAAAACACCAAGTGTCTCATCAACAGTCTCCAAGACTGGATTATCCATTACTTCTGCAACGACAACATGTTCTTGTGCCTGAGTAGTGTGGGACGAAGAACTAGTTCTTTCCCCATAGCTCCTTGCTAATTGCCTAATTACATCTTGAGTATCTTTCCTCACTTTTTCCATATAGTCATCTTCCTTGGTCATTAACATGTTAACTCTCTGCTTGACTCTAAACAATGTAGAACATTCTTTCAGCAAATTTGCAGCTTTTATCTCCAAAAAAGTGGAATTGATGGATTCTAATGCTTCACTTCTCATCTTGTCTTCAACATTTAAGGCCTCTTGCCTTCTAAGAACTAATTCTTTCCACATATTTTCAGTAACTTTGGAGTTTGGACTGTATGGTATCCATATTTATATTTAAAATAACAATGTACTAAATAAAAGCATTTATGATAGTTTATTTCCCTTCATTATTGACCTTATCATATAACTCAGCAGTTGGCATAAGGTCATTATCAATCATATTGTTAACCAAGGCTCCAAGATTTAAAGGGGGTTGATCACTTACCGGAGGAGATCCAAGAATGTCCTCCACTAGATCAAATGAGGCTTCTTCATTCTTCTTTGTATGTACATGGATTCAGTAAGCATCCTCCTCTTCCTCTGATTCCTCATCTGTGGAGACAACAACACTAGTTTTGGCTCCTTTGCCAGAGGTGCTACCCTTTTTGTTCCTTTTCAGCTGATGCTCTTCTTCTAAGCCAAGTTCTATTTCTTCCTCTATAACATCACTCAAACTTCCTTTCCTATCAGCCTTTTGTTTCACTCTTCTTCTTCCTGAAGCGACAAATGGTGCAACAGGAGGTATGTCCTTCTTCTTAGATGCCCTGGTACTGGGACCGGTAGGGGCAGCAACATCAACATATGCAGGGAAACTCTGTCCCTTCTTCTTTCATTTCTCAATACTAGCAGCATTGGAGGTGGCAGTATTGGAGATACGTGTTGAAGTAGCACCAGAAGATAGTCTTCCTGATTTTCTGGGTCTAGAGGGTTATTCAGTAGATTTGGCTTTCCTTTCATCAAGAGCCTCCTTCAACTGTTCTATGTCATCCTTAGTGTATGTTTGACCTTGGAAGAAGGCTTCAACCTTCTTTCTTCTTTTAGATGCAGTAGCCTCTAGATGTTTCCTCATATGTACCATGCCTAGGTAGAGAGGGGTCCTTAGGACTATTCAACAGAATCTCAATGTACCTCTTCACCATTTGTTCTTCAATCTCATATCCCAAAGGTTCAATCCATCAAATTTTGGGTTCTACAACCTCAATGATGCATTCATCTATAGACACAAGAAAGGTTATCTCCTTTTCATACTTTTTCACCAAACTCCTTGGAATTCATTCTCTTTCATGCATTTCATTCTAAAATACTACAAAGTAAGCAGTTAGGGCATTGTTTTGTGCCCTAAAATCTCATAAACTATGCAAATGATCAAAAATCTGATGAGCAATCAGCCTGGTATTATCCCAAATTATGCCTTTTCTTCCTAGTAACTCCCTCAAGAAATAGAATAATAGACAAACAACTAAGGTTCCAAATTTAAAGACATGCTTCTTTGCCTTGGTCATACCCAGGTTCTCCATAAGTTGCAACCTAAGCAACTCACAAAGATCAAAATCCTTTCCATTCTCCACCATTTCATAAGCCGTGTGAATTACCATAACAGATACTGAATTTGCTCGGTTAGTAAAATAGATTTTCTGCCCAATCATGATGGCAACATACTTTATGGTAGGGTTTACAATAGACTTAGTAGTTAAAGCTCTTCCGTCAAACTTAACACCAGTCAACCTTGTGACTTCATCATTTTTCATCGCTTTTAGAACTGGAATGGTACTGGTATCACAAAGAACAATCACAGCTCGAATTGCCTCCTTGTTGATAATCCTTGGTTCATTTTCCCACAAAACTTTGCTATGAATCCTACTAAGGGCCATTCTAACAAACTTTCCCTCACTCTCACTGGAAAAGTTTGGAAACCAGTTCCAAATTTTCAACTTCATTCGAACTAGGTTTTCATATTCTACTTTAAGCAGTAGATCATCTCCAGTCAACTCATTGTCCCACAAATCCTCCAACTCTTGGTGATTGAATTCTTCTAACTTCCCATAAATGTATGTTCTTGGATCCTCAGTGGGTAGCACATGGCTCGGAATGTGCGAGAATGCGCCCACGGGGTCATTTTCATACACTTTCAATGAACATCTTCTAAATCTGGGTTGGGGTCTCTCATAGATTTCCACAACAGTAGGAGCGGCCATATTCCCCAAACAATCTTGAATAAGCTTAACAAAAAGTTCCTTCAACTTTAGAATCCATAGAATTCAAATAACAGAGAATACCTTTTTTGCTTGTCAAGAACTATGGTTTCGATGTACGATGCTCTAAATCGCCTTCAATCTCACTTCAGCTTGCACTGTTTCTTCCAAATTTTGCAAATGTGTTTTACCTTAACTTAGTCTCTTTCTTTATTGCTTACAAATTTTTCCCTAATTCACATTTATTGCTTTTCAGCTTTAAAGTTGCCAACCACTTTATGAAGCACACTATAAGCCAAGAAAAGTTTTGCAATTCTCCAAATCTACCTCTTTTCTACTAGAAATTTCTTCAATTCTTCAGAATGATGACTCACATCACATATCCTTGTGTCACTGCTTGACACATCATATATCGGGGGATTTTTAGATTTTTCTGTAGCTGCTCCCCCTGAAACCATTACTAGGTTTAGTTCTTGGAAGAGGTATTTGCACCAGATGCAGATACAGATGTATTTGACTCATCCTTTTCTCAGTTTCTTCCTTTTTCCTCCAAATTTTTTCCATTTCTTTTCTTACTTTGGTAGGATCTACTTTGTTCACAGACTTGTTCTTCGGTTTTGGATTAGGTTTCTTCCTAATTTTGCTTCTACAAAATTTTGAGATATGTCCTGGTTTGTTGCAAGTGTAGCATACAACATATCTTTGATCAAACTGATTTACATTCATCCTTGATCTACACTGATTATCCTTTTGTCTGAAGATATTGTATGTGTAACAGTAGCCTTGAAAAGATTGAATCCTTCTACCAACATTAAATTTGTTCATCATTATCGGGCTTCTACATTCGGCAGCTCTATGTCCAAACTTATTGCAAACATAGCATTGTCCAGTAAAGAATCCAACATTCTAACTCATTCTATTCTGGTTCATTCTACTTCTGCATTTTGTTGCTCTATGACCAAATTTATTGCATGAGAAACAAAAGCCATTAAAAGATGGGTACCTTTGAGCATTAGGCTGTCAAATGGGACTCCTTCCGGTATTGTTCCTTTGGTTCTTGATTTGATGAATATTGTCTTGAAATTTCCTTTGATTGTCCACTTTGTTGGGAATAGGTTTTGTCTTTGATCTATGTCCTTCTTCAAGTCCTAGACCACCTTTATCCTTATAGGGTTTCTAAGAGGTAAGCAACTCATCAAGCCTTGTAGAGCTCTAGTCTTGAATCTTTCTTCATGAGCTTTTGTTTTTTCCAGATCAGCTCTTAGGGTTACTACTTCTTGTTCAAGCTTTGTACATTCATCAATTTTGTTTTGAATCTCAACTTTTTGACACTGCTTAATTCGCTTCTTCTCTTCTACTTACACCTTCAATCTGGTAATGTCTTCATTAGCCTTTTTCAACTGATCACTAACCTCTCTATGCATTTCTTTGAACTTTTTGATCTACTTTCTTAATTTTCTAATGCATTCATTTGCTTCCTTTAGGTTTCCTTTCAAAGTTTCTTTCTCGTCTTCGCTTCCGTCCAATTCTTCAAGATCAGCATTGATTTCCTCAAATACAGAGCTTTCTTCTGGAGCAACAAGATAACTTTTGTTAGCCATGTATTCAAATTCCAGGACCTTCGTCAAGCTGTAAGACTTTTTCAAAGGAACCAAGCTCTGATACCAATTTTTGAATACACCGAATACTGAGAGGGGGGGTGAATCAGTATTCTGCTAACAAAATTAATTATTAACCATCCAATTATCAATCCACATCTAGCTGCAATAGTGAACTAAAACATAAAGAGATCATAACACATTGACAACAAGATTTTTACATGGAAAACTCAAAGTGGGAAAAACCACGGTGAGGATTAGCTCATAATATATTATAACTAGTCATAAGATATTACAAGGCTCATTGCTAGGATGCACTGTCCTTGAAAAGACTCACAACCTAAATACAAAAGATGGCTTATAGCCAAGATACAAAAAGAGATATGGCTCACTGCCAAAAGTGAACTGGAGAAGTGCACCTACAAAGTGTAGAAATCAGTTCGGTTAAGCTCTAGAAACACCAAAATTCTACTCTAGTTGCAGATATACAATCATTATCAGTCACTTCGCACTATTTCATTTGTCACATCACTTGCATATATATTCTATGTATATGTCTATTCTTTTGTCCATCATACACACATATAAACACGGTCATGTCTTCCTTCATCAATTAGGTCGACCTAATTGAATGTGAACATACAAAATTCAAAATGACTTGTCGGCCTAATTCAAAATTCCTTTTGGTGCACAAAACAAAACATGTCTTCCATACATTAGGTCGGTTCGGACCTAATAAGGAACACACATAGGAAAAATAGTTCTTAACCTTGTCAACCAAAAGAATACTGAACTTTTGTCACTTGGATTACACAGTCGGATCAACGAAGATTATTGAAGGCTTGTTTATACCTGTAACTGAAACTCCTGAGCAACATATCTGAAACTTATAGAGTTTCCTTTTTACTGAGAGGATTTCCAGACCAAAATACCGGATCAATGTAGACACACAGTTTACTTAGCCAGTTACCAACCAATGTTAGCCTCAATGACAACAAACCCGCAGGTCACCTTCTTCATTCTTCCAACACATATTCATCATAATGATAGGATAAATTTTCCCTTCTACTTGCTTTCTTCCCTACAACAAAACATTGAGAATGGGGCCTCACCTCCTTTACACCAAGGCCTAATTCTAGCTCTGTATAAGTTTGCCCTTGCGAATAACCCCCATGGGAACCTGTTAATCATTACATAGGATAATCCCCCCTATAATGATGATGAGGAGGTTGGTATACCCCAAAATTTTGTGCATCCAAACCCTATGCCTAAACCTAGGCCCCCAGCTCCTCATATTGAACGTCAGGAGAGCAGCCCCTCAAATGTTGCTCTCTTGGCTACCCCTAGTTCCAAATCCTTTGCCTCTAATTCTAATCCAACCTCTACTAAAAATTCTCTTGAGCTCTAATATCTCAAAGCCACCTCAGAGAAAAGGAAACACTCCCCGCTACTTCTGGAACCCCCCAAAGTTAAGAATTTGAAAAAAGACCAGCAAAACCCGAAGCAAGGTAATGCCATCACCATTACTGAAGACCCTGAAGGTCTTCAAAAGGAGGAAATGGATGAAGGGAATGTGGGCATGTTGCATGGTGGCCGAAGATCGGCGAGATTGGCTAAGGTTGCTTCCTCTAATAAAAAATCTATAGGTAAAAAGAAGGAAATTGACGAAGAGGAAGAGGAACAACTAACAATGGAAGAATTTGAAGCCTAAATGGAAGAGGAAAGTGAAGGCATGGATTGTGATGAATGTGACTACGAGATGGATGAAGAAGAATTGGAGGAGGAGGAGGATGATAAGGAGGAGGAAGTACATGTGGGGAGGAGGATCGTGAGGTTGTTGAGAGGGAGGTTAGGAGGTTAGGGAAGAGGAGGACAATGCCCATGGTGCTACTCTTTCTGGGATACTAACATTCAATTTTTGAAAAGAAGAATCACTGTTTTGCAGGTTCAGGTGGAGGACATGGAAAAAGTTATCATTACCTTGATGAAGGTCGCTAATGGGTTGATACGTCGAGCCATGGTCCATTTGAACTTCTTTGTGCTCACAGGCTTAGATAAAGAATCAGAAACATTCATCAATGTCTCTACCTTAACTAGCTTCACCCTACCATCGTCGACCATATCTCTAACAAAATGATATTGTACATCAATGTGCTTGGTCCTAGCATGTAATATCAGGTTCTTAGCTAGACAGATCACACTTTGACTATCATAATAAATTGTCACTACACCTTGTTTTATTCTAATATCTGAACATAATTTCTTAAGTCGAATGGCTTCTTTACAAGTATGAGTGGCTTTCATATACTCAACTTCAATAGTGGACAAAGCAACCATAACCTGTCACTTACTCATCCAACTAATTGCACCACCAAATAAAGTAAATACATAAGAACTGGTGGATCGTCTATTATCAATATCACCTGCCCAGTCTAAATCCACATAACCATGAATATCAAGGGAAATATCATCTTTAGTGAAATTACTATAACACAAGGAATGTTCTAAGGTACCGCACAACTATCTAAAGACTCTTTTAATTGCATCCCAATGAACTCATCCAGGATTAGACATATATCTAGAAAGAACTCCCACTACTTAGGAAATGTCTGATCTAGTACAAACCATAACATACATCAAACTTCCAACTACACTCTGGTAAAGCACTCTGCTCATGTCTTCCATCTCTAATAGAGATGTTGGACAATTTGAAATAGATAAATTTGTTCCAACTGGAAAAGGAACACACAATGGTCTACAATCCTACATGTTAAACCTTTGTAAAATTGAATTGACATACTTACTTTGCCCAAGCCATAGCTTTCTGTTCTCTTTATCCCTTCTAATTTCCATCCCAAGAATGTGTCTAGCTACACCAAGGTCTTTCATTTCAAATTTAGCAGCAAGTTGAGATTTCAGTTCTGAAATCATACCTTTCCCTTTGCCAATAAATAACATATCATCAACATATAATGCAATAAATAGGAAACGATCACCATCAGTTTTATAATAAACACAATGATTTGATTTAGAACACTGAAATCCCAAACTCAACACATATGTATCAATTTTTTGGTACCACATCCTAGGACTTTGTTTTAGGCCATACAACGATTTCTTCAATTTGCAAACCAAATTACTTTTACCTTTCACCAAGTAGTGCGATGGTTGTGTCATATAAACATCCTCCTCCAGGTCACCATGAAGAAAATTATTTTTCACATCCATTTGTTCAACCTCTAAATCATAAGCAACAACAATAGAAAGAAAAAATCTAATGGATGTCATTTTTGCAACAGGAAAAAATATCTCATCATAATCAACACCCTCAACTTGAGACTAACCTTTCACAACCAACCTTTCTTTGTGCTTCTCCATACCTTCATTTGAACCAATCTTTTTATTGAACAACCATTTGCAACCAACAGGTTTTTGTCCTTCAGGCAATGGTACAAGATCCCATGTATCATTCTTTTTCAAAATTTTCATTTCTTCATCTATAACAATCTTCTAGGATTTTGCATCATTCATACCTAATGCCTCTTCTACAAATCTGGGTTCATCCATGTTAGTATTCAAAGTAAAAATACATCTCCAATCATTAGGTGAATACCTTTCAGGTAGTTGTCTATGCCTTGTAGACCTATGAATAGGTTGAGTTGGAGGTTCTTCCTCCTCTTCTGAAGATTTGGATTTAGATAAGCTCTCAACTTCTTAACTATCCATGGGCCTCAATTCAACTTTCTTAGCTGTAGAAGGAAGTTGAATCACATCTTCCTATTTACTTTGTTTTGGCTGCAATGTAATAGAAGAAGGCTCAACTTCTCTAAAATAACACTTCTACTATATATTACCTTATGTGCAACAGGATCCCAAAGCTTGTATCCTTTCACACCATAATTGTATCCAATGAAGATACATTTCATAGCCTTGTTCTCCAACTTTGTTCGCTTCTCCTTTGGCACATGTGCAAATGCCTCGCAACTAAAAACTCTAAGATGTCTTAATGAAGGCTTGCAACCCGACCATGCCTCTATAGGAATCTTATCAACAAGAGTTGACGTAGGAGACCTGTTAATCAGGTAACAAGCAATGGCAATAGCTTCAACCCAAAACCTTTGTTCTAGACCAACGCTAATCAACATACTCATAGCCTTCTCCATCAGTGTCATGTTCATTCTTTCTGCAACTCTATTCTATTGTGGACAATACGGAGTTGTCTTTTGTTTATGAATACCACAATCTTTACATAATCTATCAAAATCATTAGAGAAAAATTCACTACCATTATCAGTCCTCAAACATTTTATTTTCTTTCAAGTCTACAACTCAACCATTGCTTTAAATTATTTAAATTGACTGAAAATTCAGATTTACTCTTTATAAAGTATACCCATGTCCTACTATAATCATCAATAAATGAAACATAATATGTGGATTTTTCAATTGAAGGAACATCTATAGGACCAAATACATCAAAATGAATAAGATCCAATACACCATAAGATTTATGAGAACTTGAGTAAAACTAAATGCAGTTTTATTTTCCATAAATGCAATGCTCACAAAAATCAAATTCAAGATTACAATCTAACAAACCTTTAACAAGGTTTTTATTTTTCAAGGTCTTAAACCTTTTTCTCCAATGTGGCCAAGTCTCTAGTATCATGACATAGTTTTCTCCACAGGTAACTTTGATTCAGAAGACAGAGCATCCTTAGGTACCTAGAAGCCATGACCATCTATTGAAGATGAAACCCTCACCTCTTCCATAGACTTGCTTTTCATAGAAGTATTATTACACTAAACAGTGAATGCATCAAGCTTATACAATGTGTCATATCTTACACCTCTAGCAATCACCATACCACCTCTAACCATCTTGTATCTTGCATCAGAAAATACTACCTGCACACTTGCATCTATTATTTTTCTCACATATAACAAATTTCGTGCTAATCCAGGGATATGCAACACATCATTAATCTATTTTATTTTACCATCAGGAAACCTGGTTTTAACTTTACCACAACCAACAATAATTAAATAAGAATCATCACCCAAGTACACCTTTCCTCCATCAAATTCTCCATATTCAGAAAACCAATCTCTATTAAAAGTCACATGGAAAGATGCACCTAAGTCAATTAACCATGCATCATTACCTGCATAAGTTTCCAAAGTTGTAATAAATCCATCACCATCTTCTTTCTTAGAATCAGAATCGAAATCAAATCTCTTCTTTTTCTTCTTCTTTTCTTCTTTGCAGTCCTTACGAACATGTATAGGCTTACTATAGTTCCTGAAAATAACTTTGGACTTTTCAGGAGATTTAGATCTCCCCTTAGACTTGGATTTATCATGCTTCTCATTCTTCATGCCTTTTTCCTTAGGTCTTCCACAAACATTTAGGGCCTCCTTGGCAGTGATGCATACCTTCCTTCTCATTTCTTTAGAAAGCAAAGAACCCACCACATCTTCAATGTTTAATATAACATAAGTACTCCCAATAACCATAACAAGAGAATCCCACAAATCAGATAAAGAACAAGGCAAGATCTGACATTTCTCCTCCTTGTCTATTTTGACACCAACTGATTCCAATTGAGCCACCAACATATTGAATGCTTCCAGGTGGTCTGTGATTTGTCCACCCTCTTCCATTCTCAAGGAATATAATTTCTTCCTCAAGGGTGTCTTGTTCACAAAATATTTGGCTTGATACATCTCATCAAGCTTCTTCCATAGTTTATGTGTAGAGGTCTCCTCATGAACATTGATTAAAATGGAGTTTGTCAAGCATAATTTGATTAAACCCTTATCTTTACGGTCCATAACATCATATTGAGCAACCAAAGTAAGATCTGCAGGCCTTAAAACTTTCTCATCAACAACATCCCACAGATCTCGATCTATCAACAAATCCTCCATCTTTAGATTTCACATCTCAAAATTATTTCCAAAAAAATTATCCACCTTTATTCTCACTGATGAACTTGCCATCTGAAAATTCTTGCAACAAGATCACAAAGTATCTTTTGCACAAGCTCCCACTCAAATATGGATTAGTTCAAAAAACCCAACAACCCACAATTGAAACCAAACTTGTGATCAGGCTCCGATACCACTTGTAAGGAAGTTAAGGTAGTGGAACAATTTAGATGTTCCAATTTTCACTTTTAGGATCATCCTCATCAATGTCTTCCATCTTCAAATACTTCTCCAATTCCTGGATCCAATTTAGGAATAAATATGGGTTGAACTCGCCCTTTATCAACTTTTATCTTGGAGTTGTGTTTGGTCATAGCTTCAATCAATCTCTTCATAGGGTCTACTACCCTAGCAACATTTCTCAAGTTTTTATGTTCCTCTTCAGACTCATCCAAATGTAATCTGGCCTGACTATCTTCCAATCTCCTAAGCCATTCATCAACATTTCTTTGAGGGCCTGCATTCCTCTTGCCCACCCTTCCCCAGTTCATGGGGACTTCCCTCTGGGTCATCACGGACTGCTATGATACCAAAACTAATGTGGATTAATTTTTGCTCCTGCAAATCAATCTCAAGAAAATAAATACTCTATTCTGAAAATCAACTCCAACAAAAGGTACTATACCTATGGTTCATGCTTAGGGCAATAAACAATAACAAGACCAAATGCAGAAATTAGAAATTGAAGAAAACATGCTCAGGCTATTCCAAGAAAAAAATAGTTACGACACTATTTCCTTTATTCAAGAAAAAAAGAAACAAACACTAGACTGAACACAAAGAATAGTAGGCCTTAAAGAAGCCAGAGGAAAAGAATAGCAATGCTCAATACCATCACCAACTCTAAGGGTGGGATCATGTTGTGACCTTTCCACAACATCGCCCCATTGTAAATGGGGACCCTCTTGTTTTTTCTTTTTGCTTTTTGGGTTTTTGCCTTGGCATTGCAACTACTAATCGCTAGTCTTTTTACAATGACAAGTTTGAAGTTAGAGTTTGAGTAATCACCCGAGCCAAGTAGAGAATTCAAGCCCAAAACTATGCATAGACATCGCCAAAGTGCTTAGAAGACCTGGTCGACGAAGAACGCAATTGCTTTCACTCAATTTTAACGCTTCCTATTTTTTAGGGATTTTTGCTTTTTTACTTTTTCTATTTTTGGTACTTTTGGACCAATCTAGGATTTACTATTTTTAGAAAGTTTCTTTTTAGCTTTTTCCTATTTTTAGTAATTTCTATTTTTGGAAAGTGTCAGGGTCCCGCAGGTCATGGAGATAACGTTTCCATCTTCAAAATCAAAAATCATGAAAAATAAAGAAAAAGTCATATGGCAAGGGTTTTGATGATCCAGAAGAAGGGCAAAGAAAATGTCAGACACTTCAAGAAGTCTGCTTGGAAGGAGAAATGGACATGGCAAGGCATCAAGTCCGCCATGCCTTGGTCAAGATGGCTTGACAAAGTCCGTCATGCATTTGGAAAGGCACTAATGAAGTCCGCACTTGCACTTGTCCAGACAGAGATGAAGTCCGCCCTTGCATCATGGAAGCTTAGCAAAAAGACTTAGAAGTCCGCCCTACCTTGGAATCAACAATGGCAAGCTAGCTACAAAGTCCGACCTAGGTGAAAGGAAAATGTCCAAGATGCTATGAAGTCCGACCTAGGTTGTGAGAGAAAAATTTATGAGTGCTAGCAAAGTCCGCCATGTCAAAAGAGGATATGGAAAAGAAGCTAAGTCTGCCAAGCCTTGGCAAGAAACAAGCAAAGTCCGCCCTTGCAATGGAAAGACAGAGAGAAAGTCCGCCTAGCCAAGAAGACTCAAAAATTGGCAAGGCATCAGGAAAGTCCGACCTCCCTCAAGAAAGTCTGACCTAGGAATGTCCAAAGCATGCCAAAGTCCAACTTGGGCTAGAAAAGCATGTCCAAGACTCAGGAAAGTCCACTCATTCACTTGTCAAGAAGTTCCACCAAGCTAGAAGGCACAATGGAAAGGAAGTCTTAAACTCTGACATGGCCTAAGAAGTAACATGTCCAAACATTAATGAATTCTGACTTTGGCACAACGGAGAGAAAGTCCAACCTAGGTCAAGATAGAAGCAATGTCCAAGCTCAAGTGAAATCTTCCCAATGAGAAAAACTCAAAAAATTGACTAAGTGTTGGTACCTTGAGGAGGGAAGCTCAGAAAATTGGCTAAGTGTTGGAAAGAAAACAAGAGGAATGAAGAGGAAAATAAAGAGGAAGTGAATAAAATCCTTGTCCAAGGATGGAATTTTTCCTACATAGTACAAGCCAAATTCAAACTTGAAGACAAATCCACAGGCAAATTTCATCAAAAACCTTGGCTAAATGTTGAATGGTCCACATGAAGGTATTACAAAATGAAATTGAATAGCCAAAATTTGGCTAAGTATGGGAAATACTTCACAGAGAAAGTTCCAATTTCCTCCATTGTGGCGAAAGCATAGGGGAGTTCTTCTCCAAATTCAAGCCGCTTGTAGGAATTTCAAAGCAATCAGGAAAGAATTTAACCTTAATGACTTCAAGTCTAAACATTTGCTCCAAGGGGAGACTTCCAAACCTCAAGCGCAAGTGAGAAGAAGAAATCAAAAGGAATCCAAGATCAAAGCTAGGAAGAAACAAGCACAAAGGACAGAGTCATCGGCAAGGAAAATATTCTTAGGCAAGAAAATGGAAAAACGAACAAAGTGACCAAGGAGGACATCCAACCTACTGAAGTGGCGCCTCGACCAATCAAATTGTTCCAAGTCAGCACGCCCAAATTCAACAACTTTCTATTTTATTGTTGGTTCATATTTAGCAAAAGGACAAGTGTCCTCGAATGTAATTTTCTCATTGGTCGAGATGGAGTTAGTTATGACAAGCCCTAATTAGGGTTTTATTTTAATCTCGGTCGTTGATCCTAAATCAATCTTGGCCATTGAATTGTAATTGGGGAGCCTATAAATTGAGCTCATCTCTCATTTGTAAAGCATGGGAGCATGTTGCAAAACATGTTGAGATAAGTAAATTGTTGCATATGACCGCCAAAGTAATAAGTAATACATTGTTCGAATTGATGGTGATTACTTCTTTATTTTGGAGTTTGCATTGTTCTTATCCCTCATCATAGTTTAGATTTTATTTCATGTATGTTAGATGAATGAAAGATTTGATAAGTATTGATTTATGGTGAAACTTTTGCTCATACTTTCTTTGAATCAATGATTTTTGTTCAATGCGTAAAGTTAGCCTGAGCTTACTTTGTGGATGCTTAACTTTTGTCTAGATAAATATTGTTCGATTTGATGGTAGTTATTCATGACGTGAAAATAATAAGCACACTCCCTTGAAGATTGCACCCACTTTGTGTAGTTGTCCTAAGCGTGGCGAAGCAAAGCATGGTTATTGTTTTCACCAAGTCAATACCGTCTCTTGAATTCTTAGGAAGTAGATTAGAGCTTCTAAACCCTTATCTCCTTTTTTTCAATTTGTTTGAAGGACCCGAGCAATAGAACTTCATTGTCTAAACCTCCATTTTGAATTGAACAAGTCTAGCGTAAGTCCCTTTGTTATAACAACATATCACAACAGCCATTGAGCTTATCCACACATCAAGACCTGACAAAAGAAACCTTGGAATTGCCATATGATCTTCTCACAATCTTAGCATACGCGGTGGTTTTTCAAGAGACTCGGATAAGGTGTCTTTGGACATTTTATTCTGATGTTCGGTGTGTCACAATATGCACATCAACAGGTCCCATGGGGGGCTTTAGGATCTACTTTTAAGGAGTAGGATGTCTCATGAAATAAAAAAAAATTGCTGCAGTATTAATTGGAATCTTTTCCTGAAGAATAGCAGCTCCTACCTTTTAGGACTGCAGATTTAAGGGGGTGACAATAGAGTGGGGCTAGAGATTGCCCCTACAGTTTAGGAATTTTATCTGTCATTTGTCAATCATCTCAACTTTTTGATTCCCGCCAAAAAACAATTGAAGGGAAAATGTGTGTATTTACTTGTTCTTATCTCTACAATTAAAATACACTCCATTCATAGCAGCAGAGAACAGTGCGTGCACAGCAACAACTAAGTTCATAGGAGCACTAGCTTCCTTAAAATTTGGAGCTTAATATTTTAAGCTTAACTACGCTACTAAGTTCATGGGACCACCAGCTTTAAAAAATTCTTAAAAATTCTCAACAGCACCCACTTGAAACTTTTCAAGAAGCCCCCCTCCATGGGACTCCATCCTAAATTCTAATACCTCAGACCCTCTATTATTCCTAGATCGATTGTCACTTTCTTCAAAAGAAAAACTACTGTTGGAAATATGTGCCTCAATCTCACAGGCTAAAACCTCTGAAAGGGCCATGTTGGTGTGACATCTTTTGTGTCTAGCCGACTAGCAGTTGAAACCTTGTTGAAATTATTCAGGTCGCTGTGACCTTGCTTCAGTCTCACCGAAGGAGCCTATCACTGTGACATTTCGTTCGGTATAACCTCTCACCGCCCGTGGAGATCTCTGGCCGACAGGCCATTCTATCGTATATCGGGGAGACTGTTGGCCGAAAGGCTTAGTTCGGGGTGAAGTCCCAGCGATAGCTAAAGTCTCGCCGACAATGTTTTATGTTGAAGCCTTCGGGGAAAGTCTTGGGTGTTCGGTAAGAAGTCTTACCGATAGGAATGTCTCACCAACAGTATTCACTCAGAGTAACCCAAAGGTCTCGGGGAGAAGTCTCAGCGAGAATGGAATGTCACGCCGACAGGGATACAACTGAAGTCATCGGAGTAGCTCAAGGCGATCGGTATGAAGTCTTGGCAACTCATGGGGTCTTGCCGATAGTAGTATGGCTTTCGAGTAACATAAGAGAGCTTGGTGAAACCTCTTGGCGAAAGACGATAGTCTTGCCGACCGTTCGGTGCTCGATGTAACTTAAAGCCCTCGGAGTAAAATCTCAGCGATGGACGTTTGTCTTAGCGATGAGGAAGTCTATTGTCGGTATGACTTGAGACCTCAGTAAGAACTCTCAGCGAAGGACGATAGTCTTGCCGACTGTTGAATACTTCGAAGTAACTGTTGAACATCGATGTAACCTCCTAGCGATAGCAATAAGTCTCATCGACTGTTGGATGCTTCAGAATAACATGAAGGCTCGATGGGATGTCTTAGCTAAAGCGATATGTCTTGGCGACATGGTGAAGTCTAAGCGATAGCTCTCTAGACTCGATGTAACCTCTTGCCGATGGAAACGACTCTTGGCGACATTGATGATTGAGTCTTGTGGCATCGGGGAGACACGATTAGTGTCTCACCGACATGCCAACACAGGTTGATCGCTTTGACCAAAAGAAGACCATCCTACGTGGTGTCTCGTGGACCAATCAGATAAGCCGAATGAGAACCATTGGAAGACAGTTCGTTGTAGCAGTTCTGAGAGGAAGCTCGACAGACAGGGGCGACATGGTTATACTCAGAGATTGCAGATGATGTTTGGTTAGATGATTCGAAGGATCGACGGATTGCTGTGTGGTTGTATAATCAGAGTGATTTCTATTCTGTAAAGATTGTAACTTGAAGGTTCCTGTACAAGTTTGATCATTGTGAAAGCTGCTGAAATATGACATCAGAAAGATAAGTCTGATATTTGTATGTAATCTCCATTACTGTAATACAAAGTGATTTCTCTTGGTGTGGTGGGTTTTTCTCCTGTAAGCGTTTTCCCACGTAAATCTGGTGTCCATATGTGTGTGTCAAATACTCTATTTCTGTTAGCTCTTTCATGTGCATCTTAATTAGACTGTAATTGTAATTTTAAAAGGTATCTCTGCATTCTTCCTTGAGGTTTTGACATTAGGAGAGTTGTTTCCGCATCTAATTTTCTTTACAACTACCGAAAACAACAAAAACTCTTACCAAAAACCAAAGACTAGAAGCTACGAAGGGAAAACCCCCTCAAAAGACCGCAATAGCTATCACAACAGCCGTTACAAACCAAAATTTAACAAAAAGAAAATATGGGAAATTGATGAAACAGTGGGGGACCCTGCCTTAAAGAGAGCGGTTACATCAAAGAAGAATTATTCTACATAAATAATTCGTTTAACTGTCCAAATATATCAGAAAATACACAAATTCCCAGTGCAGTAAAACAGGAGCAATTCAATGAGCCGAAAATCTTAAGTGGGCATTGGTATGGCTGAGATCTCAAATGCAATAAAAAGGAAAAAGATGTTTAGAGAAATTATAAATAAAACAATTAAATGGAAGAACTCAATTGGCGTTGTCTGTTAAGATTCAGAATGCAATATAAAGGTGGAAAAGCATCATCGAAAAAGCATACCAACTCCTAATGAAATTACATAGCAGAAAGAAAGTCAATGCTCTGGAAAAATCAACTGGGCGCTGATATGTATGACCCATTATGAAGTAGAAGGGCTAATTACTCAAAGAAATCTATAAATTCTAAATGAGATAACACACATTTAACATCCTTTAGGCCGAATTGGTCTGTAAATCAATCAAGGTATGTGCTTATTTTTATGGTTATCCAGTTTTCAAATTAATTATGTATGTTTGGCTTGATTATCTTGATTTCAGAGTTCGTGTATTGAGTGATAATTGCAAATGCCTATTTTATTGTGCCTAATAATATTATATTAAGGATTAATGAAAAAAAAAAAAGTGTATCATTCTCCACTTATAGTGTCTTCAAAGAACACAAAATCCCAATTAAATAACTGAGCTAAAAAGTTTAAGATTTCATACTGAAGGAATAGATCCCCATGCGGTGCAGAAATCTGTAAGTAAACACATACATTTTCAAGGGTGTCCCACGAGAGCCAAACAGTAGAAAAATGACCCCATCCAAGCTTTGACCGAACTATATAACGATTATCCTTGAAGCCATCTCCAATACAAACATGATGGTATCCACCCATTTTGTAGCCAAGCCAAATGCAATTTGACTGCAAAAATGGCAAAATCAGTGAATTGAGAAAGGGCTAAAACAAAATAGAGGAGGAGGATTGGAACCGAAGGATTTGGTTGGTCGTCCTATCCTCCTTTTCCTACCCTCCTCCTCCTTCCTATGATCCTTCTTCCGTCTTTGCTTCTATTTCTTCTGTTGTGAAGAAATATCAATTAGTTTAAAATACAGTTACTTGTGAACTTCTTCCCGGAATGCCAAACGCCTATAAAATCTTGCCGTTGTTATACACTAATCAAGATTGTTATTGTTTCTGGGTATACGATGCTTTTATTGCGAGTTTTGAATTCAAATTTTGTTGCTGTTGGTTGCCGCTGCAGTTTTCTTAATTTAATTGATTGGAATACTTTTGTGTGTTGTGTCTGGATTTTTCAGAAGGGAAGGTGGTATAATGCTCCTCATGGTACTCTTACTCTTGTTTTACCTAGGTAGATGGGCAATGTTTAATTTTGTAATCATGAATGAATGAAGAAGGAATTTTAATGACGTATAAGGAAGTAAGGAACACAAGGTAAACACGTTTTCAGGTGATAATTGCTTATCCAGTCTAGGGAAGCAAGGAACATAACATTAAAACATTTTCATGTGATAATTGCTTATCCATTCCCTTTTTAACCCTTTGTTTTCTTTAGTTTCATTTTTTGTATTTTTATGAAATGATAAGTTTATGATTGATGTGGGTTTTTAGTGCTATTTATTTTATTTTTATTATTTTTTAAATTTTGATTTTGATTTTTAATTTAATATTTTTAGTATTTTGGTTTAGATTTTCAGTCATGGAAATGATTTTAGATTATATTTTCAATTGTGGGAATCATCATTTTATTTTTAAAATTCAAATTCTAGTTTAGGATTGACCTATCATTATGATCATTGTGTGTTGATTCAAAGTGGAAAATATTTTTTGTAACTTGTAGGATTATATTTAAAAGGATAACACTAGATCATTTTAAACAACACATACCATGTTAGATCACTAATTCTATGAATCGTTCTTAGAGCTATCAATACTACTTGTATGCATTTTTACAAAATTTATATCCCACAAGCATCTAGAGCATTTTAGATGTTTGGGAATGTTGTTTATAATGTCCTTACTAGATAATAGTAGGTTGTAGGCTCCACTCACTTATTTTGTGAAGGATGCATTGGTGAGTGGTTAATTCTACATAGTAAGAATAAGTACAAGATATGATATGTAGTTTTCTAGTGAATAAAACTAAAATTCATATATTCTAAGAATTGCTGGTGATCTCTTTAGATGTGTTTCACTCTACTTTGGTTTTCATTTCATGTAATTTAGAGTCAAATTGAATATTTTAATGGGTGATTATGATTAAATTATGTCTCTAAGATGTCTAGTCCTATTTTCTAGGTTGTATTTGAGGAGGATGGACACTTTCAATTGTGGTTGCATATAATCGTTGAATTTAGCTTCAAGTCTTCTAATTTAGATTTTAGATACTTAAAGTATCCAAGATGTTAATCATTAATTTATGATCTGATCTTTTTGCAAAGTTCTAGTATTTCTAAACTTGTGAATCTAAATAAATTTTATATCATTTTGGATATATTAGAAATTTGACCTAAGACCAAAGGAAAGACTTTAATGTTTAAAATTGTGACATTAAATATTAAAAGGTCGGTTTTAATAAATTAGACTATTTTTCTCAAGTGATAGTTTCCAAACTAATTATGATCTTAATCTAGGGTTGTCAACTAAGTGGATAAAAAGGATTTTTGGGATCTATAGCAACATCTTTAGCATTTTTAAAAAAAATTATTCAAATCTATTTGGGAATAGTTGTGTAATAATGAAAGCTAACAAATTCAAGGATGAAAACCTTCATATCTCAAATTTAGAGGGCACAAATCTTTTGTTTTGGTGAATATATTCATATAAGATCTATATTTTATAAAGTTGTTTCAATCTTGCATCCTAATGTTAAGAAGAAAAAAAGAATATAATTTTATTTTGGCCCCAAAAAATATTAAATTTGGCCTTACTCAAAATAAGTCAATTACAATGATATGGAGCTCTATGAAACCTTCAATTTAAAAAAAATAAGCTCAATCAACTTCTTAAATCAAAATTTATGACCTCCAAAGTTAAGTCTTCCACATTAAAAATGTAAAAGCATCTATAATGCACAAGCAAGCTTTATAAGGAATTACACTTGTTGATTGATTTATAAGATATGTTATGACATGTCATAATATCTTATTTAAAATGGAAATAATAGAATCAAAATTGTACACTTGAGTTGATGAGTGGATTATGATTGTTGGAAAATTTGTTGTTAATGTTCTGTTGATTACGCTAAATCTAAAATTAGGTAATGGTTTGAGATGGTTAATACAAAGCAATATTATTTTGGTGTGTTGCTCTAGAAATTATCATGGTATCAGAGTAGCCAATATTGAAGGATTGAGAATCTTTTAAATTGCCCAAGCTAGGCAGCATGCAGAGGCGCATAAGGTGCATGAAGAGACACCTAATAGCTAAGATTGGTGGACTGAGGGATGAATTTAGTATTGGTAGCTGACTGTAAAAGTTCATCGAGTTTTATGGGCCTCAAAACCCTCTGAGCTATGGCTAATCACCTTTCCAGTTTCTTTTGCCCCAACACAGACATTATGAGAAAATGTCTGAGTATCTCATTTGTCTTGTAGTCAACCAAAATGGAGTTTGTGAACAATCCAAAAGTCATCAAGAGGAGCAGATGATATTAACCATGGATAGATGAGCATATCTAGGTTGGTAAATCTATAATGAGGAGGAGAAACAGATCAAGAGGGTCATAATTTGGTGTGGCTAAATAAGACTTTGCACTGTCCATGGAGCTTTGGTGTGAAGTCCATCTTGATCAACTAAAATTAATGTTAATTTATTGTTATTTTGCCTTATTATTTGGTGTGTTGTTTTGTGATATGATGATTCCATCAAGGTGACCAATCAAAGGGTTTATGGGTTAACAATGTGAACCTGATAGGTTGGCTTGAGACAAATAGACCAAAGTTTAGTAAAATTTACAAAATTCAATGTGTTAAAATTGTTATAATCAAGGTCTATTATTGGTGGAGCTTGACATCTTTAATTTTATTTTTTAAAAGGGGTAGTCATGGACAAATTTTCATTGAGAAATTCATACATGGAAGATATAGATGCATTTGGGATGTAGTGAAATCGAACTTAGTCTCACTAATTGATACAAATGAACTTGCTCGGTGGACTTCAAAAAAAAAGCATTAGGGACTTGTTACCTAATTTCTTTGCAAAGTTCGAAAAACACAAAAAAAAGAGAAGATATTTTTTGCACAATCAACAAAGCATGTAAAAATAATAAAGGAGTTCACTAAACATCAAGGAAGTCTAAAGGGAAAGGATAAGGATTACAAATATCTTATCCACAGAGGATAGGGATTACAAATATTGTATCCCTAGAGGATAAGAATGACAACTCATAGGAAAAAAATTATCTAAAGTCAACATGACTTTCTAAGTTTAGGCTCTCAAAATCTATAAATAAATAAGAGGCCTATGCTTTGTTGCAAAGATGGGAAAAGTTTATTGTGACAAAGTGATATTTAGTCCTTGAATTTTTTCAGTCAAAATTAGGTCTTTACTTCTGTAATTTTCTTCATTGATTGCATCTTCAACCCTGTTTCACTCTAAAATAATGGTTGATTTTATGCTTGTGATGTAATATTTTACTGTTATTCTAGAAAATAGTCATTGTAGCAGTCTTCAATCAATCAAAGATTAATATTTTTTCTTCTACTTGTTTCAATTTTCTCTGTGTATGAAAGAAAAGTAAGTATTACTGTGAGTTCTATGACTCCTTGATTATTACTATTCTAAGTTTACATGTGAATTATTGTTGCAAATTACTGTGTGAAGCTTTAGATTGAGATCCATAAGTTGTGTTGTTGAAAGGAAGTAGAAATCTACTATATTTGGTATATCACTTTCATTTTCTATTTTAGATTCATATTATCAATTCTTTCTTATCTTTTTTCCTAACAAAGTTCTTTAGTTAGATTTATTTTTTAAGTGATTTACCATGTGGAAGCCACCCTTTAATCAAGGTTGACCTTGAGTTTCACGAGTCCAAGGTAATCCCACAATAATGAATCCCACTTTTTGGCCAAGATGGACATTGATATCAACGTTTTTAACTAAATCTTCACTTTATGAGACCTATAGTAGCTAAATTGTTAAGAATTTGAAGATGATGCAAACTAGTGATTTGTGGTGATTTGTGTGTAGATTCTAAATATATATATATATATATATAATAAATTATGAATCTTTCCACACAACTTTTACTAATTAGTTTTTATAGTAAACAACATTTTTAAAAAGTAACGTTTATGTCATCCAACATAACTTTTTTTAGAAAGGATTATTTTATTTTATTTTAAATATAGATTTGTAACATCAATATTTAGTGCATGGATTTTTTTTTATAATTTTGTTATATATTTTTTTATTTAGTTTTTGAAGTCAGGGTAATTATAATTTTAATATAGGTGTATGTCGTCAAGCATAACTTGTGTATATATCAAAATTCATTTTTCTTGGTGAAACAAGGAAATCAATACCTAATGCACAAATATTCTTTAGGATTTTTTTCAATATTTTACTATTTTTCCACCTGTGTAGAATGAAAAACTTGATGTTCAATGAAAACCCTATGTTCAGTAAAAGTTAAAAATTGAATACATAATAAAATGAAAAATATATCAAAATTATACTTGTTGGAAAGCTCATTTCAAGGACTATGATATGAGTAAGTGCAAGAAGATGGGAGGCCAAAAAGGGGTCTTAAACTATGGCCATTTTTTTATAAAATCGGGAAATACTAACCTTGGATGAGAAATTGAGCATAGTTACACTCAAAATTTTAAGATGCAACAAAAACAATGCTCGTAGTGCTTCAAGTCTACTTTCCAAACTACTATTTTTTCTTAAATGGTATAGGTTAAGGGGTTTAGAAAAGGGAGCCACAAAAATTGGTGTTGATTGTAGCATGTTTTGTGGCTCCCTCAAAAGGTTAACTTTTTTTTTGGTATTTTTAAAATCACTTCAATGAGAAATTAGCTAACATGTAGTTTATGTTCGATTTTTTTGATAATTTTTAATGAATATTTGATTTTTTGTACTAATTTTCAAAGTGGACACATCTTGAAAAACATAATTTTGGTTGTCCTACCCCTATAAATTTTGAAAACTAATTGAAAATCATTTTTTTATTATGTGTAGAATGGAGTCTATTTTATAAAAATGTAATTTATTTGGAATTTCAATGAACGATTAAAAAATAAAGTAAAAATACCAAACACTGGTTTTTGCCAAAAAATAGACACACAAACAAAATAAATTTAAGATGAGAGGATTAACATTGTCAAAATGTGAAAAAAATAATATTGTTAAATAGCTAAAAGAAAGTGTACCATACCTCTTCTTAATACTCAAGTAATCTCAAGAATTTACTAGAAGGTAAATCAACTTAGTAAACATGAGAGAGAATTTTTTTTTATCATTTGCATAAGCACAAGAGTAAAGTATAACTTTTCCAGATAAAATTCAAACTTGAATTCACATGTAATCATAACTAGAATCAAGATAATTCCTTACAATATTCATTTATATCACATAAGATACACTTAACATAAAGAATAGTTTTACCTCATAGGTTTTGACTGTCGTAAGCCAGAACATGGAGTTCACTGCATCTGGAATGTTGATCTCTATCTTCACAAGCCTCAGAGAGTATACTGCTACAGAGGGAGAGCATCACCCGAGTGCTTTTCCTCCAACCACGGACTCAAGTGGTCCCCCGCGCACTTCCTAACTGGAAGTGACCCGGCCCTTCTCGAAGAGTATAGATATAAGGTACTGCCAAGTTTCTCCATCTCAGTCCTAGGGATGTGTCCTACAAAACTCAATTGACCATACAACTCTAGATCCCTTCTAGCTAAGTATGATCATTCTGATTGGTCATGCCATCTAGACACTCACCTCTGACTCGTCTTGGAACTGTCTCATCCTATAGTTTACTTACTTTATTTAGTACTCTAGACACAAACTAGTCTATATAGAAAATCCATTTTAGCCAATCTTACTTAGAACTAATCCTTAATCTAGGATATTCATTCAACGTAAAAATTAAGGTATTTCAAACCTTTTAAAAGTCCCTTATTGCATCCTTGCAATATCTAGGGTTTATGACTTCCTGTCATTTTACTCTCAAGATTCAATACCCAACATCTTGATGTGTTAAATCGAGTTTCGACATTATCGTAGAATCTCTTAAGGTATTATAAAGACTTCTTGCCTTGTTCTACAGTTTCTCGACCTTTCATTGTCAATCAATATACATATATATATATACAATTTCATATCTAACATAAGCATTACATATGTCCTATATCCTCCTTGTTTCAATACTAGGGTTTAGCTTCTCTAACCCAATACATGGAAATATCAAACATCCTTGTTCTCCAAAGATAAAAGCATTAACAAAGCAAAACATAAGAGCAATTACTTCTAGTCTTACCCAGACGACTTAGCATTTCTCAAATTCACATTTCATATAACATGAATAAGCATAATATTCAAGGAATATTCTCATTGATATGTGTATATATATATATATATATCTTAATCAGTGTCATTACTTCTCATGTAGTTAGTACTTCGACTAAGTTCAATCCTTCAACCTTAATAGGTTAGATTCGTAAGAGATAATAAATTGCTTCCAACTTCCTTGTCTATATATATATATATATATATATATATATATATATATATATATATATATATATATATATATATATATATATATATATATATATATATATATCTTAATCAGTGTCATTACTTCTCATGTAGTTAATACTTCGACTAAGTTCAATCCTTCAACCTTAATAGGTTAGATTCGTAAGAGATAATAAATTGCTTCCAACTTCCTTGTCTACTCAATTTTATTCACCTTCGAATAAGGATAGGGTATAAAATCATATGATTATCATCCTTTATATAAGTATGCCACATATACCTATAACAACAATCTCAAGTACAATAGACATGTAGGTTGAGTTTCAGTCTCCCAACATCCCCTTCTCAAAGTTGGTTATGACAATGATACCAAGTATTGGAATAACAAAATTCCTTTGTACACATAGTTCAAAAATAAGTTCAATAAAGGCTACAAGATCAACATCAATACATTGACAAGATCTCTTTCTCTCTTGAGAACCATGACATAAGCAACCAATGCTATCAAATGCTATCTAGGGTTCCACATTCGTGGGTCACCTATTTCCTTAACATGCAATACAAAAATGACAAGAGGAATTCTCTTTCCTAGAAAGAAATCCTTTTTCTATGTTGCAATCTCCTTACTTCAATATCATGATGATATCTTCTAATCCAAAATGTCCCCAGAGAGAACTAGCAAGATTCCATCTATAGAGCTATCCTAGTCTTTAACATAGACTTAAGGATCTATTTCCATTTTCCTTAGTTTCCCATTACTACCGTAAATCCAAATTCAATAAGAAGTGACAATACAACATAAGTATAGTGCGCTTTAGTTTTCTCCAAACCACTTAGTGGTTATACAAACCCTCATTACACTAGGAATATGAATGCGCTATAAAATAACCATTCTTTAACTAATGTCAATTGAATAATCCTAAAAATTTTATTCACATATCAACACTTACATTCCTATTGATAATGTAGTGTTCACTATCTTTCAACTTAAATGAATTATGAACTCATACCAGGGTTTCCTTGATACCTCGAATATTCTAGAACATAGTTGTTAAAATCCTTAAGTGTTAGCATATCTCCGAGCTTGGATATTCCAAAAGAGGTTAATATCTCTCTATTGCTTTGGATGAATGAGTTTTCTAGCACAAGCTAGATAACATTTTCAAACCTTATTCTCGTGTTTGGAAAACATAACTATTTTAATATCCCTGTTATTGCATAGACACTCCACTGAGATATTCATCTCTAGTTACTGTTAACCACACTAGATATAATTTGAACGACATAATGAATTTAAATATTAGTGTTGAATAGACTTTAAAGCTCAATCTGTATACATAAGAACTCCCAACCTTTTTGTTTACTTCAAGACTTACGCTAGTCTTAGAGGTGTCATAACTCCCAAAAATTCTATTGCCAAAGCGAAGCTTATGTTACCAAAGTTATGCTGAAACTTACTAGATAATAAGGTCATCTCATACCTGAGTGATCCTCCTAGATATACTCAGATGTTATAGCTTGCTTCCCTTCTAGTCTGTGACAACCTCCTTGTGATACGACACAGCAAAAATTTTCTTCCCCACTGGCTCGAGCTTCCTCCTTCAGTACGCGCCCACTCCTATGAATGATATTTAGGGACTGCCATCAATGCATTTTGCCATCAATGCATGATATATACCAAAATGGATTTATTCCATATGCTTTAGAAACTCTCCAACTAATGACATTCCCCGCTCCCCCCGGTGTAAAGCAACTTCCGCCACTTTTCTTTTTTTTAGCATCCCAACTTCCTGCACTAAAAATGGGGACTGCTGAGAAAAATGTCATCCCTTGTGTCCATCACGGGATATATTCTCCAATGCCTATCCTCCACATTTCTATAACCATTTCACGATTGATAGTTAAGGCCGCTACTGGCAGTTGCAACAGCACTCTGGCACATGTGGGTGACTCAGCAAGTGACAATGACCAATCATTGATCATGCCATCATGGGTACGAGTTGATAAGTGTGGAGATTTCCCTGAAATAATTAGTGTTATCCTTCCTAGCATGGATATTATTCATTTTCCAAAACCTTTAGTCAAGAGGTACATAAGCTTTTTCATAAATCACAACAATTGTTTACTATCATCATCTTCATCACAAGGAGTCAATTCTAAATTACTTTTTTCTTTTACTGGAACCGTTTTTGCTAAGCCTGATATCTCCACTCGCGGATACATAGGTAAGGTGTTTTCCTTAAAATGAGTTTAGCTCGCAACCAAGGAGTGGAGTAGTTGGTTATGTTGACCACTCTCCCATAATCCTCCATTTTTTCCTATTAGGTATAAAATATTCTTATAGATCATGTTAAACATGTAAATACACATGTCAATAAAATATTGCGTAAACAATGCATACTAATGTCATTATTCATCATTCGAAAATATGTGTGAATGGGGTCGAGGTACTCTCCCCCTCACAATCTTGCGGAACATCAAAATCAAACATATAAATAGGTTAATATATTGGTATTTCGACCAAGAAATACCAAAACTATAGCTAAACCACTAGCATATATATATATATATATATACTCTCTTTCGAGTATATCCATTCAAACACATGAGAAATAATGACTATCAATTAATCTTTATCGACAGTCAAACTTTCCTTAACATTAATCAACAACTGTCGAATAGAAATATTGACTTACACCCAAAGGTTGAGCACCACTTACTTGACTCAACTAGGTTCACTAATTAACACCAACACAAGACTTAAGATGGCGATAACCTGTTTAGTCCTTGTATCTATACCCTTCTCTCCAATGATGCTCTCCCTCCCTTTCTCGGAGGGCGGAAACCTGATTCCTTAATGCAACGTGCCATCAGCAACTAAAGATTAGTGTATTAATAATCATTTCATAATCCTCATGAAGTCATCACATCTTGACTACTTTTAAACACATGACATTTTTATTCAAATAAATGTAACTCAAGAAAACATTGATTTCTCCAGACATTTTTCCTAAACATCTAATCATTGAATCATGCGTAATCATCTACTAATTACTTCAAATGTAAAAAGTAAAACAGAGTTAAAGTTAGGGATGTAACAGAAAGCCTAACATTACCTAGATGTTTGATTTGTTTGACCTTGAAACACGTGCAATCGAGCCTCTCAAGGTGCTCAAAACATGTAAGCTTCACTTGCATAACAGAGAGGTTCTATAGTGTAAAGTCCAATGGGACCAATATGCAGAAGATTCAACCACTTGGGAAGACTATGTTGAAATTGAGCAAAAGTTTCCACATGTCTTACATGCTTTTCTAAATGTTTGAAAAACAATGATGTGTTTGTTTTGTTTGTGTATTATGTTAGCTACATAAAATCATCGGGGACGATGATTCACAAGGGGGAATATGCTACACCCCATTGTGCATTTACCTATTTACTATTACTATGATAGGTAAATTATTGATAAATGAATGTGCTTGTATTTTTGTTTGAGAAACATGTGTGTTTGCACTTTAATTATATGTGTTATTTGGAAAATGATGAAAGGAAGTTTAATTGATTTGATGATTATGATTAATATTGTTGTTGAAAATGGAGGTAATTATGTAGCTTTAAAACTTGTAAAACTATTATATTGTAGATCTAAATAAGTGTTCTTTGTTACAATTTCTTTGTGGATGATTATTTGTTTAATTCATTTTACCATTTGTAGAAATAGATAGAAGATTGTAGAAGAATAAGACCAGAAAAAAGAAGTTACACAGCATATGCCATGGAGAAACCCTTTCGGGAAAAAACTCCACCAAGAATCAATGTATTATTTAATCTCAAAATAAGATTACAATAATTCAATCCTTGCTTAAGATCCTTCTTTTTCCTTCAACAATTCTTCTTCACAACCTACAATAAAATCTGATAAACTCTCTTCAACTTGCTACAATAAATAGACAATAATGAGCCTTGTAAACCCCAAAGAGTTTACAATTACAAAGCACAATGCTTATCTCACAAAACCCACACCTATTCTTTGCAAGTAGAGTTCTACCGTGAAAAACAATGTCAAAATAAGTCCTTCATCCATTTGAGTGTCCCAAACTGAAGTCATAACTCAACGTTGATTCCGAAGATATCTTGTAAGCTTATCCTCAAAGTTGGCACCCAAAAATGGGCCCACTTAACTCAGCCTTATAAAATATCTTATCATGCAAGAATTTTAACTCCAAGATGCCAACTTGGGCACCCAAGGTGGGTCCAAGTCAATCTCTGTTAACTGAAACATATCTCTCCACCATTCATGCAAATATCATGCATGATTGATCATCCCCACTTAACTAAATGTATCACATATTATTTGTCATGCAACTCAAGTCATTAGTCATGCATTCCAAGTCAACTAAAGTTAACTAGCATTCAACTGAAACTAACTACATGCAACTGAAGATAATTGAACCATAACTGAATTGAACTGAACTGATACTGAACTAAACTAAACTCGACTAAACTGAACTGAACTTCATGCATGTAAACATCAATTCCTAACTTCTAGGATCTTTACATGCATTACTGAAGTGTTATCTTTTCTCCAAATAGTTAACTTAACTCAAGGTGAGTTCCACCTTCCATGTGGGTGCCCCATGTGCTCCTATTATTTCAGAACTCTTTTTGAATGACCTCACATGTTCCTATCATTTAAAATTAATTACAAATGTAAATTTACATGTTCATTTCATTTGAGGGTATGTGTAGGATCATCATGGAAAAAATAGGCCCTTAAGTGGCAAAAAATTTAGAAAAATCAGAGTTAGGCAACTTGACGTAAAAATTTAAATAAGTTATCTATATTATTTCAAAAATATGTAACAATAGAATTTATAGTAAATTTAATGTAGTTTCTAAAATACTAGGTTTATTTTTATTTTTAAATCTATTTGGTGAAAATTTGAAATTTCAATGCTAGTACTTAAATTTCAAGGAAAAAATAGAAGTAGGTGTTTGTATGACCACCTAACCACAATAAAATGATAATATTTTTTGTAAGATTTTAGATATAAGTAGTATGACTCATGTCACGGTGTGATGCACATTTTTTGTAATTTTTTAAAGTAAATAATAATTAATTATGACTTTTTATTACAACTTTTAAAAAATATAAAACTTATATGTCTAACCACCTAACTTGATCCAAACTTCATGAAATTCAATTTTTTAATCTTATAGTATGCAAAGCATAGAATGTGATGCATGTTTTGGATTCAAAAATGTGATACCGTTTGAAAGCTATATATATATTTTCCAATCATTATCAATCAAGACTTTAGTCATAATTCAAATAGAAAATGAATAATAATTATTTATTAAATTCAAAGTAAAGCATAATTTATATTGGTGGAAAGTTGAGAATCTCCTTTAAAAACCCTTTTTGTTTCATCAATTTTGGGTCAGCCACATACCCTACACATACCCATCATATCGCCACTTTTTGGCCCATCATGATCCTACACATACCCTCGAATTTAATCTCTTTTTAATCCTAGTGTTGGGGAACACTTTCCAAGGACTTAGGAGATACATGAAATAATGTTTAGGATTGCAATTAAATGGCATCTTATTCCCAACAGTTACAAATGTTGATCTAATTTCGTATTTTGCTTATGAAAGGAATATATATGCAAATGATCATTTTGATGACTAGCTAACTACCATTGCAATGTTCTAAGTTAAATGCAGATACAGGGATCAAGCCTCCTGAAGGAGGGGAAGTATCACTCAAGAGAATTGATTGGTTAGTTAACCCTTAAACAAAGCCTAACTGAGCTTTTTCACAGACACACACATTTAGATTGGTCCAGTTGAGTCATAGTTCGAGAAATTGATAAGTCATCCCTTAGTGATTTTGTGCTCGAATTGTGGTTATGTGGTGAATGTTCTTGTTTGTGATATTATTGTGTCTCCTTTGTACATTTGAGTTATTTCTTACATGTTCTATGTTCAAAGCGATAAGATATATATACATGATATGTATATATATGTATGCATGTATATGTCAACGGTATACCCATGTAAACGTGAGTTAATACATACATGAGTATACGTAGGTAGACGTACCTAGGCATGCTCATGGATGGATTGCTCATGGGAATGAGAATATCAAATGGATAATAAGATATGTATATATATGTATGTATGTATGTATGTATATTTATTGATAAGTTGTAAATATGTACTATTATTTGTATAAGCAGATGTATATACGGATATATGCATATAACATACGTACATACATATTGAGCATATCAATATATGTATATATATATACATATGACTTTATTTATAAAATGATAACATAGATATATGCATTCAAAATATCAAATGATATATATATATATATATAATATTATGTGAGTTGATGAATATATATATTGTTATAGTGTTGTTTGTTTTAATAAAGCATTGATGTTTCAATGAAATAAAGTGCATACTTTATATCACACAGTGCACACTACATTTAAATGATATTGCAGCATATCATACATGTCTTATGCAACGCTATAGACATTAAATATGAATTGACCAACTTGCTAGTGCAACGCATTATGTTTGAAGACTCGACCAAAAGTTCAATGAGATATTTGAAGGGAATTTAGTCGCTGACTTAGTCTAAACACAACAACACCAAAAATGCACAATGGAAGAAATAGGTGGAGCCAAAATATGAAACTGCATTATAATTAGAAGTCTAAACTACTGGGTATTAACCAGCGATGGAAGACCAAGTAAAAGGTAGAATAGGTCATGTTTTAGCTGGCATATTTGGATTCAACCTATTTGTCTTTCACCTTGCATTTCTGAGATGAATTTGTGATGTCTCTATTTTAGTTGATTTGTTTTTCTATTATGATGAGTATTGTTTTAAAATGTTGACACCAATTGAAGTAAATTACTAAGTCTAACCTTATAGCTGAGAAGTTTCAATAAACATAGCTTGAGTTTAGGAAAATAAGTCTCATAATTTTTTATAAATAGGGGTGAAGATTACTTCATTGGGATGCCCTATTCAATTGCATTCTACTATTTTTATTCTGAGATATTCTTGAGTAAGCCAAGAGTTATTTGAAAGGAGAGTTTTGTGAGATTTTGTGAGTAATTTTCTATGTGGATTGGGAGAATTACTAAGGAGTCTTGGAGTGGATTGAGCTTGCAAGTTAATTTATTTCATTTGGGATTAGCATTTTACAGGCATGTTATTCTGCCCTCTTACATTTTATATGTTTTTGAGAAGATTGAATGTTGTTGATGTTTTGTGTGGAAAGAGAATTGATTTGTTAAATTAGGAAACATTATGTTATTGAAAGAGTCTTACTATGTTTTACTTCTTTTGTACCTTACTTGAGTGTTTGTACATACTCCATATTAAGGAGTGATTGTGTTCTTAGTAAATTATATACTAGGGAAAGATGAAGCTAGGATAGCTTTTGTTGTTTTCGAGTCAAGTTATTGTGTATGCAAACTAAAGAGAGTTCATTGATTACCTTAGAACTAGATTGTTCTATGAAGAAATTAGCTTATGTGTTACATCTACTTAGTAGGAATGTTATAATAGTAGGTTGTTCTTGGGTTTAAAGATTACCTTAAGAAGATAATTGGCTACGTGTAGTTTATTGAAAAAGAAATAGGTTGTTCTTGGGGTTAAAGATTACCTTAAGAAGGGAATTGCCTATGCATAGTACATGAATGTACATTAACCAAATCGAGCTAGATAGTGGGTGAAGAGGTGACCTTTTATATGAAACTTTGACCAAAGTAGTGTAAGTAGCCACTGTTTACACTGTCAAGGTTCACTTTGTCTAGTATAAACATTCTAGTTTTAGATTTTCATACTTGTAGGTGTAGCTACCATATGATTAGGTTCTGGTTTGTAGGGTACAACACTAATCTCAGTAAGGCTATTTGTTATGGGGTTTTACCCACCAATCTCTTCATCGAAGGGGAGGGCCATTTTTCCATATGTGGTAGATGTGTGGGGGACCGCATTTGAGTCTATGGTTGGTGGAAAAACGCTTGAGTGATGCTTGGTGGAAAAGTGCTTGAGTGATGCTTCTCCTCATTAGTTTGCGGTCGAGATTTGCATGTTATCTTATATTAGTTGGCGGTGGAGCTATGTATGTTTTCTTATATTCCATTTATGTGGAAATTATAATGCAAGATATGTTATCTTGAGAATTTATATGTATTGGAGGAATTGATATTCAATTGTAATGCAAATGGAAGGTTTGGAATATGTTTTATTTCAGATGTGCATTTAGTCTTTGAAATAGAAGAAATTTTTTATTGCTATGAGTTTTGAACATAGTTATTTACTTGAGGTTAAAACTTGGTGAATTTACTTTCGTTGAACAATCGGCATGTTACACCAACTCTAATAAGGCCAAGACAAATGTTTTCAAATTCCTCATGGAGGAATGGGAAAACATATCCAAGTAATGGGCTTGGGGATCTTCTATCCATTTCATGTGCTTGTTTTTGTTTCTCTACCGTTAGTTTATTGTTACTGGTCTGACTATTTTTTGTTAAATATGGTTATTTGAACTTTTTCCCTATGGACCTTTTGTGTTTAGGGTACAACACCCTATAAATGATGCTTATATAATAAAAAAACATAAGTTTAGCTCAATGGATTGATGGAGAGTGAAAGTGATGTGGCCAAAATTGCATACCATGAAATTCATTCTCATTATTGATAGTAAAACAAAAATTCAATAATATAACAATTCATTTATAATCTCGATTTTTCCTTCTCCACTAAAAATTCCCCCTTTTAACTACAAAAAGTTCTTCCCAAAATCTACCTATTTTTAGTAATTTTACACACTTATTTGTTTGGCCATGAAACATGATATTTATTTGAGTATAACTAAATTAAGACTAATTGTTAGCTAAAAAATTCTAAAAGCGTGTAGAAGCTCAAAAATAACTTAAAAATCTCATTTTGAAAAAAAAAATGAAAAAAATATTAAAACCTTAATTTGAAACCTTAGATGGTTGAAAATGGACCCAAAAAGTGTTGTTACTTGTTCTAATCGAACAAGTTAGATTGGGGTTCGACTCAACTCTTCAAGATGCTCCACCACATAAAATCTCAACTAAAATGAACTCTTGAGTCAAAAGTTATGGCCTTTGAAAGTCCCTACATGAGAAATCCAAGGCTTCAATTTATATATATTTTTTATGGCAAGAATGGAGGGTTGAGATGGATTGTTGGATGAAGGTTTGATATTGCTTAAGAGGATGGAAGCTTAGCATTATGGCAAATATCAAAAAGTGGAGTCTTGAGAAAATGATGTGTGGCATGGGGAAGAGAGCTAGGTGTGCTCACACGTGTGACCACGCATTGGGAAGAACGTGAGGTTGACATGTAAAGAAGTTTTGGAAAATCTAAGATGGGAGAATTCAAGGAGTGTGGCATGTGGATGGAAGAGGAAAGTATACACTACCTACACATGTGCGAGATAATCTCACACATGTGTGAGTAACCAATGAAAGATATGGTCAAAGGATGAGGCGGAGGGTGATGGTGACCTATGTATACTCATAGATGTATGAGCATTGAAGATGGTTAGACACTTATCATGTGATGGCAAATTTAAAGATTTGAAAGAATTTTTAGTTGAAGAAAATGTTAATGATAATTAGTATGAATTAAAGATTTTTAAAAAATAATGAATGAGGACTATAATTAGTCAAACTAATTAATCAATCTTTAGAAAGATAAGTTTAATTAATTATAAAAATGAATAATTAATATTAATTTTGAAATATCTACATTTATGATTAAAAAAATAATATTATATAATAATAAAGATATTCTCACCTACTTTACAAAACTTAAAGGGTGAGAACTAATATCATCTTCTTACCCTTAAAAATACTTTTAAAAGCAATTCAAAGGTTTTTAAAATACTATGGGCTCTCATACTTTACAAGAGATATTCTTGCAATGAATACAACGTTCTACATAATATTTTTCATATTTCTAATATATCAATTTTGGAAGGTCGTGTGCAATTCACATGTATTATTTTAATTTTTGGTGTTAAAAGAATGATAAAAGGGAAAGTGATCTTTAGGACCATAGATTCATTCAATTGTGTAAGATGACTTTATGAACTTTTATTATTATTATGAAGATATGTATGAAACTAAGAGTTGAGAGTGCATGCCTATTTTTCTAATATTTATAAATTATATTTTAAAGTTAAATTTTTAAAATTATGATTAAAAAAGTAGTTTTAAAAAGTGAAAATAATGATTTGTTAATAAGGTTATAATATTATAAGAGAAATTTAATTTTATTAATTTAATATAAATAAAAAGAAATATATTATTTTCATCATTATCAATCAAGTTATATATTGGTTAATCTTGTTATTATCTTCACTTTAAAGTTATCAAGTGAGTAGTCTATATCTCTACACTATTCTTAATAAATAAACTCCTCTTAAAATCTTCTTGTAAATTTTAATAATTTTTTTCTAAAATAGAAAATAATTTATCATGATATTCAAAAACATAAATCTTTTTTTATTATTCACACATCAATTCTCAAAGCATTGTTTACTTCTAAATCATTCGAAAATACACAAATTACATAATTTAAAATCGCATTATTACAATTTTGACAAAGAAATTCAAATTTAACTAATATTTAACTTTTATTTTATAATAATAATTATATTTAAATCTAATTGCTTCTGGATTTGATTGTTTTTTCATCAACGTTTCGGATCGCACTCAGTGATCCATCATCAGGATAGAGAGTTGAAAAAGATGAGAAGAGATAAATTGCAAACCAAGCTTGTATAAAAGAGAGAGGAAGGAGGAAAGATGAGGGGGTTAGGGTGAGGCACGCAACACAAGGGAATTGCTATAAAAAGCATAAAACAAAAAAAATCAAAAAAGAAGAAACCACTCAAATACTAAAAAACATTGAGATAAGATGCAAGCCAAGAATATATAAAAACACAAACAATTTATATGAAACAACTAAATGTAAAATGTTTTTGTGTTTGCTATTCTACATTTAGTTGTTGTTTTTGTAGAATAGCAAACACAAAAACAACAACTAAATGTAGAATAGAAAACACAAAAACATTTTACATTTAGTTGTTTCATATAAAAACACAAACAATTTATATGAAACAACTAAATGTAGAATAGCAAACACAAAAACATTCTACATTTAGTTGTTTCATATAAATTGTTTGTGTTTTTATATATTCTTGGCTTGCATCTTATCTCAATGTTTTTTAGTATTTGAGTGGTTTCCTCTTATTTGATCTTTTTTGTTTTATGCTTTTTATAGCAATTCCCTTGTGTTGGGTGCCTCACCCTAACCCCCTCATCTTTCCTCCTTCCTCTCTCTTTTATACAAGCTTGGTTTGCAACTTATCTCTTCTCATCTTTTTCAACTCTCTATCTTGATGATGGATCACTGAGTGTGATCCGAAATGTTGATGAAAAAAGACTACCACACAATCAAATCTAGAAGCAATTAGATTTAAATTCATATGGATTGTGGAAATCTAATTACATTGATAATAATTATAACTACTAACACAAGCCCTTTCCCTTTTGTCTAACCTTTTTTGTAGACAAATTCCTGACATAATTTCTTAGAATTCTCACACATTCTTTGCCCATAATCAAATATAATTGCATTCAATACACCTTTTCAATCGTTTAAAGAACATTTCAATTTCATAGTAATTACAATTCTATAAATCCCTTTCCATTGAACACACAAAAATTTACATAGATTCAACATAAATTTCATCACAAGTTTCTAATTTATACTTTCAAAATTTTCTAAGACTTTGTTGAAAATTATCAAACATCTTCCCTCCTCCTAACCCACTTCTCCTTCATTTCTACTCTATTATTTTAATATTCCTTTAGATAAGAATTGATAGTTCATGAATACCAAATATTCTACTACTTTCCTTTTTTTCTAATAATGCATTATCATTTTAGTTTTAAGAAATTATTCATAAGAAAAAATATTTCATTTTCCTTCTCGTACCTTATGAAATCTCTATATTTTTAACCAACCTTCCTTTAATCCAATTAAAATAAATTAATTGAATTATCATGCATTCTTCCATGAATATTGATTCATTCCACCTTCCTTTTTCATTTATTCACTTTTGAAAAATTTCCAAAACTTAATATTCTATCCATTTAAATCATGGATAATTATTGAAATTTATTATTGAATTCATATAATGAATGGGACATATTATTTATTATTTTATTTTTAAATTTCATTTATGAAATTAAACTCAAATCAAGTAATTTTTCTATTCACACTTACACAAAAATAAATCATATGAATAAAAATAAATCATAAATTAAGTTTAGGCTATGTTATAAAAGGTTTGATCATTTTAAGAAATAGTTTTTAATAATACTTGATTATTATATTAGATGTCTAAATTTTAAAAGAATGAATTTATTTTTTACAATACATAAAAAATAAAATAAAAATTATAATCTTGAAAGTGAAGGAGAGATTATTTCATAATCCATATCCTTAATAAAAATAAATCATAAATTAAGTTTAGTCTATGTTGTAAAAGGTTTGATCATTTTAAGAATCTAGATTTTAATAATACTTGATTATTATATTAGATGTCTAAATTTTAAACAAATGAATTTATTTTCTACAATACATAAATAAATAAATAAATTATAATCTTAAAAGTGAAGGAAAGATTATTTTATATTTCATAACGTTAGATGACTTAATTTATAGGTGAGTTATTATATAGAAGTCTATCTCTACTTCCACAACTAAAATACATCTAATTATAATTCAATATAAACAATACATTTCATATTTCTATAAATTTAAATTTATATTCTATTTTAAAAAATAACAAAATTTTCATCAAAAACAAATTTTATACATAAGAAAGAAAAAAAAAAAAAAAAAAAAAAAAAACTCAAACAACTTAATATATATATGTATGTATAAACTGATTATATATAAATTGAATCTAGAAAAGTATTCGAGATAGAACTTGGAAGTTGTGACATGCTTTCGAGAACATAAAGGGTAATAAACAAAATCTTCTTCTTACATTTAAAATACTTAAAACAACATGCAAGCTTAAATACTACGTTCTCTCATACTTTTAATTGATACTTTATGAAAGGTATTATTAGTTTTTCATATTTTTTAGCACGTGTGGAAATCCAAGTATATTCGATGTAACTTTTTGCAATCTCGTGCAACTCATATGGATTATTTTAATTATGATTAAAAAAAGAGGAAAGTGGTGTTAAGGCTATACATTCATTCAATTCTTTACGATGAATTTATGATTTTTTTAGATGAAGATATTATATATTAAATTAAAAGTTAAAAAAGTTAAAAATATATAATTAATTTAAAATATATATATTTGTATGAGATTATGTAAAGTTATATTAGTAAAATTGGGACTAAAAGTAGGTGGTTCCAAATCCAATATATCATATGATATAGTAATATATAATTTTATAAAGAAAAAAACTATCAAATTATTAGTTCAATGGAAATAAAAGATAATCATTCGTATATCATCATTAACAATTAAATAGAGGATCTGGTAGTTGAGCACCCTAATTTCACACTTCTCAAAATCTTGCTTGAAAATTTCAAATCACTCCTAATTTTTTGCAATATCTTATTTGACAAGCCCCCTATTTATGACTAAGGTTTCAAGCCACGTCATCAAATGTTATGCCACATTAGCATCAACACTAACAACTTTAAAGTCATAACTATTGGTGCAAAATTGTTTAAAATATTGAACATTAAATTAACAAATTGTATAACTATTAAAACATACTCAACTTGTGATATTGCTATAAGATTCAACCGTGTAGTTTTACGAGTCAAGCTCATTGACCCATGTTTCATGAGTAGTGGTTCACAAGAACCCATCTCTCATGATAATGAATGGTCCACTTAGCACTCATTGCATCTAGGTGATGCTCACAAAGGTGAAGCACTAGGTCACCCATCCCAGTACTACTCCAATTGAAATGCGCTTAACCACGGAGTTTCCCCTATCTACTAAATAAATACTCAACATAAATAAACTCTTGCTAAATTATTCCCAATAAAAATAATACAGTTCAAAATGGAACTCCACAAGAAATAGATAGTTCTCACCTATATGTTGGCCATCAATTTTTCTTTTTACTTTTTCTCGATGCACTTTTAACGATAGGGAGCTTATGTGGGTTTAATCTATAATGAAGAATTTATATTGGACTATAATTCCATTATTTTAAGGAAGACACGTGGCAAGTTGAAAACCGTTACTTTCCACTTCATAATGATAAGAATGGACGCTTCAAAAGTGTTTCTTTTATGTCAAACCTCCAAATATTATATTTTATGCATAAGTCTGCATCTAAGACTTATTTTATTATTTTGGTTGGCAAAGTATATTATTTTGATTAAAGCTAGTGTAGTATGTACTTGTTGATTGGTTAACTATATTTTTTTAATAAAAGGAGGTGCATTTTAAGAGGGTAAAATTCTTCTTTGTTTGATGCCACTCCAAACTTAGTTTATAACTGGTGGAGGTATAATATTATGAAAATAATTTATCTCTAAGAAGTGGATGCTTCATCATAAGAGTTCAAATTCTTATTGCTCTCAAATGACTTTTAATTAATTAATTTAGATTAATCAAACATTATTATATAGAATATTTAAATTAATTAATTGAATGAATAAATTATAATAAATTAAAAATGAGTTGAAATTATTAAAGAAGGAAAAATGTGTTTAGTTTTTGTGTAATAATAGATAATTTATTTTAATGATTGTTTATATGGTCTAGCTTGCATTAATGTTTTTTAATATAAAATAGATATCATCTAATAGACAATATATATATATATATATATATATATATATATATATATATATATATATATATATATATATATATATATATATATATATGATATGATGTTGTAATTCCACTGTAAAAGTCCCATAAATATCATTATGTGACAAATATTAGATAAAGTAAGAAGACATGATTATGAAATAGCATGTAATACAAGACAATAAAGTGTCATAATAGTCTAAAAAAATAACATGTAATAGTAGCCAATGTGCTAGATGTCAACATGTAGATAGGACATATAATGCAAGTATTTAAGCATAAATATATTTCAAGTAAGATGTGAAGATGTTGTCATGATAGCATAAGACAAGATCATGTAAGTGTAATGTTATGTCTAAGTGAACATTATTGAATGAGACACAAGTAGCTTAAGGAGAATGATCAAAATGGGGAACATAAAATAGACAAAAGTGATGAACAATAAATATAAGAATATTAGACAAAATTCACAATACATCATTTAGAAGGTGAAATAAGAATAATTGCACAACATTGCCAAGTATAATCCAAATAAAAAAAAAAAGTATAATCTAAATAATGAGATAAGATAATAGAAGATATAAAAAAGAACACAAAAAAACATGTTATATATTTGTTTAGCACGATGAGAGTGATCACTAATCACTCAATAACTTTACATCATCTCAAAACTATAAAAAAAATACAAAAGATGACACAAAAAAAACTTAAAATATAAAAGTAGCAAGTCATAGGAAAAATAAGATCAACCAATACAATCATTAAATATTTCATCATCTCACTCATTAATCTTGTTATCCATCTTTATCTTCATATATATACAACATATAACTAAACACTTAATTATCCATTCACATACTAATATCTTAGTCTAAATTATCACCTAACTCTCTATTAATCCATCCATTCATGAACCAACATCCTCATGTTTACATTATATAGATTTATATGACTTCCCATATTTGAAAAAAATACTAATATTAAATTTTTCCATGTACATTTATAAGTATAAAGTATTAAATATTTAAAAAAGAATACTTCCTAAAATAAACAAGAGCTCTAAAGGAGCTAGAATCCCTGTCAAGGAGAAGAAGATTGGGTTTTGAAGTTGAGCATGTTTGAAAAGTTGTGATAGTAGTTGTTTATATAATGCCCAATAGTTGTGACTTGAGTATCCATGGTTGAAGAAATTGTATTCCTTTGATGTAAAAAGAAATCAACCACACGATGCCACATCAATGCTCAACTACCCATAAGGCTCCTCTCCACTGGAGATTGGAAAACAAAGTTATCTATTGCAAACCATGGTGTGAAATTTATAATGATTAGTGAATTGGTAGAATGTGTATGTTTTTGTATATTTATTTGTATATACGCATAGTTATATGTGTATTGTATGTATGTGTAATGGCATACATACATTTAAAAATTTATATGTTTACACATATATATACATCCACACATACATAGGTACAAACATAGGTACATGTTTATACATTCTTAAGACATTTATATATATGTGCATATATATACTTGCATATGTATGTAAATACATATGTACATACATACATATATGCAAACATATATGTACATCTAGAGATACATAGATAGATACATAGATAGATGTATGTTATAAAGAAAATACTTTGGTGGATTTTAAACAAATAGGGTGGAATAGACAAACTACATGAGAGATAATTTGTCATATTAGTGGTAATAGAAAATATTACATAATGTAATGTAGTGTGGCGGAAGGAATAAGATGCTCATTATGACTGTGTTCATAACATAAGAAAATGGACAAATACAAATTTTGTTCATGTAGATTTAGGCTATCCGTCTTTCATTTTGTAGAGTTTTATGTCTTAATTGCTCATATTTAAGCATGTAGATGACAAACAATTTATGGTCTTTGGATAGTGTGCTCATTTTGATTGATATGGCATAATCTAAGATATGTAAAGATGTGTAAGAGGTTTCACTTTGTAATATAGGATGTTCATCATGAGCACTTTTTTTATAGTTTATTATGTGTATGTATGTATGTAATGACATACATATATATAAAGAAGTAAATATATAGAAACATATATATGCATATACATATGCATATATATAAGTGTGTACACACATATATATAGATATATAGACATCTATAGTGCATCTATAGACAACAGATGTGTGTATCTATATGCATCATATATCTATCTATATTATGCATAGTATTGATGTATATAGATGCATATATACATGATATATAAATATATAAAGAATAACAAAATATTTGCCCATAATTGTTTTTTGTTTTTGGTTTTTTGTAATGCCCCGCCACGCAACCCTAGAGGAAGTTGCAATTCATTACTTAAATGTACCAATTTTTTTTTGTTTTAGTACAAATAACATGTAAAATGAATACATATTGCCAACAACCTCTAAGGCCACGAGACAAAGATTACTTAAAAACCCAAACAACAATTAACATCAACTAAAACCAAAACATTAATCACTTACAAAATTAAGATTACATACATCCCATACAAGATAAATTACAACAAGGAAAATAAATACCTCAAGATTCCAATTAACAACATTTAAACAATAAGATTACAACACTCATTCCCCGAATGAGGTAAATTCAATAATCAAGATTACAATTTACAAATTCCACCTCGATAACAAATGAGGGGTAATAAAATACAATAAGAACTAAGAGAACAAGGCATGAGAAGAAACTGATTCCCATGAGCTCTCCCATTGGAAATCACGACCACACAAACAAGAAGAAGAGCCAACGGAAAAAAATGCACGCCACCCGACCACGTGGAACCCAAAGGCCCCACTCCCCCCGTGCTAGGAGATAGTAACAAGGATTTCCTAGACAAGACCATCTACCTCTAAACACAGGATAACACATACACTGAACTGAATCAAGGACAAAACCCACATCACTTAACACAATGGTTACAATGCTTCCAGAGTATAAAATCGAGTACAATCACTGTACAAAATAAACCAACGGTACAACACTATACCGACTGCTATCATAGGAGGAGTGTCATCGCAAAGGCTGCATTGGTTATCCAATGGTGTTCTTCCTAGGTCCCGGCCCCCCTCTAGGGATATCCTGGTAACCTCTCACGAACCCAGCGCCATATGCACACCAGAGCGGAATCGGTTATCTTTCAAGAAGACAAGATAACGATCTTGCCATTTCAGGCCTTCCCGACTCATCTCAAGTCTCGTACAAGCCCTTGAGCCAATGAGCGAGGCTAAATTATCTTATTAATGTTCAAAGCTACTCTCTCCCTAGTATAAGTTATTTTAATTTTCATTTAATTAACTGACTCTCACACGAGTTATCTTGGAACCACTTTGGGCCTGGCGCTCGTTGAAAGCCACTCCCCTATTGACAACACATAACTCAACCACATGCTAAGGGTAGACAATTCACTAACACTTATTACAAATAATCAATACACCTCAACAGGTAACACATCACTACAGATGTCCAAAACTGAAACCAAAGCATGCACTACCCAAGGCTAACACAAGGTTGACTAACATAATGACAACCCACATAAAGAACTGATAACAAGACTCAACCTTAAACCATAAGATCACACAACCCGTTCATAGTAACCAGGTTTCTTTTGAAGCATATCTCATGCACTACCCAAGAGAGACAATAACAAAACACAAGAGACATAACATCACTTCAAGATAACACAACTAGAAGGCTTACATAAACAAATAACTCCAAAAGAATAAACAACTCGATCAAGGGTTCCCTAACCTCTGGAAACCAAACTTAGTACAACCAAAGTACACTCACAAATATACAATCATACGATATTGCCCATACACTGAGAATGAATGAAAACACCACTAGAAAACATTCTGAGCAGCTAAATAAGCTAATATTAGGATTTCTTAAATCCAAGTCACATGAGGACACATTGCATGTAATCAATTTAAATGATTACCATTCTTTGCAAATTCTCAAAAGTAAATCAAATCACATTTTTACACTAAAATAACAAATCAGAAATTTGAACAAGCAAATAGATCTGAAATGATCTCATTCAAAGAATCCATATGCATTTTCTATCATTCCCTATTATAATATGAAATATTATTCTCAAAAATCCACTTTTAAACAAAGTCCAATTTTCACAATTATCCAAGTTCCACCATTGATGAAGTATAAAAAAAACTTAAAATTTAAAATTCAAAAATAAAATAATGTAAGAATACCCTTTTGATTCAAAAGTGCCCAACAACACACTTCTAACATAAAAACACCAATTAATTTTAAACCAATTTTCACAAATATCCAGGTTCCACCATTGATGAAGTATGAAAAAGCTTAAAATTTAAAATTCAAAAATAAAATAATGTAAGAATACCCTTTTGATTCAAAAGTGCCCAACAACACACTTTTAACATAAAAACACCAATCAATTTTAAACAAATTTTCACAAATATCCAGGTTCCACCATTGATGAAGTATGAAAAAGCTTAAAATTTAAAATTCAAAAATAAAATAATGTAAGAATACCCTTTTGATTCAAAAGTGCCCAACAACACACTTTAACATAAAAACACCAATTAATTTTAAACAATTTTCACAATATTCAGGTTCACCATTGATGAAGTATGTAAAAGCTTAAAATTTAAAAT